>OZ005654.1:269824281-270424281 GCA_963930645.1 Salticus scenicus
TTTGAATTCTCTTGGGTGTCCCTGTACACGAACCATTTTCTTGATCTCAATGAAAGGTTTAGTGTATCATTCCTATATCATACACATTTAGAACACCAAGTTCGGACTTTCTGTTATAATTTGTTTTTGAGATAAGTTGATAAAAGACACACAGACACACACAGACCAACCGCTAAAAACGTGATTTTTTGATTCAGAGGACCTCAAAACGAGTAAATAAAACAAAAACTCAATTTTAAAAATTTGAACCAAAAACAATACTTTCTCTATCTTATGGGTAAGAGAAAGTAAAACGCTTAAATACATTAAATGTTCGTAAAAAATCAGTTAGAACAAAACTCTCCGAATCTCAATGGCTAGGGACCAATCGTAATACCGAAAATTTATATATTTACCTATAAGATATTCCTTAATTAATGATATTCTAAGAGGAATTCAATTTTCCCGTACCAACAAATAGGCTATCATATTAAAAACCCGATATTTAAAAGACAGCAAAAAATTAGCCGAACCAAAATGTCTCAGCACCAAAATTTCGTCGGAATCAAAACGGCGAGACCAAAGTGTCCTGCTGCGACACCACATGGTGCACATAAATATAACCCTATATTAATAACACACGGCACAACCTGAAGTACACTTTCATCAATTTTCAAGCATTGTCGTACTATAATCTAGATCTTTTGTGTAGCCCTATAAACGAACAGCGAATGATTTCCATACTATATTCTACATAAAATATGTTTTCACGTATAGAAAAAATATATATTAATTTCATTTGGTTTAGCGCAATCTATAGATATTTAAACTCTACTTACCTGCTGCTATATTATGCAACATTCACTGCACTACAATTCTCCACAATAAATGCTTGCAAAAGTATGATGTGGCCACCACATGACTTTCTTCTATATAGTTTTACACAAAATTTATTCAATACAAATTATTTATTAAATTATCAAATTATTTTCCATTATAAATGCAGACGATTTTTATTTGACAGAATTATATCACTAAAAGCCGAAAGAAAGTTTTTTTTTTTTTTTTTTTTTCAATTATCAGAGGAAATAAGTTTTTTTTTTCCTAAGTTTTTTTTCGTTAAAAGTAAAAAAAAATCGATGACTTTGTTTTAAATTATTACAGATCCTTAGTTCAACCATTCGTTTTAAAGGTATTGACGAGATCTTTCGAAAGTTACCCATATTGAAAATTTACTCCCCCCTGGGAAGGTACTTCCCCCCCAGGGGGAAAGCGATGCTCCCACATGCACAAAATTTCTTTCCTGGTTAACTACTACTATTTTCAATAATTCATATCAATTTTACAATCACACGGTTAAAATAACTCTTATTATGTACATTTATACGAAATGTTGTCCTATACTATACTGCCATGTTAAAAATTTAGAAAAAAATGTGATCACAGCGCCACCTGTTCAGCGATTGATCCCCAAATATAATCAGCGCCAGTTTATGTCAGGGTCCATCTAAATACCAAGTTTGGTAAAATTTCGTTCATTGGTTCGTGATATACAGCGTACACAAAATTCGTGGTACACACACAGAGACACACAGACAGGCAGACAGACAGACATTTTCTAAAAACAGTCGAATCGTGTTCAGGACATCCGAAAACGTGTAAATCCATCGAAAACTGGAGTTCGAAAATTTTCACGAATCCAATACTTTCTCTATATATACATATAGAAGAAAGTAACAATCTGAAATGACTTCACTCGACTTTCCGAACATTAAGTAATTAACGGTTTTTTAAATAAATTAAAGTAAAAAAAGTCTGAAACCAACCAGTTCAATCGAATAGGGCGTTTAACGCTATTGCACTTAAAATAATTTGAGACCATATGTCATAATGATAAAGAATCTTTCGTTGTGTCTCTGTAAAAATCTGTATGTGCTAGATTCACAGAAATCTATGCAGTTCGTGCGACGGTGACTTATAACGTACATAAATTTTCATCGTATAAAACATTTAGACGATATCGCACTTTAAATAATTTCAGTTCAGAGGCAGTAAATGATAAAGAATTTTTATTTGTGTCCCTGTACACAGTCACACACACACACACACACACACACATATATATATATATGCTAGATTTACCAAAATCTATACAGTTTTTGCTACGGTGACCTATAACATACGTACCAACTTTCAGCTCATTTGAGCAAAGCGTTTTCATGCTATCATGTTCACTCTCTAATACACAAATAATCATGAAAAATCGTGTAAAATCGTAGCTATCTCTAAAACGGAAGCTCGTATCAAGATCAAAGTTGGAAGTGATTTAAATAGGCATCATAACTGTCACAAACATCATTTTACAACATTCTACGACCATTTGTTATGCGACATACAAAATCCATTTCGCAAATCATTATTACAATTGTTTTTTTTTTTTTTTTTTTTACATAGTGTGTTCGAAAACTAACTGGAGCTTATTTTAACTTTTGTTATCTTTGTTTTCAGTACCATCGAATCTATACGAATTTGCTACTTTATTTAATTTACAATCTTGTTATTGAACAGTGTTATTGATTTCCAGGCAGTACTAAGTTTATATTTGATGTTTTAAAATATATATATACATATTATCAGTATATACGTTATCATTTGACAAGAGAATAGCATAATTCCAATACTTTTCATGATGTCATATCATTTCGTGCAAAATTAAGTAAGCGTATTGTTCATGTATCCTTATAATATTCTCATTATTTTTTAAACTGTCAATAAAAATATTCGTTCGGCTTAGAAAAAAAACAACCTGTATAAATGAATTCCGTGATTCTGACTCTGAAACCCTAGTATTGAAAATCTTCTCTCAGTATTTACTACTACTTTTAAAGTTTGTACATGTTGCAAATCAAATGCAGTTGCGTGTATGCATTTGCGTGTTGTATTTCAATATACATATTTTTTTTTTAATTATCATTATTATTATTACTATTATTATTATCATTCTTATTATTTAATTTTTAGGGAGAAAAGAAACTAGGAATCTCTCAGAATATCCAACTTATGATGGATGGTATAACAATCCATGGAATCCATCTTTGGGATCTAGAGGTAATGTTCATACATATACAGTGTGCTTAAAAAATCCTGACCTGATTCTATAAATGACATATGGTACGTAAAAATTTCAAGGACTGAGTTAGAACATTAGGACATACAGTCGTGCTCTTTTCGGAAGTTCGCATGATATACCGAAAATAACGTTGTATTATAAAGTCTAATCTAAATCATGCTGAAGATAATCCAACTGAGTCGGAACACCTGGGAATAGAGGAGAATTGTTTGTAAAAGAAACTTTTTATGTCGTGAGAAATTTATGAAATTAATAACTTTGTTTGCGTAAAAAGAGCTACACTGTAGAAAAAAACGGTAGATTTACAGCATAATATGCTAACAATATGGGTGCATGGAGGGAGGAAAGTAAAAAAGAAGTTATTTACAGCAGAAACAGCCGTGAAAGCAGGCCCTGACTTACGGCAGGGCATACGGGGCAAATGCCCTGGGCCCTACAGGCGTATACCCCCTACAGGCGTATGCAGAAATTCTGCAACCTAAAGACCTCTTATGCCACTGCAAGCCCCCCCCCCCCAGAATAGGCTTGCCCCGGGGCTGCAGGTAGTCTAAGTCGGGCCCTGCGGTGAAAGAGTCTTGTTTTACAGACGTTTCCGCTGTAAATTGCCTTATTTAACAGCAGAATGTGCTGGCAATATGGGTGCCAGCACATTTTGCTGTGAAAGCTTCCGTTTTTTTTTTTTTTTTTTTTTTTTTTTTTTACAGTGTATGTTCCGTAATTACTTTCAACGTCGAAGTGATGCGACTGCCAACCGTCCTCTTGAGATGAAATAACGAAATGACATCACAATCTAGGACAATGTGTGGTACTGTAAATATAGTTTCAATTTCAAAAAATACAAAATTTTGATTTTAAACGTTCTAATACAAAAAAGAAAAAAAAATGTCCGGTAAATAAAATTAGTTCATATCCTAATAATGTTGATATACGAATTTTCAGAAATGTGTCCTGAAATATCTTAATGATATGACAAGGGGGAAAAAGGTTGGCTTAAACCTCTTTCTATTGTCCCGACATAAACTCTCCGATAACAAAAAAAATCTGGTGTGAAACAACCACACGACTTCCCTTACCCACTATTACACATATTATATGCATTTTTTTGGAGATAATTTGATCAAAAGACATAAAATTGACCTAACGAAGTAAAAACCTAAAATTTTAGAAACTTTATACACGTATAAAGACTTGTAAAACTAAGTCTACATAGCAAGTTAAAAAATAAGAAAAAAAAATGGTAGTTATTTTTTAAACACCAATTTCCGAAATCTAAAATTAACCTATTTAAGCAGAATGACTGTTAATTTTCCTGCAACAACCACGTAATACATGAGAAAGGATATCTAAAAATTGATTTGTGCAACAATTTTCAAGAAAATCGTTAGAGTCGTTTTTGAGATATCAATTTTTACCAAAACTTGGCATACTCAATTATTGACCGGAAAACAATAATTACATACTAAAGGATATTTAAAAGAGAATTAATATGAGGAGCTTGAAAAAAATCCGTACAGCCGTTTTTAAAGGAACGCACATGCAATACCTGAAATTGGGCTATTTATACAGAACGCCTATCAATTTTCCTGAACTAACCACCTATACCATTCGAAAGGATATCTAATAGAGTGTTTATATAGCAACTTTGAAGAAAATCATTAGAGCCATTTTTGAGATACGGACTTATGGTCCCACTTCCAGTTTTTGATGACCCACTTCTGGTTTTCCAATTTTCACCAAATTTTGGAAAATTCATCTGTACACCAGACCTGTATCAATTCTGAAGTTTCGTGGTTCTCTCTTTGTTAGTTTCGAAGGTATGATAGCCAGAAGATTCCCCACAAACACACATACCTACTACATACATACACACGCACACGCGCGCACACACACACACATATACACACATACACACACACACGCACACACACGCACACACACACACTGACCAATTGCTAAAAACTATTTTTTTGGACTCAGGAGGCCTTAAAACGTGTAAATCAGGTGAAAACTCGATATCGAATTTTTGGACCGAATACAATACTTCCATTACCTATGCTAGTAGGGTAATGGAAGTAAAAATAGTCTGTCAGATCACATTTCAATGGGCCATACACAAAATACATACAAAAACGCCGATAAAGTAAATGAATAAACACATTTACATTTTAATTTGTGGATAATCCGTCCACAACCCGCAATTTTCTTTAAACATATAATGTACAGCTTTTTAAGGGACAAGGTTGAAATTTTGTACATCACCTAATTAAAATATGGAGCAGGTTTACTTAATGAAAACGTTTGCATGGTGGCCGTATAAAAATTTTAATTTTGTAATTATCAAAGTTGAATCCATTGAAACTTTTTATCTATTTTTGTAAAATTCTGTATAAATTAAGCATATTTATTATTTTTTTTATTTTTTTTATATGCTTACGATAAATATTTAAGAAATTAAAGCCTATTTCAAGATTTTCGAATACCTTATATACTTGTGTATATGTGTGTGTGTACCAGAAGTATCTGTCGGTGATTCCAAGAAAAACGCCTGAATGCATTATCTGAATAGTATGAAATTAATTATTAAATATACCCTCTCACTCAAAAGTTTAACATGATTTATTGAAGAACTAACGATCGTCACCCACTAGCGGATAGCTATTTTAAGTAAATCACTAATATTAATGAATTCTCAAAACTGCTTACTATCACTTATTAGATTTTAACAGTAAGAAAAAGAAATGTAAAAAAAAAAAAAAAAAAAAAAAAAAAAAGTCATTTTTGATCGGGAAAAAAACTCGTTCCAAGTCCTCACTGCCTTTGACAGCGGAGGCCCATTTAAATTCGATCTTCTTAACGAATCTCTATAATTTTATAAATCACAAGATATAAAAAAAAATTCCTCATCGGTAAAATCGTTGGTCCAGGTCCCCACTGCTTGCGGCATCGCATATCCATGCGAGCTACGCGCTCGAATATTAAATATTGGATATTGGTAACCTAATTACATATATTGGTTCTAATAGTATCTATTAGGTTATCAAATAATACTTATAATACCTATTGGTTACGGATATTGGTAACCTAATAATACCAATTTTTCCCATTCTAACTCTATTTCTACATTTTTTACTTTGCACTCCCTTTCTCTGCCCTCCTCCCCCAACTCAATAATGTTTCACTTTAGAAAGTAAAACGGCATGGTTGTCCTCATATATTTCAGTGAAGGTTTAGTTATGATAACAATTAGAGGACAGCAAAAAATTGCATTAAAAATTAAAAATTGTATTTGCGAACACTCTGTATCATTCAAAGAGCGAAATAGTCTGCAAGTACAGCAAATGTTAATTTTCTGATGCATTTGTGTAAAACAGATGTCTAAGAAAAATATTATAAACTTTTTTTTTTTTTACTTCAAAAAATTCAGCATGCTTTTTTATTAACACTTTTCAATAAAATTGAAAAGTGTTTATGACTTCGGTTTGTCTGTCTTCCGTCTGTTCGTCTGCCCGCGCTGTAACTTCCGTAAATATTCATGGAATTACTTGAAACTGATATATGTTATTCAAACTTACTATAATATTCCATGTATGATTCCATAATTACTTATAATTAATAATGGAAATTTACCAGAAACTACCGAAAATGAAGAAATTGAGTGCTAAACAAAAATTTACAGTGGTTGACAAAAATTTATACGTGATAGAGAAAAACTGGTTCTACCTTTTCTCCAGTTCAATAGATTACATTTGTCTTTTAAGTTAATTGGCCATTAGTATCTGTTATTTCTCAGCTTTATGCTTACAGATATATGGAAATTTACCTATATTTGCATACAATAATTAAATTAATGCCTTCGATGAAATGTTGATTATTGTATGCTTTCATTCTTTTTTTTTCTTTGTTAACGGGATTTATATTTCTTTCGGGGTAGTTTAATATTGGATTTTAATATAATAATTTAATATTGGAAGTTTAAATTGCTCAACAAATTGATTCACTCGTTGCAGATAACTACATTATGATTCCGGAGCAGTTTGGTTTCTGTAAAGACCTTCCAGCTCCTCATTTGGTCTACAGACTTATTAAGCATATCATCAGTAGAAAAATACAGAAGAAATTTACTTCAGCAATTTTCTTCCATATTGAAAAGGCGTTTGACAAAATTTAGAGCTCAGGTTTAAGTTATAAATTTATTAATTCTCTGATTAAATTAATTTTTAGCCATTTACAATGCAGAAACTTTCCCGTTAAAGTGAGATTCAATTTCCAAAAAATATTTCGCCTTTTTGGTGTCTCTCAAGATAATAAAATCAGCCGCCAAATTATTTAATCTGTATATTAATGATGTGCCCTTTTATCCTCACACCTCACTTGCTATTTTTGCAGACGATACTTGCATTTTTGATTCTCGTAGCAACAGGCGTTACACTATTTTGACAATTACTCAGCACCTAAAAATTCTTACATCTTTTTTCTTCAAATGGAGAATAGCACTTAATATTGGTAAACTAAAGCAATTTTGTTTTCACGTGGAAATTACGTGGCAAAAGATGCTAGGAATAGTTATAAATCGAATTCGGCCATTACACCCTTCCATAGTGTTAATCAGTGTTATATTAGACCAAAGCCTCACTTTTAAACAACATGTCAACACTACACGAAAAAAGTTTCGGGTTGCTAAGAGTAAAATTAATACTCCTTTTTACTCGAAAAAGCTATTAAGCTATAAGAATAAAAGTGCTCTTTTATATTTCCTAGCTTCGCCCCATCTTCAACTACGCCAACGCCAGTATGGTATGATTATATGCAGCATGCACATATCCAATTATTCATTAGAGCTCGAAATGCAGCCATTTGGAAAATACTTGATATGCCCTGGTTCATTAGAAATTTTGACATTTATAAAGAAATTTGCACTCCGAGGCTAAATGATTTATTTGGCTTTATAATCAATTGTCAAACCTGCTTTGAACACACTAGCTACGTAGACTATAATATAATGCAGGGTTCCCATTAGAGTGCCAGAAAGTGAGAATCTATATTTTTTTCATTTTCTCACTTAAAAGTTTTAATATTGCGAGAAATTCGCACACTATTTCATTTTCACGAATCGATTAAAAAAATATATTATTATTATTATTATTATTATATTTGTCCTACGTCCTATAGTAGAAAAAACATGTGACAAACAAACCGGACCTTAATCTGCTCAAGTATATACGACTTCTCAGTCTGTTGCTCCCCCTTCCCTATCCATTTAAGAAACTTGTGTGATGAGAAATGAAAAAGACCTAGTATTAATATTCAAAGTTTATTTGGGTTCTTATTCAATTTTCAGAAATCTCACATAATTTTTAATAGTCTCACTTTGTTTTTAAGGAAGGGTGAAAAGTTCTCACCCAATTTTTTCCTCAGATGAGAACCCTTATATGATGATTCTATTAATAGAAGTATAGTACCAAGACGGACTTACGATTCAGTTCAATTCTTTTGTCTTTTTCTAATTCTCTCTTTTACTCCGGGCTGTCTTTTATACTTATTATATTTTTAACTGAAAGAAAAACTCATAAAACGCTTTCTAAAAAATGCAAAAACATTCTTTCGATCGCAAAGTTTTCTTTTCTACTGTATTCTGTTTTTCTAGAGTAGGCGGATCAAGGTCATAAGTTTTTCCTTTTATCAGAAAGGAGAAACAGGGACGGTGAAATTTCCCCCTTTTTCCATCACACTGCAATCAAGGAAGAAATGTTCCATGAGGAGTATGTTTAGTTTTTCAAAAGCAGGTAGAAGTAGAGTCCTGCGCGGGTCGGGTTTTACCCGACCCGAACCCGACAGATGAATTTTAAATCAACCCGAAACCCGACCCGAACCCGACAAAAAAAATTCATCAACCCGAAACCCGACCCGAACCCGACAAAAAAATTTTCATCAACCCGAAAACCGACCCGAACCCGCAACAGTGAATTTTTTGCGACCCGAACCCGACCCGAAACCCGACTTATCTAACCCGAACCCGACCCGAAACCCGAAAAATAAATCAACATTAGTTATCCATCTAAAAATCATGCAAAACAACGTAAAATGATATATCATGATATAAAATAAAGTAAATTTTCATTGTCACACTGTTGGTAAACAAAAAAAAAAAAAAAAAAAAAAAAACTAGTATGTTGTGGTCACCACAAGACATTCTTCTACATTTTTCTGTCAAATTCACTAAGTGCGAATAATTTATTAAAACTATTACTAAAAAGTTTAACGTGATGAATGCAAATAATTTTCATCTTAGGGAAATCTGACACTAAATATCCAAAGAGAGACAGTTTTATCGTCTATAAATAACTTCTTAAACAATGCGTTTTTATAATGGTTATCTCACATATCATGGTTTGTGCAGTTATATGGCATAGAAGTTGAGATATAGCCATCCTGTTATCGATGAAATTTGCAGTATAACAACTCCACCTATTGGCCGACAAGCATTCAAACTGAGTCAGCATAATGACTAATAATCTCGCCTTCTCACATATTAAGTTTTGTTTGATGAAACACAACAGAACACGAGATATAGCTTTCCTTGTAGTTGTAGAAATCGCTGTGTAGCAACGTCATCTGTTGAGCGGTTTACACCAAAAGTTGACAGGCGCTAATATATATTAAATGGCACCTACATACAAATTTATATGAAATTATGTGCAGTAGTTCTTGAGATATTGCCTTTCCTTAAATTGCGGAAATCGCTGTGTAGCAGCGCCACCTGTTGGCTGATAGGCATTCAAATTGAATCAGCATAATATCTCATATTGGTCTTCTCACATATCAAGTTTTGTTGTATTATACGCAACAGAACCTGAGATATAGCCTCCTCTGAAATTGCAGAAATCGCTGTATAGCAGTGCCACCCGTCGAGCGGTTGACACCAAAAGTTGATAGAATCTAATATTTTCTTCTACTAAATATAGAAGAAAGATAAAAAAAAAAAAAAATCTTGTAAACTGCGAAATCTTTTCAATTTCCAGAATGCAAATGCGAGGTTATACTGTATTCGTATTTCTTTAATTTATATATTAACAACAGTCGAGAAAGATTTATAATACTTTTCTAATTTTCATACAATTTCTACAAAAGATACATATTAGTTCCGTTGAAGAGAAGAAAACAGATCCAGATACAAATACGGATCTATTTTTCAGATACGAATAGGGAGCTCCGGTACATGTCTGCCTACCAGCAGCCGAAGCTGGTATATGGGGGGTTTCGGATTCGCTCCCAGGTCGCGTTCATCGGCTTAGCCGTTCGGAGTTTTCCGTGGTTTCCTCCGAAACACGCGTAAATACGGGCTAGGACCCCCTCACGAAGACTCAAACGGAGGGCAATCCCCTATAGCATGCTTGCCAACCGTCTCATTATGAAGCGTAGTACTTTTAGTCACCGCCTTTTTTTGTACACCAGTCATTTTTTAGAGTAATTTCATTCTTATTTAATCGTAACACTATTTGGAGAGAATTGCTCTAAATATAAAGTGGTGGGGGAAAAGAGGCGTATTTTCAAAGGGCGTTAACAAGTCTACGCTTATTAATGAGATGGTTGGCAGTCCTGCCTATAGGCCTACGACACATCTGGAGTCAATCGGCCTTAAATCCTCCAACCAACCAACCAACCGATACATGTCTAGTATGTGCAGAATGTTTAAATTAGTTACATAGTTGTAAACATGCCTATAAATTTATGTTTATAATTGTAAAAAATATTTTGAAAGGTGTTCTCAAGTCGACCCGATTTGTTGAAATCCAAACCCGACCCGAACCCGAACCCGACCCGCATGAAATAAAATTCGGTCAACCCGACCCGAACCCGACCCGCAAGAGAAAAATTTCTGTCAACCCGACCCGAACCCGACCCGCGGGTCGGGTCGGGTTCGGGTAAAATCGGGTTACCCGACCCGATGCAGGACTCTAGGTAGAAGTAATGTGCAGAAAGAGAGAGGAAAGTTTTGTATCTCTTATAACCAAGCAACCTGGAGGGGAAATGGGGAGAGATAGTTAATCGCTGACCTTGAACCGCCTCTTCTGAGAAAAAAAACTATAGATTTCTAATGCTATCCTCAACCGTTCTCATTATTAGTAAGTTGTGTTTCCATTTCTTATAAGCTCAAAATGTTTAGTATTTTCTATTTATATGTACTGTTGTTTAACTCCATTATTTTTTATTTCCCTTGTGCCAAGCAATTCAATTCTTGATTTACTCATCCCTTTATTTTCTCATGTTATATGTAACTAAAAATGCTTAGCATTGGCCACAGTTGTTTCCAAGCTCCAAAATATTCGAAATCAGTCTTTCGATTATATATATCAAGCATCATTCTTCAACATTAGTGATAGTTATTAAATAAAAAATTCCCTATAAATTGGCAACACTGATTCAGGTATGGTTTCAATGCAAATGCATCTCTCAGGAATCGTGCTGCCGTTTTTAACGAACTGTATTTTTCTACGAATTTAGGTTACCTTTCTTAAAATGGATTTGTTTTATCCCAAAGCAATCTCGTTAAGCTTAAATTTTTTTGCCGTCGATAAAAGTTTTTGAGCAGTAATATTTACTGAATTCTGGATACTCGTGCCTTCAAATGCCAATGAATACATTTTAATAAAAAATAAATAGATTTCCAATATACCTTGTCCTTATTGAGTGACACTTGACACGACTGTTTCACCACTGCATTACACCCACACAAATATATATATACATATATATATATATATGATAAATTTTAAATATAAGATGGTATGAAACTTGAATTTTTAATATATAACCAGAACAGTGTATTTTTATCAACCAATGCGCAAATGCAGCTAAAGGAAATATAACACCATAATAAATAAACAAAATAACCAAGGATAGATGAAAATTAATCTGAATTATAAAACTTTAAACTTAACGTATTTTTTGGCTAAATAGCCAACGTTTCGTCAGAAACTTCTCATATTTCCTTCCCTACATGGGGGAGCTCCCCTGAAGGAGGCCCTCGTGTGTTTTGGGATTAATTTTCATCTATCCATGGTTATTTTGCTTATATATATATATATATATATATATATATTAAGCATGTACAAATTTTTAAGGCATTTGATTAAAACATTAAGGACATCAAAGTACTATTCGAAATTTCTCATTTTCAAAACCTCAGTAATGCTACTAATGAATTTTATGTATTTTTTTTTTTTTTTTTTTTTTTAGTACTACAGGACTATTACTTTCAGTCAGACGTTTCACGTCGTCATCATTTGTTACGTTTCACCTTGAATATGTCAGAATGTTTTTTCCTTTGGCAATATAAAAAGAAAAAAAAAATTATATTAAAACTAAGTTAAAGGCAGCAAAAGAAATTTTAAGAAATGATTTATTAATCGTTAATAATGCAACTTTTTATTTTAAGGTAAATATCAATTATTTATTTATTTTACTTCATTTATTTAATTACTTATTTTATTATTTTTGTAAATTTAGATCAATAATTACTTTTTCTCTTTTCTCGCTAGGTTTTATTTCACTATACAACCGTTCAATACAAAAATCGATACACTTATTAATCAGTACAAAAAACTAATGCTGTATTAGGTAGATTCCTTATAGGAAATCTATCTGTTGCAATAGTTCTCATGACACGACTTCTGGAAAATTTCTTCATATCTTCACCGATCATGACCCCTAGAACCCAAAACCACCCTCCGTTCAAAAGTTTATATATATATATATATATATATAGGTATAGGTATATATATATACATAGGTATTATATATATATATAGATATATATATGTGTGTGTGTGTGTCTATGTGTGTATAACGCTTTTTCCCATGTTAAGTTGTGAACAACACAATTATAGCATGCCTTTACATTGCACAAAAAAAAGCCTATCGTACTACATTAAATTCTGTTTAATACAGAAATTAATATATTTTACTTAGAAAATAAATATATTCTCTTTTTTGTAATAAAGCGGCTTTAAAAAATAGTTTTTTGCAAATATCAAAATTAATCCATGAAAAATTGTATGTAAAAAATTCAATGTCTAGATATTACGAATTTCTTTCTTTTCTGAAAAAATATTACTGATTTTTAGCATATTATTTAAAAAAAAAAAAAAAAAAAAAAAAAAAAGGTATTAAATATTATGTATTTCAATTTGACATTAAGTATGGGTATTTCCATACATATATATATATATATATATATATATATTTTTTTTTTTTTTTTTTTTTTTTGTCTTGTTTTATGCAGTATTAATTTTCCTACCCTGTGAAAGGTAAAGAAACGAATAGACATGGCAAAGCGCCGTAGGAGTTAATAAGTGAAGCGAGTCGTGGGGACGCGAAGCCTTCCTCGGGGGTTGGAGACCGGAGCGAGCAGGGGACAGAGCCCCCTAGTTTACAAAAAAAAAAAAAAAAACTAAAAATTTTAAAAGCATTCAATATTAAAAAGTATTACAAGATTTCGGCAAAAACACGCAATCTCACAATCAAAACAAAATTCTATCTTTTTTTTCAGAGTCACAATGCATTCAAAAAAAAAAAAAAAAAAATATGTCGTTGTTTTCAGCATAGATGTTTTTTCGTAGCTTTTTGTTTATGAACTAAACGCAACGCACTGACTTCACGAACACACTCCACTCAAGTGTATTGGACTCTGCTCCTGCGAAAAGATTTAGGGAGGCCTACTATTGTAACAGTCGCAGCTATCGTAATCGTAGATCACAAATCCTGGAATTTGCGATCATCTCACAAATTATGATACTATTGTAACGCTGATACGCTGTCACAAATGGCAACCCTTCGATCGCAAATTTGTGATTTCCGGTTATTGGCAATTCGATTCTTTTAACGATAGGCTTCACTGATTGGCTAGATATGTAGGTGTGCCGTGTGCAATGTTTATATTTTTTAGCTTCTTAATATCTGTACATTTTGTTTATTTTTTCATAAATCATGTTCAACTGTTTGGGTTTTACAAATAAGCTCGTATATAGCATTTAAAAAATTCTTCTAATGACATAAACCAATTTTTAAATACGAATAAAGTGAATGATTACATTTAAGTGATTCTAATTTCATTTTTCTGTAAAAACTTGTGTGATGTATAAGTAGAGAAAAAAATATAAAATAAGATTATATTATCATTGTTAATTTTACATGAATAGTACTTTTCCTATTTTCATAATAAAAAGTTTATTTATGTATTTTTTTTTTTTTTTTTTTTTTTTTTTATAAGTGCTACATGAAATGGGAAAGAGACGGAGAAAAAGTTATTTTTTAAGTTGTTTAAAGCAAGATACTTAAAAATATTTCCTTGCAATCTTACATCAAAAAGCAGCTTTTCAAAATTTGAATCTGTAAATTCTGCAATTAATGTATTTGTTTCACATCTGTCATCTAATATATATAATTATGTAATCACTACAGCTATTATTCTACTCATTAGGGTTTCAAAAAGTTATTTTTTTAAGTTTGATGTTTGTTTTTAAAAAGTATATAGAGCATTGTTATTAAAGAAAGAACCTAGTCAACACAAATTCACCTAATTAGGTCAAAGTGTGTAATCCGATATGTCCATATTACAGCTATTTAGTCTATATTTCATGAGATTTTGTAGATATTATATTAAAATGTATTTTTATGTAATAAGTATGTCTTTAAGCCTAAATAAATAAATAAATAAATGTAAAAGTAATATAGACATGTCCATTCTAGCACATATTACATCCAAAAATTATCCATGTTATTTAAAGATTTATGTAAACATAGATGCTGGCAGAATGAAATCAACAGCGAGTGCTTTTTTTTTTTTTTTTTTTTTTTTTACATTATGCTAATGTCACATGTATGTTACACATCAGTATAGCAGAGCTACACGGTGGGCAATTGGTAAAATCTACCAAAAGAGCCTAAAAGATAATTTAAAAGCTTTAAACTTTATTTATATTAAGTATCATAATTGAAAAACTTAAAGCTATATTTTAAAAATTATTGTGAGTTAGGCTAAGAAAAAAAAAAAAAACTTTTTAGGAATAATATTAAAAAGATTTAGAATTCATTCCCTGCCAGCACCCATGTACGTAAATCAGTTTTAGGTTGATTTCTACTACAATCACATTTTTTTTTAAATCTATATATAATAGAAATATTGTCATCATAAAAAAAATTCCGAAATAATACTCCAAACCAAACCAAAATTGGACAGCGAACTTATCTTAAAATAGCTAGGATGAGTTCGTTTACCAAGTTGTTTTGCTATTTTATTTTCATGTGGGGGTCACTTGAAAATTACAAATCCACATTGTGAAAAGTGTATTTAAGATTGGATTTGCTTAAATTTTGATGTATACATAGGCCATATAAGTGTCTCAACCAAGTTTATTAATGAACTTTATCCGCTCTTTTCTAACAAAAAGGCAAGTACCTTAAATTAGCGGGGCCACTTGAAAATTTATTATTACAATTACTTTTGAAACACTGAATCAATTCAAACCAAAGTTGGGTAGTGAACTTATACAAATGTTTTGATGATAATTTCACTGGACAACTTGTTCTGTCATTTTGTTTTCAAGTTGCAGTCACTTGAAATCTGATTGCCACTTGAAAATATGCCATCATGATAACTTTTGAAATACTAAGCTGATTTAAACCAACGTTGGAAAGTGAACTTACAGTTCAAATATTTTGGGTAAGTTTGATGTGCAACTTGCTTCGCAAAGGGATCTTCTCATTCAACATTTGAGTTTACCACAGCATTCACATGAAATAGATTTTTCTTTTCTTTATGTGAATACAAATGCAATATTACAATTTTTTTTTTTTTTTTTTTTTTTTTTTTTTTTTTAACCTTTATTATATTGATGATTCTAAATTAGAATTATTCACCGATTCTAATCCTCTATACCAACTAAGTTATCTGGTAAACATCTAAAATATTAACTCGTTAGAGCGATGAAATCTTTTGATCTGTTCGGTAAATATAGACACAGTATTTATTACTTTTTTTTTAGGTTTTATTTAATTTTTGCTGGATAAGAATGAATAGTTTCATTATAACTTAGCTCTGTGTTTTATTTGTTGGAAAAGTTGGATTACGTTTTTATAATCGAGTGCAAGTCAGATATTGATTTGGTAGTAATTTTTAGAACACTGGCAAATTGTGCCATAGGACAAACCTTTTTTAAAAGGCCACCTCTCTGAAGGGCCAGTTTTCTATAAATCAAGATAAATGTGTGAAAATAATTCGCAGAAAGTTTTCTGAATTTGCTGTAAAATTAGAAATTACATTTAGAGAGATTGGAGTGTAAGGTTGATTTTTTATACCAACTGTTCGATTCCCGGCTCTGGTTTTTTTCACATAGTTGGTATATTAAAAAAAAAAAAAAAAAAAAAAATCAGCCTTCCACTACAATATTTCTATGAAATTTCATGGTTGATGTATTATTGAATGTCTATATATTAATTTGAAACATGTTTTGTCTGTATCCACTAAATCGAGAGAACGGCTCGGTGTCTAAAAAAATATCTTGGTCTGTAGATGTGTCATTAAAAGAGAAAAATAAAAAGTCGAACGGTTTCCCACCCTGGGTGGAAGGAATTAAAAACATGTTTGCGAGTTTAACTCAGTTCCAAATTACTTCACGGTGAAGAAGTTGTACGTGGGGGGACTAGACTCGAATACTAAAAAATCAATTTCTGCAATTTTGGAATTTTCGATTTTAAAGGGGGAAAGTAGATTTTTTTTTTTGGGGGGGGGGGATTAGTTTGAGAGGGAAATCTGTTCAAGCCTCTTGAGAACCAAGCTCATTTTTTTCAACCGAATTTTACCAAATTTGAGATTAATCGTCTTAATAGGAGTACAAAACACTACATATAGTCAGTTTTCAAAAAAAAAAATTTTTTAAGTTACTTTTTAATATGTCCATTATAATGGACATTGGGTCTTTGTCTTGCAAAAATATATTTTACTAATAAACAAGAGACAACTTAAAAAATTATTTCAATCAACATAAATGTAAGAAGTAGCTTTATTTAAGGGTTTAAAAATGAAAATTATCTAAAAGTTTATGAAAAGTATTACAATTTTTGAATATTCTAGTGCACACACATAATAAATTTAAATGAACTTGGTTAGTTATATAAAAAAGAAATTCACAAAATCTATGTATGTGCTTCAGCAAAACAATTATTTTGCACTGTTACACAAAAATACATATTGCATTTCATGCACATAACTTTAGTTTTTTTTTTGTACATCCTTTATTCTTGCATCTTACAGAATTCTTAATATCCATCATTATTGGAAGATGTTTGTTTTGCTTTTTACTACTAGAAGTGGAATCCATACTCAAGTCATGTCTTTTACGTTTACGAGTGTTTGTTTCTTCATCACTAGAATCAGTCAATTCAGATGGTGTCAGCAGTTGTTCCGCAATTTAAGTTTTAAAGTCTAAAAACTGCATGCACTTACCACCCACATTAGATTTCTGGTCCTCCCTCATTAAAATCCATGCATTCACAACACTGAGATCAAAGAAATGAAGATTTGTTTTAACAGTCCATTTCTTTGTGCGTGTTTTAATTCGATAGTAACTAATCATCCTATCAATCAGATAAATTCCACCCATGTTGGCATTGTACTCTTTTACTATTACTGGTCTTGGAACTTCAATGTAATTTTTACCTTTTTTTGACCATCGCTTACATTTATCTTGTGGTTCTACTTCAAGTTTGGATGAACATAACAATACAGATTTTTTATCATACCATTTTACCATGCATATTTCATCATCCTGACGGACTGACATATCAGACGAACCTCTTCCCATTTTGGACATTATTTTATCATTTGTAAGATGAACTGCATTTGGGACCCTTGACTTCATGATAGTGCCCGTAGATGCAATATCTCTTTTCCTTAAATCATCTATTAATGAAATTGAAGTAAAATATCTGTCAAAAAAAAGGTGTGCTCCACTGGGCACTGTCTCTATCAACCTTGTTACTGCTGCACCAACAACACCGAGGCTCTTGGCCCTTTCACATGAAAATAATGTATCTTTTCCTTGGTAGACTTCAAAATCTAACACTAAACCACTTGGTGCTGCCAAAACGAAGTTCTCTAGTCCTTCTGGATTGGGCTTTCCCGGTACATATTGTTTTACAGAACAGACTCCGGTAAATGGTATCATCTGGTCATCTACAGCAAGATTCTTACTGCGAGGAAGTAAAAGACAACCTTTTCTAACTCTGTCCATTATTGGTCTTACTTTCCAGAGCTTATCTCTCTGTTTCTCCTCATCTGTAACTTGAGAATCATCAAGTACTTTCATATGGTTTCTTATTTGAAAATATTTGTTCCTAGTAATCGCGTTAGCTATAGCAGGAACACGCGTAGTTTTCTGCCAGTACATGCGAACTCTTGGATACCCTAAGGATGACATCAGCAAAGTTGCTCCTAAATAAGCCTTCATATCATTTAAACAAATATTTAAAACATTATCTGTTTCTTTATGAAACTTCATGTTTGTAAATTTGCACATTTCCATTAAAAATGTATCATCCCAAAAGAGAGAAACATATTCCTGTGGTGTCCAGTTGTGTCTATTAGCTGCAGAATCATCACTGTCCCAGACAATATCTTCAAAGCAATTAAATCTGTAATAAAATATGTTGAAGATTCTGTTAAAGCAACATAAAATAAATAATTTAATAGAATATTTACCACTACAAATAATGTAAAATTTATTCTAATTATTTAAATATGATATTTACTTTTCAGTTTTCTTCCAAAATTGCCGCCTACTTGTTTGATTTTTTTGCCTGTGCTTCTTGCTCAGAAGTTTCTTTTGTACTACTATCAGAAGGCTCATCATTGTCACTTGAACTGCACTCATCTATTATGTTATTAGATACTAAAATTTCATGCTCTTTGCTGCTTTCTTTTTCCTAATCTTCATCACTAATATCAATGTCCGACACTTAACCATTCATTATTGCTTCCAAAAATTTTTCTGCATCTTTATCGGCATCTAAATACCGTCGACTTCCAAATATCTCTAATAGAAATAAAAAAAGAAGAGTATGACAATGTCCAAAACCACAAATTCTGATTTAATTATTAGTATAGAATTTTTTTTTTAAATAAGTTTATTTCTAAATAAATTATTATTATATAAATTTATTTCTAATTGACCATACGTTATAAATTTATTTTTAATTGACCATCGAATTAAAAATTAAAATAAAAGAAAAGTAATTAGTTTTGTTTCCACACACACTTAAGAATTCATGCAATTAATTACTAGTAAAAGATAGTTATTAAAAGCGCACAATTAACTTAATTCAGAAATTTTATTTTAACAAAATCGACATAATACCTAAGCTGACTCATTATAGAATTACTGTAGCTGCATTACTGAAATCATAACTGTGCATTCTGCATTTAATTTTGATAAATTGGGCCCATTATCAATAAATTTTATAAAAACATACATTTAAAAAAATGTTTTTTATATGTTTAGTTAACATAGGAAAGTCTACAAACAAATTTAACCATCAAATTTCAATTTTTAAGCATTTAATGACGTTAAGTTAAAATAAAATTAAAATTACTTCTGTACACCAAAAATTAGTCAGTACCAATACAATCAACTGACGAAGACCCAATGTCCAATAGAATGGACATGAATGAAATCATACCTATTGTCTCAAAATTATTCATGCAAATACTAACAAAAGAACTTCAATTTATTATTTAAACATTTGAAATCTTATGTGAAATGTTTTAGTATCAAAATAATCTAGTAAAATATGAGAAAAATGAACTAAAAGAGTGTACTTACCTTTTACAGTCTTCCTTGTCTTGGCAGCCATTTTCAAATGATAATTCAACAACCTAATCACCGCTTTTTGAAACATTTTGGTGTAAAGATGGCAGCACCAGACGGTCCATTATAATGGACTGTCAGCTTTTAAGACTTAAAACTGTAATGATATTTTTTACATGCAAAATACAAATGTCCATTAAAATGGACGCTGGGTCTCAGGAGGCTAGACATACATGTAGCACCTCATTTTAAAGGTCTTGAAAGTTCATGTAGATTGGGGATGTTTGTATACAATACAGTGTGCCCCTGGTGGTGAAAAATGGAACTAGGTGATTTTGTAGTAGACTCTATCATGTTACACCTTATTTCAAAAGGTCTTGGTATTTTCTGACTGTTGGTGATGCTCATACAGAACACACTGTGCCCCCTGGTGGTGGAAAGTGCAACTAAAGGATTTTGCACTTGACACCACCATGTGACACATTATTCGAAAGGTCTTGGAAATTTTTCTGTGTCCGTGACTATGTCGCCGTGTTTCTGCCACTGGGTATAAAATCATACAAATTTAAGGTTATTATCATGGGCCCTGGCAATGCCAATCAGGTTCGTTCAGTTCCAGGTTAATTATTGGGAATTTTTTCATGTTATTTTTATTTAAAAATAGAAATTCAAACAAAATAAAGTTAAAGATATAAAATAATACAAATTTCAGCACCTGGTCGCAAAGCACATGCAAACGAGGAGCTATAGACCAATTCCCTAAAGCACTGCAGCAATTTAGCACCAAGGTGTAAAACATATATGGAAAAAAGTGGTGTAAATTCCCTAATAGTGTATTGATTTAACACGTTGTCTCAAAACGTGGTAAGAGAAGCAAGAATGAAAACGCTGAGAGTTTGCTTATATTGTGAGTGGAATCAGAGCTCGATTCTAGAACCAACTTTTTCATCAAAATATTTTTTTTTAATTAAATTTCAAAGTTGAAAACATAGTTGCCAGTTAAAATATACTGGTTGGCTATGGTAACCAAGTGACTGTATTTCACGTGCCAAGTTAATACTAAAGTATAAATTGCCAACATGCGATTAATATGAAAGTACCAAATGGCAATTATAACACTTAAAGGATTATGTGTCATTCTTAAGTTTTTGAAGCCACTTGGATTCTAAAATATGCAAATATTATGGTGTAAAAGATGCGATTGTGATGCAGAAAAACTCTTAAAATTGGATGCATTTTTAAGCAAAAACAACTAGTTCCATTACACTGCTCGGCATGAAAATTGCCTCTGACACCATTTCAGCATATTCTTATGTAAAATGAACTCCTGAATCTGAATAGGATGCCCATTTTGCCCTACCACCCATCATTTTTTAGGAATGGCCCCCTATTTTTTTTATCATTTTTCGGTAATTGTATGGCTATGAATTTGATTTCTAGGAGGGGAGAGGATTATTTTAACTGTTAAATATCTTCTGAGGGGCTATAGAGTTGGAAAATTCTAAAACACTGACATTTGCGATAAGGGAAAAATTTTGGGGAGGAAACTGAAATTATGCATTACATATCTTATATTCTTTTAATCTGTTATTAATGTTATTTTTTAAACTTTATATTTTTTTGTTTATAGGTGTTAATTATTTTTCATTCTTCAAATCAAATTCATGGTCATAAAATTATCGAACAAACAAGGAAAGAAATTCAGCTTTGATCCGGTCGCACTGACCAGATGTTTAAATTTTAAATAACTCACACAAACACATTTTTCAAGGACTGTATCACTGAACTCATATGAATTAATTTTCACATTGTTTTAACAACTCGAATCGACGCCAACTCATGTTGCTCTACCTCACATACTACTCAACTCAGATGGCACTGCTGCAACAGCGCTTTTCATTGGGTACGGAACAGAATTATTGACTGATTCTAATCCACTATACAAACTAAGTTACCTGGTAAACATCTAAAAAACTTGTTAGAAAGATGAAATATTTTTATCTGTTCTGTAAATATAGACAGAGTATTTATTTTTTTAAATTTTATTTAATTTTTGCTGGATAAGAATGAATAGTTTCATTAAAACTTAGCTCAGTGTTTTATTTATTGGAAAAATTGGATTAAGTTTTATAGTTAAGTGAGTCAGATATTGATTTGGTAGTGTAATTTATAGAACAATTGTGCCATGGGACCTCTTTCATGGGCCACCTCTCTGAAGGGCCAGTTTTCTAGAAATCAAGTTAAATATGTGAAAATAATTCACAGAAAGTTTTCTGAATTTGCTGTAAAATTAAAAATTTCATTTAGAAAGATTGGAGTGTAAGGCTGATTTTTTATACCAACTATGTGAAAAATACCAGAGCCAGGAATCGAACCCGGGTTCTCCGCTCGATTCCAGGCTCTGGTATTTTTTACATAGTTGGTATAAAAAAAAAATCAGCCTTACACTCCAATATTTCTAAATGAAATTTTATGGTTGATGTATAATTTCTAACTGGAAAATTCATGGTCTAATGGAGTTGTGCTATGAAAAATATTCTCACCTGTTACATCTGCGTTTGCAGACTCGGTGACCTTGCCAACATATATTATGTGAGAAATGCCAAGCTGGTTATCAGCCAGGATAGCTCAGTAGCAGAGCATCTGTGCATTAAGCGGAGAACCCGGCATTGATATTTTTCACATTGTTGGTATAAAAAATCTGCCTTACACTCCAATCTTTCTAATTGAAGTTTCAAAAATTCATTTCAAGAATCTGAAAAAAAAAAACTGGTCGCCAGCAAAAATTTTTGTTAGCCAGTAAAAAATATCCCCAAACCACATTTTTTTTTTTTTTTTTTTTTTTTTTTTTTAATATAGAAAATAAAATTAGCATAAAAAACAAATATTTACTAAGGCAGAATGATACACCAGGAAACACCTTTTTAAATTTCACATCATGAAACCAGTTTTATTAATCTCACTAAATTGTAAAGTTTTATTAATCTCACTATCAGTATCAATATATCATTACACACACAATGATTCAGCACCAGGTCACAAAGCACATGCAAACGAGGAGCTGTGTAGACCAATTCCCTAAAACGGTGCAGCAATTTGACACCAAGCTGTAAAACATATATGGAGAAAAGTAGTGTAAATTTCCTAATGGTGTATTGATTTAACACAATGTCTCAAAACGTGGTAAGAGGAGCGAGAATGAAAATGCTGAGTTTGCTTATATCGAGAGTGGAATCGGAGTCCAATTCTAGAACCAATTATCAAAACATTTTTTTTTTTAATTAAATTTCAAAGTTGAAAACATAGTCACCAGTTAAAATATATTGTTTGGCTATGGTAACCAGGTGCCGTATTTCACGAGCCAAGGTAATATTAATACTAAAGTATAAATTGTCAGCATGCGATTAATATGAAAGTACCAAATGGCAATTATAACACTTAAATTAAAGGATTATGTGTCATTCTTAAATTCTTGAAGCCACTTGGATTCTAAAACATGTAAATATTATGGTGCAAAAGATGCGATTGTGATGCAGAAAAAACTCTTTTAAAATTGGATGCATTTTTAAACAAAAACAACTAGTTCATTACACTGCCCGGCATGAAAATTGTCTCTGACACCATTTCAGCATATTCTTATGTAAAATGACCTCTTGAATCCATATATGATGCCCATTTTGCCCTATCACACACCGTTTTATAGGAATGGTCCCCTATTTTTATCATTTTTTGGTGATTTTATGGCTATGAATTTCATTTTTAGGAGGGGGGAGGATTATTTTAACCGTTAAATATCTTCTGAGGGGCTATAGAGGTGGAAAATTCTAAAACATGGACATTTGCGACAAGGGAATTTTTTTTTTTTTTTTTTTTTTTTTTTTTGGGGGGGGGGGAGGAATTTGCCACTGAAATTATGAATTACATATCTTATATTTTTTTAATCTGTTATTAATGTTATTCTTTAAATTTTTCTATATATTTTTTTGTTTTTAGGTGTTAAATTAATTATTTTTCATTCTTCAAATTAAATTCATGGTCATAAAATTATCGAACAGGGAAAGAAATTGAGGGACAGGGTGGTGTATCTAGAAAACGGTGGGTGACTAGGCAAAATGGGAGTCATATTCGGATTCAGGAGGTCATTTTACATAAGAATAAGCAAGAATGGTATCAGATCTCTTTTTTTTTTTTTTTTTTTTTTTTTTTTTTTTTTTGTAGAGCAGTGTTAAATTCCCGCCCCCAAGAAAAAAAAAAAAATTATACTCAAAGTTCAAAATCTTAAAAGTGAAAAACAACTCTTGTGAATCAATTCACCAATAATTAAATCAAAGTTATGCGTGCCCTCTATACAAAATAAAACCCAAATTTATTTGACTTATATATATATATATATATATATATATATATATATTTTGCTTTAAAAATGTATTATAACAACAATAAGTTGTCTTTTAAAATTCCAATGCAACAAGTTAAAAAAAAAATCTAAATTAACAGCAGGAAAATTCATCCCTCCCCCCTCCTTAAATTGTGAAACACACACATTTTTTAAAATCTTAAATTAAGCAATTTATTAATTAATTGAAACAGAGAGAGAGCTGGATTACAAACCTTTTAATTTCAATGTAACTTAAAGCACAATAAATTATTATTTCTGTAAAAGAATAACCTAGAAATATTAACAAAAATAACTCAAAATTTAAACACGAGATATTATTAGATCCCCTACTAAGCAAAGCATTCATTTAACTCTGCATTACATGAAGATTTAATTAGAAATAAAACAAATTATGTAACAATATCTTACTCATTGTAGCATCTTTCATAATAATAAAACATTCTAAAATTTAAGTGAGATAGCAGTATCAGGGCCCAAAATTTCAACTTAGATTACACTCGCTGAAAAGAAAAGCTACTCGCCACAAAATATGATTAACTTACTCTATTTTTTACGTATAAGGTGACCAGCATTTTTTATTGGTAAAAGAGGACAAAATACGCAATGTCTTTTATTTTATAAGAAAATAGAAGGCATTCAATTTTGAAAAAGAGGTCATTTTAGAGGATACAAAATTGAATGAAAATGATTACAAAAACCAATTCAAAAGCTACTTTACACAAGTGGTGGAAACATTTTTATCTCAAATGATGAATTTTAATCAGTACTAACAATATATGGATATATATGTTTACATTGCTATCTTTGGAAAACAAAACTTTTGTTGATATCAGTGTTGCTAGCATATACAACCTTAGGTAACAATGATGCAAGTGTATAAAATGATTATTTTTCATTCTCTAATTAATAAAATGCAATGTATACCCAAATTATCCCATGTTTTTAAATCATTACTCACATTAAAACTATTAAACATAAATGTTTCAATTCAATAAAAAATTAAAGTAAGCATATGTAATGTATAGTATATACCTAAATTTGGAAAGTTGAAACTTTAAAGAATATTTCTGGATTTTAATGCTTAAAATATTGTAGAAGTTAAAATATCTCAGAGTGAAGGAGTTACAATAATCTTATAAATAAATGACTGTATATAAATTTTGTGAATAAAAAATATTCCATTAATGAATTTTAGCATTTCATCAACAGCTTAAAAATTCTAGAAAGTGACTACCTCATAATCTAACTTTAGATACAAAATTAATTCACCACATGTATAATTTTTCTTTTTTATAATAATGATTTTAACTCTACAATTTACAGTCGGCTGCAAAATTATTCGAGCACTAGCCAATAATTCCTATATTTAAAAAGTACACTTAAGACTGTTTTGCTAAGTAAATCCTTGTCGAATCATGTTCTTAGACTGATTAAGAACATAACTCGACAAGGATTTATTTAACAAAGCTGTATTAAGTGTACTGTTTTTTGGCAAGGCTTATTGCTAGTGCTCGAATAATTTTGCAGCCGACTGTAGATAATTTTGATGAAAATCTGTTTAGAATTTAGGTTTGTAGTTGTATCAAGCTGCTTTATAATATTTAATGACTTCTGTGATAAATGAGGGATTAAACTACTTAACATGCAAAATCACTGAAAATTCCTACTTGTCTGCTAATAATTATTATAATAGCAAATCAGAAATATGCTGTTCATCTCGCATTATTATACAATTTATTGCGATTTTTTAAATAATGAATCATAAATGGTCAATCGTACAAACACGATTTATCACGTTTAATGAAGTAAATCTTGTAATTTTTAAATAATACAGTTATTAATTTAATTTTATGTATCAATAATAACATTCCACACACAAAAATACATAAATAAATAAATATTTTAAGTCTCATTGATCAACGCTAATATCCGCCATCTTACTTGTGATAGGCTTGTGAGAGCTTACGGGAGAGCGCAGGCAGTCGCAAATTTTTATGACAACAATCACAACTTTACGATCCAATATGGCTGATGGCGTTACATTTGTATCAAAATTACGACTACGATCCGACTTGTGATCTACGATAGCTGCGATTGTTACAATAGTATGCCTCCCAGTATTTCGCAACTGTGCAGCTGAATATTAGTTTTGATGCAGCCTGCGTCCTTAACTTTGACTGCAATTGTATAGCAAATGTTTGTTTATCATCATATCCGATTCCGATCCTATGCTTCCGTTCCTTTGATAAGCTGTATTTTAATGGATGGATTGTTTTATTGAACCGGGAAAACAAACAAGAAACAACACTGAGTTATAATGGATAATAACATGTTTGAGTGGCCTTGGCAATATCACTTTCCTCCGTTTTTTACTCTGCAACCTAACTCGAATACCAAAGCAAAACAGTTAGATGCCTGGAAAACTCTGATTTTGGATTACCACAAAACTTATAAACAATATATTTTGGATATAACGGAAGCACAAGCTTCTCCTTTATTCTACAATAAAACTATTGAAAGAAAAGTAAAGTTAGATATGATTTATTTATTACTTGATGAATTACAAAAGCAAGGAAATGTTGAATGGTTAGATAAACAGCGTCAAAGGTGCTATGTGTTTTGGAGAACTCCCGAAGAATGGGGGAAAATGATCCGTAAATGGGCTGAAAATAACGGGCTGACCAATTCAGTCTGTACCTTGTTTGAAATAACCAATGGAGATGATTCAACAAATGAAGAATTTCATGGCCTTGATCAAGGTGTTCTAAAGAAAGCTCTAGAAACTTTAGAACATCAGGGACTTGCAGAACTTATATTAGAGGATGAAATTGAAGGAGTCAAATTCTTCTGATAGAAAACGCATAACTTGCGAAAAATATTTATATTAATATTTCAAGATAATTCTTGCATCAATGATAAAATTTCACTTTTTTATAAATTGAAAATTTGGAACTTTTACTTAAGAAAATTCAAGAAAAGCTATTGTTTTGATCACTTTTTAAACAAAATAGCTTAGTTAAAAGCCAATATTTTGTGAAATTGTTTATACTGTTAGGGAGCAGATTTTATGTATTTGATGATACCGGTCAACAACCAAGTTCTTTTAAAATAAATTATCAATTTCTATAGCACAGTATGTATCATCATTTTACTTATGTTATGGATGATCTGTTTAATGGCTAATGTAATTTTAGGAGCTGAAGATTTGAAATAATGTTTTTGTATTCTATAACAGAAAATTGCACGCTTAATTTTTTTATATTAAAAAAAATTGTAAATTATAATATAAAGCTTAGTAAATATATTTTGAAGGAATTTGTTGAAGCTTTATGTTTCTCCAAAATTTTGTAAAATGCATTTTTTACATAAAGCTTTATGTTATACAACTAACTTCAGTGAGGGGAGCATCTTTTGTATGTTCAAGTAATGTCTTATTGTAATATTTCTTAATGTTTTATTTTTTTTTTTTTTTTTTTTTTTTTTATCATGTATTTTATCAATATGTTCTGTTGACCATTTTTGCTAAACATGTCATTTAACATCATTTAGTAGATTATTTTTGTTTATATTTTTTGTAGATTACTGGAATTTAAGTTTAATTATTGTGTTTTCATTGATTTATTGGCAAAAAAAAAATTGAAAAAAATGTTTATTAAATATTATAAAATTAATACTATTTTATGTTGGTTATGTTTATCAAAGTTTAATAATTTATTAAGGATAAAGATAACTATTAATACCATGCCAAAAAGGATTTTTTCAATAAATTTGAAATAATAAATTTAAAACGTCATAGCTGATGAATGTTTAAAAGTTATTTCAATATATTTGTAGATATACAAACACACACACTTATATATATATATATATATATAATATCCCTGATCCATCAATAAATAAAAAAATAAAAAAGAATTCCTATTTATAAAAATATGTTAGAAAATCTTGAATTATTTTTCTGTTTTGTTAATAAAAAATAGTATCATTAAGTGTACCCAGACCAGTTCACATTCTATCACAAGAATTATTTTTCTGTCTTGTTAATGAAAAATAGTATCACTAAGTTTACCCAGACCAGTTCACACTCTATCACAATTGTAGTCAATTTTCGTTGTGTATTACACTTATATACTAGTTGGCCTTTTTCTTTGCTTTTATGTATTTATTTCTTCCTTCCGTATGTCTTCCTTTGTATTGACAGGTACTAAATAATGTTAATAATAAAAATATAACTTTCACAATATATTTGTTGGGTGTCCTTCAAGATTTTATTAACCTGATCACTTTATTTTATTTGCCACATGTTTTATTGAAATCACAGCTGAGATTTTTCAAATTCTAACTTTATATTTTCCCCTGGTTTACGTTTATATTTTTTTAATAGCCTCAGCTGTCTATTTAGAGCTAATCTTACTAAATACGATGCAAAAAGAACTGTGATAATAGTTGAAATGTTTTTGAGAAAAATTTTCCAAAAGACCAAAAGTTACACAGCGTTTAAATCATTATATTGTAGAGAAATCTTTTAACAAATAAATATATATTTTATTTTTCTAAATTCGGTATCAATATAAAGGAAAACCATGCTTAACAAAAAAAAAAGGAAAAATATTGAGTAATTTGTGATGAAAGTTAACTACAGCTGTAGTAGAGCCTAAATTAGTCTGGATATCTTTAAATGAGTTTGTAAAATAAAGCATAAGAGTCATAATTTGATTTTGTTTCAAATTATATTGAGAATATCTATGCTAATTAACACATTTCTCAATGACTGTTTTCATTCATCTCTGAGTTTGTCGTGCTTGTCTTAGGTGTTTTGCTGCACTTTGATCCTTGTCTGATGTTTATATGTTATGTAGTAACTTGGTATATGTGATTATTGGTCATGAGACCATAAAGCAAAACAAAATAAGAACTTATTGTCTATTTGCTCTATGTCTAAAGAGAAAATAACAAAAATTGCTTTTCTTGTTTGGTTACTGTAAAAACTTGTCATGTGAAATTTGCAACTTAATTTCATAATGTGTCTGTATATCTTTATCAGAGTTCTCGCTAGAGCCTTCGAGAAGGGTGTTGCATCCTGCTGCTTGCCCTTTGGAATTCAAAGAGCACCTTAGATTCCTCCTTCAAGAACTAAAACACATCCTCTTTGCTTCCCAAAACATACCTTTCTTGCTCCCCAAATCATGCCCCATGCCTTTATTTGTCCTGCCCCCCTCCCAAACATGTCCTTGCCTCTCGAAACATGCCCTCCTCGCTTAAAAATAACATTCTAATTATCTTTCTGTTAAATACTCTTAGTTCATATCTTTTAACTATTTATATACATGTGTCATAGCCCATTATATTTTAAAAATGAATTTTCTGAGAATTTGTGTTGTTCCAGAAGCTAACTTTCTTATTTTTTTTATAACAAAATATTCATTTTAAGTAAATTGGAGTGTAGAGGTTGATATTTTTATTTACCAACTATGTGAAAAATACCAGAGCCAGGAATTGAACCCGGGCACCTGCGCTTAGCACGGATGCTCTACCACTGAGCTACTTTGGCTGACAACCAGCTAGGCATTTCTCACATAATATTCGTTGGCCAAGTCACAGAGTCTGCAAACGCAGCTGTATCAAGTGACAATATTAATCGCAGCACAACTCCATAGACCATGAAATTTCAATTTAGAAATATTTATTCATGAATTCATAAGCCGTGAATATTCATTTTAAGTAAATTGGAGTGTAAAGGTTGATATTTTTATTTACCAACTATGTGAAAAATACCAGAGCCGGGAATCAAACCCGGGCACCTCCGCTTAACGCACGGATGCTCTACCACTCTCTGGCTCTGGTATTTTTCACATAGTTGGTAAATAAAAATATTAACCTTTACACTCCAATTTACTTAAAATGAATATTCACGGTTGATGAATTCATGAATAAATATTTCTAAAATATTCATTGTTTCTGGGTAATCTGATATTACAGCCATAACAATTGTTGGACTGCCAATAAATTTCTACAACCTGTAACAATAATGAAGAAATTAAAAATTATTCATAAATGCATGATTATTGACAAAAATTCCCGTTACGGTGGCACCCAATAATTGCTTAACACATTTGCATCTGGCTATTTTCCCCATAATATTGGATACAGATGCTCAGCCTGCCGTTCGACAGGCATTGCACCGAATGTGTTAAGGACTGCATTTATAAATATAATAAAACTGTTGCAGTTTTGGTGCCAGATGTTTTGCAAAGTGAAATGCCCTTTTCTTGTAAAATGTATCCCTTTTCACCATCACAAATATGCCCTACTTTTTTAATGACCCCCTTGCCCCTCCCTTATTTTTAATAGCAGCACCTTGCTTTAAAAAAAAAAAACTTAGAGGGAGCTCTGTTTTTATTATGTACTTCTAACTAAGTGATTGTGATACAAATTTTTCTAGACTAGTTGAAGATAGTACATTGTGATATAACAGTGAATATATTATAGAATTATAATATTACTACGGCATTTGTATTTGTGTTATAAAAATATTTCCTGACATTATTACTAAGGACTATAGTTAGATTAATTTTTACCAGGTCTGTTTGATTTCTTATAAAAGCACAGCTTTTGTTTTGATTTTTCAAGTTTTGAATTATAGTATGTAGGATGTATACATTCAGCGATGGTAATTTGATGCAGAACTCATATCACTATATATATATTTTTTTTTTTTAATTTTGAACCTAGTAAACCATTGATTTTAGAAAAAGAAAAGAAAAAGCAGAGTTTTTTTTTTTTTTTTTTTTTTTACCATCATCATGAACTTGTTACATTTCAGTTCTATTCATTTCAGTTCTATCTGGTTGCGTAGTCCATAAATGTAAGTTGCTTGTGACTTAGGTGCTACACACACACAAAAATTTCAATCATCGTCGAAGAAGAAAATTTTTTTTATTAAATAGTGGTATAAACTTTGCACCAAATTACCATTCCTGATTTGTTGCATTTCAGTTTTAATACTTTAAAAAACAGTATGTTGCTTTTAATGGTTCTGAAAAAACAGTCCTAAAAAGCTTGGGTTTTTTGGGTGCTAAATAGAAAATGGTTTCTTATTTTTGATACAAAGAAGATAATTAAAAAAAAAAAAAAAAAGAATTAAGTGATCAAACTTTAGATTATTCTCAATATTATTTAATAAGTAATTCATTTAAAATGTACATGTGTATATAGTGGTGCTTTTTGTTTTTCTATGGGTTTTAATTATTAGTGATATAATTTTTGATTTTTTTATAATTCACTTTTTTTAAATATTGTAATTAAAGTGGGATTAGTCCAAATGAGATTCAAAATATAAATTTAGTAAAAGTAAATGTTTTCAAGGTGCATTATTTGTAAATAATATAATTAAGTTTTGCCTTATTTCTATCTGATATATTTATTTATTTTTATTTATCTATCAATACTAACACACAAACTGAAAGCTTTTAAGTCATAAAATTTTTTATAAATTTGAGTGAAATATATTGGTTGGAAATTGTCTAGGATATCTCAATAATTGGCACATTAATCTGTTAACGCCCATCTTTATTTAAAGCATAAAAATAGCAGGGGTTGATCCAGGTGTTTATTTTTGGGGCTGATTTCTGTGAATAACAAATTATTTTTGTGAAAATTTATTTACTTTTGCGAAGAAAAAGAAAGAAAGAATTGTTGCTTAAAACCTTTTATTTTAGTAGTTACTCTATCTAATGTTTAATATCAAGTTAATAGCATTTTATTGAACCAAGTATAAACAATCATTAAAAATAATACTGTAAACATGGAAAAATTCTATAAAATTATCTTTTTTATAAAATGAAATTTTGTGAAAGGCTGTTTTTATAAATTTGAATTTTGTGAAAAGGTCCATTTTATGAGTTTGAATTTTGTGAAGGGGCAGCAAAAGGGTCCCATTTTTTTCCTTGATCAATCCCTGAATAGTTAAAATTATTTCAAATTATTGTTAAGACATCAGTATTTAAGTAACCTAGAGAAATAATTCCAATCCCATTGTTACAGCTCAAGATAATATAATGAGTAGTGATGGAGGATGCTGTGCGTTTGTAGAAATTTGGGATAAATATGGTTTTCCTGTGTGACTTTCATAAAATAAAACTATTTTATTAATAGGATACTGAGCGTAAATGGGCTAAGCCGTAGGTCCCATATCCAATTCCTAATCCAGGACATTTTCTGCTCTAAATAAAATTATTCAACTTTCATTGTCAAATTTATTAATTAATCATATTGAATGAAAAATCTAATTCTTAATATTTTTCATAAAAATATTTAAAAACTTTTGCTTTTATATTTTAAATATTTCAAATAAATGCATTAATGCAATCTAAAAGTTTTTTTTTTTTTTTTTTTGGTTATAGAATTAGCATTATTTTCTATTATTAAGTTAAGCTACAGTCAAAGCACTTAATTTATCTGTATGTATATATAGTAGAAGCCAGATGCGAGATTCACTATGTTGCATAAAAAAATTGGAGTCATCTGTAAGAATGATTATAATATACCATATTAATATATGAATGCACAATGCAATTCATCAATGGCTTTTATTGTATTCTAACATATCAATTTTTATCCTTTTTTAGTTTGGATATTTTACAGATTTATTTTGAAAATTTAATTCTAAAATGTTATTTGGGTTGTTTATTGTAAAAGTGAAATATCTCGTTATAAATAGATTTTGTAGTAACAAGCTTTTTGCAGATTTGTGTGTAGGAAATAATACAAGTATTCACTCATTGTTATTGATTTTTTATTGTTTAACCCTTTAAGCATTAAGCGTGTCTTTTTCCGTCACATGTAGTCAAAACAGGGTTAGAAATAAGCGGTCATTAGTTGCATTTTGCGACCAGTTTTTTCATTTTAACACGTAGAATTCCAATCATAGGGGCATATTTAACGCCTGAATTGTTTCCTCATCATACCTAATAATTTTCTCAATCCCATCAGACTGTAAACAAGTCTATTTCGGTCAATTGAACCTCATAAAAACTGATTTAAGAAATCATATTTCTATGAAAGTAGTTGACGATTTGTTAATGATTAAATTAAACAGCCTTAAATTGGAAGATTTCTGTCCAGAAAATGCTATTAAATTGTGGTGGAATAATGTATCTTCTACGCGAAAAATGAATTTGCGATTTTAAATATGTACGTTTAATATTGTCAATGTAATTACATTCATTATATAAATATTTTTTACATAATCTTGCATATATTATTTACAAGTTGATGCTTTATTATTATTATTATTATTTTAATATACATATTTAATTATAGATGGCACCTAGATTTTTCATTTTGACGCCCAAAAAATTTAATCCAGGCGTCATTTTGACGCCTAGTTTCAAAATTCTTATTTCTAACACTGAGTCAAAAGGAAAGAGTGGTGTGACTAAATTTTAAAAGAAATGTTGATAATATCAGGAAAATGAGGTTCATAAATATCTGTAGTACGCAGTACCAAATTATCATATTTATACTGTGCATAGTATTGATTTTATGAATAATAAACAGATATACTGAAAAACGGCTAACACTGAAAGGTTTAATACAAATCAGAGTTATAAGAAAATTAATTTAAAGTAACATAAAAACCTCACTTTTCTAATGAATATATTTAGAAGTATGTTCTATGAAAAAACTTGTAAAGCTATTTTTGGGATTTTAATGCAATTATTGGAGTTTCTTCATTTTTAAAATGAAAGATGTGACTAAATACATTACAGTTGAGAAAAAAATATATATTTAAAAAGTATAGAGTTATACCACTTTTACAATGAATGATACATTAAAAAATACTTAACAAATCATAATTTACAATAATGAACTATATACATATATAAATAATTTTTATTATGAAATTTATTTTTTAATTATAAGTTATTCTCAAACATTAATTCATATTTTATAAAATATTTTCTTTATTGAAAATGGTGTATGTATATAAGATGTTATTGAAAAATGTTTTTTAATTGTAAAACAGCCTGTTGTTGGTTAGTATGTGATATGTAGTGTTAAAGGCAAACATATTCGGCATCAGAAAATTTAAAATTATAATGAAAGGCTTGTGCTTATTTGTGATGCAATGCAAGATCTATGTTGTTAAGGCAGAAAAAAAATATTTTTTCTTTTGTTTGAATTTTAATAATGCAAAATGCAATTTTTTTTCTTTGAATTAAAAATAAATAAATAAAAATTAAGAACTTATGAATGTTTAATGAGAATACTTTAGTAGTGTAACCACTTTCAAAGCTTAATTTTCATGTTTTTTTTTTTTTTTTTTTTTTTTTTTTTTTCTTCTCCTCCAGGTAGTTGGGAGATTTTAAATTTTAGACTTTATTTTTGCTGAATTCAGTATTCCTAAAACAGTGTAAAATTGTCATATAGAGTAGAAAAGTTATTGCTAGGATTTGTGCCTTTTTGTGGTATGAAATTTTGATACCTTTGTTTTATCAATCTTAAAAATCTTTAATCTTTTTTCTTTCTCCTTAATCTGTATATAATTGTATAATATAATTAGAAAATATATACAGTGAAACCTGTCTAAAGTGACCACCCCAGGGACCGGCTAAAATGGTCACTATATGCAGGTGGTCACTTTATAAAGGCTCTTTAAAATTGGAAAATGGTCATTTTAGTCAGAAAAATGGTCACTTTAGTCAGGTGGTCACTTTACCAAGGTGGTCACTTTTACAAGTTTCACTATATTTGCCTTATTTTGTTTAATTATACAAAAATATTTTAAAACCCTTTAACGATCAATGGTTTTGCTCTGAAACCAAACATTTAACATTTTTTATACAACAGTTTTATTTTCATTTAATTTAGAAATTTATTCATCTAGCCTGAAAGTTCATTTCAGAAAATTATGGAGTGGAAGGCTGATTTTTTTATACCAACTATGTGAAAAATACCAGAGCTGGGAATTGAACCCGGGCCTTCCACTTTACGTACAGATGCTCAAACCATCGAGCTACCCTGGCAATTACTAACTAGGCATTTCTCACATAACATTTTTTGGCAAAATCGCCAAGTCTGCAAACACAGCTGTATCAAGTGACATTATCAATCATGGCACAACTCCAATAGATCATGAAATTTTCAATTTAATTTAGAAATTTATTCATCAAGCCTGAAAATTCATTTCAGAAAATTATGGAGTGAAAGGCTGATTTTTTATACTAACTATGTGAAAAATACCAGAGCCGGCTCTGGTATTTTTGACCTAGTTGGTATAAAAAATCAGCCTTCCACTCCATAATTTTCTAAAAATTTTATTTATTTTGTTTTGTTTTATTCAATTTTTCAACTTTTGATCCTACTTCATTTCATAGATATCAGCACTGCTCCAAAATGATGTTTTAGAGTGGGGCTGGCCTACCTGTAGCCCCCGGGCCGCATGTGTCGTGTAAGGTTCTGCAGCCCGCGACAGAATTCAGGAAATTTCTAATTTAACATCTTCGGTTAAAACATTTAAAATTAATAAATTATTTCTAACTTTTTTAATGAAAATACTGATTAATGTAGCTAAAGAAACAAATATCGCGCTCATTGATATGAATAATATATTATCAGGTAAGTAATTGGTTCTTACTATTTTACTTATGAATATATAACCATAAGTTTTTGACTGTTTTGCAGTTATGAACAAAAATATATTTAATATTCATATTTTCTGTTTTAAATCCTCACGAATCCACTGGAAAAATAAGTACTAAATGTATATTGTTCATGCATTTATACAATGCAGGGCCCACCTGAGAAAAATAGCTGTTTCTAATGCAGCCCGCCAAAGGTTTTGAGTTGCACAGACCTGTTTTAGGGGAAGCCATATCCAAAAGTCATTTTAAATTTCTTAGCAGGAATGCATTTGCTGCTTTAATGCCACACTCATTTTTCATCTAATCAATACAATAGCAGAAACAGTGCAGCATAATAACAAACATTGCAGATTGTATAAAGCTCTATAGGTTAATTCAACAGCGTAAAAAGAAATGAAAGGCTTAAAAATACAAATATAATTTACATTATTTCTGTAGATTACAATATTTGTTACATATTCTTAATTTATTTTCTTTTTAAATGCAAATTTTACATATTTTATGACTTGCTAATACATTAGAGTCTCGATTATCCGAGTTAATGTGGACCGAGCTCACCTCGGATAAGGGAAAAACTCGGTTAAACCGGAATTACATAAATGGATTTCTAAATAAATGACTGAAATATTAATTTATACAGAATTTATTAATTAAATGGTATACTTACAATTTTTATTGATATCCACTGGTAATACTTGTAGTAGAATAAAAACAGGGAATGCAATTGTTCATTTGAAATAGTCCTTAATAATTTTTTGTTTGTGAATTGATAACCGTTTCTTGGCTGCAATATTACGCCATTTAGTTAGATTCATTAGGATTTCAGGTGTAGCCTCTTCTTGCTGCTCAATGTATTCAATAGTTTTTTCAATTGATTTTAGACCTTCAGAATGCGTAATTTTTTTCTGTTTAACACAGTTTTCATCATCACTGCTCTCTTGCTCTCGATTTTCAACCATATCTGCAATCATGTCATCTGTTATTTCTTGCTGCTCATCTGCATTCATCCACTCATCAATATCTTTCTCAGTAAGAGATTCAGAAACAGGAAGTGTTTTTGCCAAGCTCAATAATGATTCGTCATGAGATGCTTCATTTTCATCATTTGGCTGCACTTCTGATGATAAAATTTTCCTCCACGATTTCTGTAGCGTCGTTGATTGAATTTCTTCCCATGCTTCGGCTATCCAATACACGGCATCCTTCAGTGTAATCTCTTTAAGACATTCTGTTACTCCTTTTTCTTCAAGATCTTCAATCAACTTTCCTAACAACTTTTTTCTGTAATTTCTCTTCAAGTTCTCAAGAACACCTTGATCTAATGGCTGTACGAGTGAAGTCACATTTGGGGGCAAAAAATAAGCTTTGATATCTCCACTTGACAGTTGCTCTTCATCCGGGTGGCATGCGGCATTATCTAAAAGTAAGAGTGCTTTTCTTTCCAAATTTCTATCTTTTAAAAATATTTCCACTTTAGGGACAAATTCCTCAGAAAACCATTTTTTAAAAAGTTCGCCACTCATCCAAGCATTTTTTTGATTTCTGTAATATACAGGAAGACTCGAAATGTTTATATTTTTAAATGCTCTTGGTTTCTTAGACTTTCCGATGATCATGGGTTGAAATTTAAAAGTACCCGATGCATTACAACAATTTAAAATGGTTATTCTCTCCTTTTTTTTCTTATATCCGGGAGCTGATGATTCTTTTCTGGCAGCTAAGGTTTTTGATGGCAACATTCGAAAATTTAATCCTGTCTCATCGGCATTGAACAGTTGATCCCTACTTATATTATTTTCCTTAATAAATTTATGGCAATCTTCTTTGAATTTAACAACTGCTTCAGAATCTGCAGATAACTTTTCACCAGTTATATTCAGTTGGCGAATTCCGTAGCGTTTTTTCCACCTATCAAGCCATCCAACACTTGCAGTAAAGGGTTCATCATTATAAAATTTCTTGTGAAAATCCAAAGCTTTTGATTTTAACATTGGTCCCGATACAGGACTACCCTTTTCTTGCAATTGCGTAAACCACAAAAACAAAGCTTCAGAAGTTTTTTCAAATTCACAATGCTTCATTGTTTTTCTTACTTGGCTGCAGTTTGTTTTGTCGGCAAAATATTTTTCAATCTGAGCTCTATTTCTTTTCCAATCACCAACAGTTACTTCTCCAACACCCAGATGTAACGCAACACTTTTAATAGATTCTCCTTTGTCCAACCGCTTCAATGCTTCAATTTTTGTTTCTATCGAAACAACGATTCTTTTCCGTTTTTTGTCTTTGGAATTCATTTTTTATTAAATTTTGAAATTTTAAGCACGACACAAACGTAAAAAGTAGGACTGAAAACTGTCTTTTTCGTTTCTAGAATGTAGATAAATATCCAATATGAATTTCTTGAAAGAATGCAAGAAACTCTTTTTCAAGTGTGGGAAAGATAAGAAACATCTTGGCACACTGCCATTAAAATTAGACCAGCCCGGAAGTCGGGAAGCTATCATTGTGTGTTTGTGGGGGGTGGAGAATTTGTCCTCTTTCTCCTTTCAATACCCTCTTTCCTTTATTAGTAATAGATCCGTCTTATCTATTCCTGTTATACTACTTAAGTGACGGCTTTTTAAAATTTGGCTCTGCAGTACAATTGAGTGTAATCTTTTCCTGATCCAGAATTCTATCAATCACAGAATACAAAACCGCTTATTTAGGGCTGAGTACATACAACTGACACTCCTCAGTACATTGTTAAATTGAAAGAGAGATAATTCGAATAAGAAATTGCCTTATCCAAAGAAAGTGTAAGGTAGAAGTAGAAAAAAAATAAATTCTTAAATTCTTAATTAAAAATATATATATATATATATATATATTTTTTTTTTTTTTTTTTGGAGTACCTCGGTTAAACCGAAACTCGGTTAAGCGGGACTCGGATAATCGAGACTCTACTGTACTTGTGTTACCAAACTTGGCTCGGCATTCCTGAATTGCAGACGAATTTTTATTTGCTGCAGATACATACGGGAAAATTCTGCTACTGTGCTGATTAAGGCATGCTATTATTCTAACTTGAAACAACTGTTGTGAGTTATCGCAATCCATAGTGTTTACCTACAAAGTTTTTTATTAATTGCATTGATTGTTATTTCAATTTAATCAAGTTAACCTGAATTTGAATTTGATCAAGTTTCAAAACAAAAATTTCTTGAAAATTAAAAATGCTATTTTTCTTTTTACATATTTATGATCAGCCATGTATCTAATAGCCATTTTTCAAATTAGTTTAGTAACTTTTAAAAAGGAATATGTAGTTAACATTAAAGAGGTTTAAAAAGGCAACATTACATTACATCAGTTCTTCCAATCTCTTCTCAGATTTTATGAAACACAGGGCATCCAGAAAATAAGTTCCAGCAGCACTGCAATAGTATGAGAATGGATGCAAGATGAATAATTTAGAATTTTTTTTCTTGCAGTCTCTGAATAGTCATTTTTTCTTCATACATAAATATTTTTGCCTTATCAAATTGAGATTACTTATCTCAATGAATTGGACCTTACTTAAAAGTAACTTTCCTTATTTCATTGGATTCAGTTTTTAAAGAATTATTAATATTAGGGATATCTTGATTTTTTTAAACCCTTACTATAAATCTTGTTGTTGCATCAGTTGTGATGTGGTGATTTCTGTGATTCTTCGGTATTTTCTTTTCCTTTGCAACCTGTTTTGTTTGTTTTAGGCAAATCATGGAACTTGAGTCCCACTACTTCAGGTGGGCAAAATGATGGGACCAAGTCACATCTTTTACTAGCATTTCTACTATTATCGAAAAAAAATACTTGCATACTTTGACCCTATATAAGGAGGACGAGTTAAGCATATATACCAGTATTCAATATATGCAAGAAAGGAGGTGTTTCAGTTATTTCACACAGGGGTTCTTTGACATTGTATAAAAAGTATGATGCTTCATTAAAATGAATGTTTCTTTGATTTTTTTTTTTTACTTAGTCCAAATGTGTGTGCTTCATATTAAAAAAAAAAAAAACATTTTTCGTATTTTTGTAATTGACTACTGGAATTGGCCATCCCTTTTATGCATTTACATTCATAAAAGTTTGTAATATATATAAATTTATCTGTATATTCATTGTCTTAAAATAATTAAAAATTATAGAGCATTTATTATTATTAGTAAATTTTTAATAAACAAGTATTTTTTTCTTAGTTGAAATATTATCATATTGCCTGGAACAAAACACTATTAATATTCCTTTCTATATCCAAAATACTTTACTTAAATATTAAATGCTGTGATATATTTGTAAACAGGGTTTGAAAAATCTTAAGTATCAGCTGCTATCACCCCAAATTGATTTGGTTAAGTCCTAATTTCAACCGCAGACTTTGAAACAATGAAGTAAAAATTTTATGAACTGATATGGATTGAATGTGCTGGACAAAGTGATAAATTATGCAAGTTTTTGAGCTAAGCTAAAGAAACAGATATTTTCAATTTTAGTCAAACAGACATTTCAGTCATATTGTATCATGACTAAAATCGGTGGCAGATCTAGGGGGAAAAAAAGTACTGGTATTCACATTTGAATATTACAATTGTAAAATTTTCATTGATCTGGAATAACACCTTGACAAATCTTAGCCCCCCCCCCCCCCCAAAAAAAAAAAAAAAAAAGTTCCGCCACTGATTAAAATGGTGAGTTTTTAGTTTTAATCATCTAAAACATTGCTGTTAGTTGTTGAAAATATATGTAACATAATCAAAATGGCAAAATATCTTATATACTATAACTATATATGCAGCATATACATAAATGTTAATTTTCATTCGCAAAATGATCATTAAATTTATTATCTAAAAAAAATTATGCAAAAAATTTATCTCAAAAAGCATTTTATGCTAACAAACTCTACTAATCACATTAAATAATTACATCACTATGTATTAAAGCAACAAATATGTATCTTTTGATACAGACCTCTAATAAAACAATGTCTAAATATGATTGAAGAAGTTTTGACTTACTATTGTTTACAAATTTGACTATTGCTGACCCACTTATTTACCACTCCCACAAAAACTACCAAACAAATCTATTATATCAGTCAATTATTAAGTTTTAAGGAAACAAAATGTTAATGTATGCAAAACTTTATATTGTTCTTGTGTTTGAACTTCTGACGTAGCACTTTGTTCTAAAAACATTTTTGAGCCCTGTTAATGAAGTAATATTTGGATATTGTTTACCATATTTAAATTTTTATTTTACTAACAATTCTAATAAAGGGATTTGTGTAAAGATGGAGTGATAGGACTTCGGGCAATACTTTAAACTCTCATTAGAATAAAAATTTGTGTGAAATTGAATTTATGGGAGTTATGTCAAATGTATTTATTATAAGAATGAACATATATACTTTACTTTAATCTCTCTTTTGTGTTGTAATAATCAAATAATCTATCATGAAACTTAGAAAAAACAAGTACTGTTTAACATATATTTCAAATCCTCATTTTTTTACCTTTAAGTACCAGCACCGCCTCTTTAAATCCTCATTAATTACTATCATGAAGTGATATATATAGTTTTTATTATCTTCAAAAATCTTAGCTAACTAAAAAAATATGTTTAAATACTTTTTTTTTTCTTATACTTTGGACATGAAAGTTAAATAATATTATCTGAGGATACTTTTAGTTAATAATGAAAAAAAGACTTAAATTGTTCTAATTTATTACTGTATATAGTTTCTTGATTTTTTTTTTCTAATTATTTCCTAATTATTATTATTTTCTATGTACAGTTAAATATGCATAGTTATTGGAGTTTATGGGGTTTATTCCCATCAATGAAATCATCAGTATATGATCTTGAAAAGATAAAATTTGTATACTATAATTGTTATTACTTGCTGTAGGTAATATTGGAAATTAGGTTTCTTACCATTTTAATTCCTTATTTAAGAAAAAAATTCTTTCATTGCTGAAGTAAGAAATTATTCTTATTTTATTCTTGCAAAATTACTCTATCATTATTACATTCCAGTATTATCCATAATAAGTTACTTTAATAATAAAAGGTTTCAGTTTTTATTTTACAGATAATTTATCTATACAGACAGACGTATTTTTCTTTCTTTCCATCCTTAAAATTTTGTATTTAGAAAGAGTAATGTGTTTGGTAATTAATGTAAGGTTATATGTTTGGTAATGTACATGTTATGTGCCAAGCAATTGAATGCTGTTGTTATTTGACCTCTGAATATTTATATAAAGTTATGATCAGTTGTTTGTTACAATGTGTATTAAAACTAATATCTGGATTAAAAACTAAGACTTGATGAGAAAAAAATATGAAGAAAGCTGATCTGTGATGTTTCTGTGTTTTTGTATGAACGTAAAACTGCATGATTGTAGTATTCAGGCTTGCTAGTGCATTGCCTGCTTATGTGTGTTCTTCATTGTATACAATTATTATTGTTATCTATATTTTATGTGAAATTGGATGCTATTTTTTATATTTTCTTTGCTTGGAAAAGAAAATAAAAAGTGCTTTTTTTCTTTGCTTTTCATATTTTTTTCTTTCAAACTAAAACATATCTTTCTAGAAATATCATTTAAAGAATGTAATGACACACAAAAAAAAAATAAATAAATAAATAAATAAAATAAATAAATAAATAAATAAAAGACTTCACAAGATTAATTTTGATTTATTTAATTTTAGTTATTTAGTAATAAAATTATCATAAAAACTCCTACGTTGAGTTTACGTTATAGTAAACTCAATATATAACAAACATACTCAACATATAACCAAATTAAATATTTGATTATTTGGCATTACAACCAAATATTTCATTTTATTCACTATATCTAAAATGGAATTTCATGTGATATTTCAATTTTATTATCATAATTAGTTTCATTTGTGTGATCTAATTCACAGTTTTATGCCTAAGAAAAGAAATGTGAAATTATTTTTACTTCTTTTTGTACTGACATTTCAGTACAAAGAAATTTTAAAATGTCAATGTATAGTATTTAAATTGATATTGTTTAAATAATCACATTCCACGTTCTTAAGCAAAAAATCAATCATATTTTTTCTATAGGATGTTGCACATTATTTAAAAAGATCTGTTGGTCAAACCAGTTTTTATTCAAAGGTTATACTTTATACCCTATTGCAAATTTCAAACTATTTTATCATCAAATTTGCTTGACAGATATATATTTGACTTTATATTCAGATTATTATTGAATTTGTACCATCTGAATTTTTATGTACTACTATTTTTCAAAAAAATACTTGGAAATAGTTGTTCTGCAAAGTAAATGTTATACAAACCATTGTTAAATTCTTCTCTCCCTAATTTCAAAATCATTAAAAGGGATTAAGTGTCATATTTTTCAAACACTGTTTAGTATTTTTTATATTACTCTTAACTTTTATGCACATTAGCAATACTATTTAACAGGGGTGAAACTTTTCAGGGGCTACCCTTGAATTCAGAGTTTTTGAAAATTTTGCTGTCACTGAATTTTATATTAAATTATTATGTTTTTATAGAAATTTCTTATTTAAAATGTTTAATTTGCCTTATAATGTATTAAAAACTCTCCAAATACCACTTTTTATAGATACAAATAAATATTTTTTGTTATTACAGAATGATATATCATTAATAAATCTCCCCTCCCCATTCATTCTGCTTGCAAAATAGCAGTTTTCAGGATTTTTGCATATTAAGTAGTTTCCCTCTTGATTTAATAATGTTTATTAGAAAAAACTCTTTGTTTTTTTCTGGATAAATATGTTAATCTGTAAGTTCAAAAATTCTCACAATTGCTTTATTTTTCTACTGTAGATGATAATTGTCTTTTTCTAAACATTTTAACAAATTGCAAAAAGCTGAACCTGCTAAAATGCTTTGAATAATTTTCTTGTGCTATTAATCAGACATTATTTCATTTTTTTTCTGCACCTATCATTATTTTGAATGTTAATGAGAAAAATTCCTGACTCATCAAACTATAGCCATCAGATTATAACATAGATTGTTTCATATGTTTCTTTCAGAAACAGAGGAGTGTCTTAGCTTATGTCCAGAATCTGATTTGCTGTGCTCTAAGTGTAACATTTGTGCAGTTTATTAGCTGTTTGTTACTACTTTTTGCTATGTATGATTATGGTTTTTTTTTTTTTTATATAATCATTTAAATACAACTACACTTATTATACTTTGTTGTATTTGTTTTGACATACTAATCATATAAAATAATCTAAACTAAAGAGTCAAGCATTAATTCAAACTTATATGTTTATTTTAAAACTGGTGTGCTTATATATGATGTCGACAGTCAAGGAAATCATGGAAAAATCAGGGAACTTTATCAATCTGGAAAAATCAGGGAATTTTGTTAAATTACCAAAAAATCATGGAACATTTTATTTTTGCCTTCCAAACACGACTGAAACAAAACAGAACAGATGCCAAACAGATGATATCTTATCCAAGATTGTAGAAGATTGGCTGCTTTGCCAAGTTAACATTTAAAAAAAAACTTGCTTTTTTTTTTCTTTTTTAATTAAATATTCTTAATGCAACAACTTGAGGAATAATTTTATGTTCTGATGTTAATATGTTGTACAGTTAAAAGGATTCAAATTTTTTATATTATGTGGATTTTTTCCTAAATTTTGAACTTTTTGTTTGCATTTTATTTTAATTTTTGTGTACATTAACAAAATCAACAAAGAAGAAGAAAATATCACGCAGTTCGCTTAATAGGGTGCAATATACCATACACAAAAGAGTGTGATAGACAAAAAATTAAGGCCTGTATGTATGTAATGAGAATTATGGAAATCTGGCAAAATTACTCAGGGAATATTAATCACTCAATTTTACTTGAAGGACGATAAATTCATTAAATAAATTTACACAGTTACCTTACATAATGTCCTTATTCAGGGTGGCGACAATCATGGAAAACTGGGAAATCATGGAAAAATCAGGGTACTTTATCAATCTGGAAATATCAGGGAAAAATCAGGGAATTTTGTAAAAATACCTAAAAATCATGGAAGTTTTCATTTTTGTCCAAGCACGACTGAAAGACCAAACAGGTGTATCTTAACCATGATTGCAGAGGATTGGCTACTTTCTAGTTGAATCTCACCAAGTTAACATAAGAAAAAAAAAAAAAAAAAAAAAAAAATGCAAGAACTTGAGGAATAATTTTATGTCTTGATGTTAATGTGTTATGCAGTTAAAATGAGTCATATTTTTATAATTTTTTCAATTTCTCCAAAATTTTGAATTTTTCATTTTATCTTCCTTTTTGTAAGTGAGCAAAGAAAAAAAAAAAAAAAAAAAAAAAAAGAAAAAGATTGAGATATTTTTGCTCATTAGTATAGTTTTTTGAATTGCAGTGGTTTAACGAGTATGTTACACAAGAATGTGATAGACACAATAGGTAATGAAAATCATGAAAATTTGTCAAAATTAGTCATGGAAATCATGGAAAAATCAGGGAACTTCTTCTCCGAATTTCTGTAGCCATCCTGTTATTTCTTTTTTGCACAATACGTATTTCAAGTGCGTCCGCAGTCATCTTCAGGTGCTAAGTGACCTCTTCATCTTCATCTGTCTCTATTGTTGATCGTCGCCGGCTCGTTAGTTCTCCTCGCTTCACTTCAGTTAAATTTAGTATTGGCTGCCATTCTTTCGCTATTATTGCGTGTTCTCTTTCATTAATTGCATAGGGGTTAGTCAGAATTTCGAGGGTCTCACGTTTTAGGGCATAACTGTGATTATTATATGGAGCAAGTTTTTTAGTAGTAATTGAGTTAATGTTGATAGGGTTATTATGGTGTACAGAGGAGAGCGCGGTAGATAGTCTATGATGTTTTAAATCTGATTTATGTTCTTTTTCATATTTGTAAATTTTCCTTTTTCTAACACCAATATAACTGGTGCTTTTTTCGTTAATATAATTAAAGTCGATTTTGTAAATACCGGGTGTGGAATTATTGTCTATCTTATCTTTTATGTTGGAAAATATTTCTATTGGGTTTTATGGAGATGTTTATATTAAGTTTTTTTGCTTCATTTTTTATTTTTATACTTGCGCCGTTGCAAAAGGGGATAGAAGTTGTAAATTTAGGTTTTAATTTTTGCGTATTATTAATTTTATTGAGATCTTTAATACGTTTTTTATAAAGTTTATTGATAAGATTTTTTGGGTATTTTGCGTTATGTGCGATATTTTTAATATATTTTAGTTCATCATTAAGGAGGGTTTTATTGGAGCAAATAAGGATTGTGCGATTAATATATGAACGGATAGCAGCGTACTTATATGGCAGTAATTATTAATAATTTCGGAGTTAGCGGTAGGTTTCCTATAGATAGTAGTATCGAAAGTGTTGTTTGGATTTTTTATAATTTTAATGTCTAAATAATTTATTATACTGTTAGATTCATTTTCCATAGTAAATTTTATATTTTTATCCAGGTTGTTTAAGTCTGTTAGTATGCTATTAGTATCTATATAATTTGGAAAAACGGCAAATACATCATCCACGTAACGTGTCCATAATTTACTTTTATTAATAATGTTTTTAGCAGAGTTTTCTACAAGCCGCATTTTTAATTCTGCGATTATTCCTGAGACGGGCAAGCCCATAGGGACCCCCTGTTTTTGACGGTAGATGTTATGGTTGAACTGGAAGTAAGATTTGTTTAAAAGTAAATTGCTTGCGCGGATTAAAGTTTCACTAATTTTATTGTTTCCGTATGTTTTGGTAACCATAATTAATAACAAAATTACCAAAACATACGGAAACAATAAAAAAGATAAAATAGACAATAGAGACGAAAAAGATAAAATAGACAATAATTCCACACCCGGTATTTACAAAATCGACTTTAATTATATTAACGAAAAAAGCGCCTGTTATATAGGTGTTACAAAAGGAAAATTTATGAACGTGAAAAAGAACATAAATCAGATTTAAAACATCATAGACTATCTACCGCGCTCTCCTCTGTCCACCATAATAACCCTATCAACATTAACTCAATTACTACTAAAAAACTTGCTCCATATAATAATCACAGTTATGCCCTAAAACGCGAAGCCCTCGAAATTCTGACTAACCCCTACGCAATTAACGAAAGAGAACACGCAATAATACCGAAAGAATGGCAGCCAATACTAAATTTAACTGAAGTGAAGCGAGGAGAACAAACGAGCCGGCGACGATCAACAATAGAGACAGATGAAGAGGTCACTTACCACCTGAAGATGAGTGCGGACGCACTTGAAATACATATTGTGCAAAAAAGAAATAAGGACATTATGTAAGGTAACTGTGTAAATTTATTTAATAATTAGTCAGGGAAATCGGGGAACTTTTTTCCTGCTTTTTTGTAGTGACCCTGTATATAACTTTGCTTTGACCATAAATATTCTGTCAGGAGCAACATAATATATAAATTAAGAAATACAAGTATAATCTGATAAATACTGATATCCAGACTTATTGCATTTATTAATTTACATTTTGAAGAACAGTAATCAGTGCATTAAAATGTTTACTTTTTACTTAATAATATTTTTCAACAAACTGAAGTAATTTATGTTCTCATAATGGGCTAAAAAAAGAATAAACAAAGTTTATTTTTTTTTTTGTTTATTTATTAAATAATTTTTTTCTATCTTCATAAAGCTTTATTTTTCCAACCTCTAATTTATTTGCATTAAAATTTTTTTATGGATTAATTTCCCCAGAAACTCCTTTAATCCGTTTGTTACCTGCTGCATATGATGGAGGCATATACAAACCTGTTAATAAAAGCCAAGCTAATCCTTTTGTTGTTAGTGAGCATATAATGAAGGATATCCAGACTTGTAATGGCTTTGAAGAATCTTCTAAAACAGGAAAAAATGTTTTTATGCTGTTTTTTGGTATGTATCTTCTCTTTTCTTTTTTTTAAATCTAAACGTAATGATATGTCACTTATTAAATATATATATAATCCAGCCAATATCATGGTACAAGTTGATTTATATAGCATGTTTTCTTCCTGGAACATCTTGAGGATGTCTTGGGAAGAAGATAAGTGTTCTATATGATTATTGGAACTGAAATTTTCTTCCTTTTTATTTATTTTTTATTTTTTTTATTTATTTATTTTTTCAGTATTTGTATTTTTCTAATTAGACTGATGTTCAACTAATACAGCTTTTGAATGTATATTTTTCAAATCGAAAAATAATACTTGTAATTGCAATGCTTTTTGTTTTATGCAATCTAAAAGTCTCTATAATATCATTTTATCTTATGTAATTTAAAACCAATATATATTTTTGATCGTTTTCTTTTATTAAGTTTTCAAACAAATTGTACACAATTCATCTTTCTCTCTTAAAAATAGGAAAGAAAAAAAAATGAACAAGTTATTCAAAACAGAAATTATACAAGACATATAAATAATTTAAAATTGGTGAAGATTAATTTTATTTTCCAAATCTCAGCATTCAAAGAAATTTTTAAGGCATAAATCCTACAAAAAATAAAAATAAATAAATAAATAAATAAAAATTATAAACTTTATAAGAAAAAAAAAAAAAAATCGGTGTAGTTAAGTAGAAAATCTACAAATTACCTTCATCAAATTACCTTGTATTCAATATTTCAGAACAGTATTTCTTAATTGCTATACCATAACACAAGAATGTCACTTGAACTTGTTTTCGGCTAGCTATAAAAACAGTAATTTGCTTTAAGACTTTTATTAGCTTTCTACAAAATTAATTTGTGTTTGATTCATAGTTCATGTTTTTATATATTGCTAATTTTGGTGCTACACTTGTGTTTACTTTTCTGTTTGATGAAAGGTTGTGCCCATATTTTGACCCAAAACAATTTTTTTTAATTTTTCAATTTGTAACGTTTGTGTACAAAGTTATTTATTATTTCCTTCTGTATTCAATAGGAAGAAAGTTTTGGATTTGTGAAAAAATTTTAACTCCAGTTTTTTATGAATTTTCATACATTTTGAGATGTCATGAACATGATTTGACTATTTTTAGAAAACGTCTCTGTGTGTGTCTGTACAAAATTTTGTTTATGATGTATCTTATGAACCAATGGATAGAATTCAATATAACTTTACATTTGGTTGGACCTTGACTTATGTTGATGCTGATTAATTTCTGGTGCATATCACTGAACAGGTGACTCTGTTATACCGTTTTTTCAAATTTTTCAGCTTGGCATCATAGAACAGAATTTTTTAATAAATGTACAGAAGGAGGATTATTTTTTACTAAACATTGTGGAATAATATATGTATGTACTAGCAAATGCATATGAAAGTTTTGCACTTTATTTCGTTCTTATTTGCTTTTAAAATTGGAAACTCATAAATATTATACCAATTTCACCATCTAATATAATCTTATACCATATAATTAAAATTTTAATTTACCAGAAGCCAAATTATTATTAGAACCAAATTAATATTGTGCAATAGTAAAGCCAAAATCTTTCAAAGAAAGGTTTCAAAATAAAATTCATGGTTGGCGACCCAGTTTTCATACTTCGGCAGGCAGTACAGTTTTAGTATAGGATTCCAATAATGACTTAAATTTTTGTCATTATGTTCACGTTGATGATGACTTTTCACTTATTTATTTTGTCAAAATTTTTTGTTTAAAAAAAACTAATTCCTATTTTCATTATACTTTTTATGATTGTCTTTTTCTAGTCAATTTATGATAATAATTCGTATTCTGTATATATCTTTAAAGTATTGCTTGTTTTAAAATGTTGCTTGCAAAGATTCTGAAATGGCAACTTTTAAAAATATATTTTTCAATAAAAAAATGTCATCAGACAAATGTCATCATTTTTTCTTATTAGATCATTGAGTTGAGTCTGTGTGCTTAAATATTGTCCATTTATCAATATTATTTTGTATTCTCATGCATTTTATTAATTACACTAGCAGGCTATGCCCGCTTTGCTGGTCATTATTTTTAAATAAATCACTATAAATAATGAATTCTCAAAATTGCATTAATTTTTATCATATAAAAAATAAAATTAAAAAAAAAAAAATGTGATCGGGTAAAATGTTGCTCCGGGTCCACACTGCCTTCGTCAGCATAGGCCATTGTGTGCTGTGCGCAAGCATTTTTGTTTGACACTCTTAAGGAATCACTATATTATCGTAAGAGAAAAACATAAATATAAAATACAAAAAAATTCTTCTCTCATCGGTGTAAGAATCGGTCCGGGCCTCCACTGCCTGTTGCAGCATATACACACGCGTTTGGTGCGTGTGTTCCTTTGCCCACCGTTCCCATCCCTCCTAGTTATTTTACACTTTCAAAAATATCCACAATCGTTTTCTCAGGCTATTAAATCTAATAATACTAATTTCCAACATTCTATCTGAATTTCTTTATTTTTGCCGCGGCACCCGCACTTCGTAATAATTCTACACTTTAAAAATATCTTCAATCGATTTATTGTGTCTTAAAACCTAATAATACTAATTTTCAATGCTCTAACTCTTATTTCTGTATTTTTTATCCTTCGCCCCTCCCCCTTTCCGTCTATCCTAATAATTTTTCTCTTTTGAAAATATCTGCAATCGATTTGTAGATCCCAAAAACCAATAGTGCCAATTTTGAACGGTCTGACTCTATTTCTATTGTGTTCCCTTCCCGGCTCTCCTAAAAATTTTATAAATTCAAAAATATCCGCAATCGATTTGTAGGTATCAAAAACCTCTATGTACCAATTTTGAATGATCTAACTCTATTTTTTTTTTTTTTTGCCCCTCCACTCCCTCTCCCCGCCCCTCCTGATAACTTTACACTTTCGAAAATATCCTCATTCGACTTGCAGGCCTCTAAAACCTATATGTATCAATTTTGAACTGTCTAACTATATTTCTCTTTTTCCCCCATAGCCTCACCCTTCCTGCCCCACCTGACACGAATTTCTAAAATTCCAGAAATTGGTTTTTAGATATTTGTGTGAGCTATATTTTAGAGCAAAAATCTCGCATATATCTTTTTTTTTTTCTTTTCTTTCTTTTTTGCGATATGAAGGATTATTTGAAATCACGCTTTGCCCCCTTCTCCCCTTTAGGGGTTGAATTTCTAAAATTCCAGAAATTAATTTTTAGCTATTTGTATTAGCTATATTTTAGAGCAAAAATTTCATGTATATCTGTTTTTTTTGTTTGAGATATATAGGATTATGTGAAATCACATTTTGCGCATGTGAAATCATGTTTTGCCCCCTTGCCCCCCTTGAGGACCGAATTTCCGAAATTCCAGAAATTGTTTTTTAGATATTTGTGTTAGCTATATTTTAAAGTAAAAATTTTATGGATATCTTTTTTTTTTTTTTTTTGAGATATGAAGGATTTTATGAAATCACATTTGGCCCTCCTGTCCCCCTTGGGGTGGAGGGAAATTTTGTAAAATTGCTTCTTAGTGGATGTCTGTGTAACAGAAGGAACATTGTCACAAAATTTTTGCTTCCAGGTCTAGGGGTTTGGGCTGGGCAATGATGAACCAGTCACTCCTCACTCACACACTCAGGAGAAACGATTTTATATATGTAGATAATTAGAATTGGATATATTGAAATTTTAAAATATTAAAATGCCATCTGGTGACAGAGATTTGCGATGTCTACTCTTAAAATCCAATTCAAATAAGTTTTAAAATGATGTATTACTTTTGAAATTATGCTATTTAGAAGCTGAGATAGAAAAATAATATAAATACTGTTATAAAAAGATCTATGTTGGACTTTTTCGTGGTTTTCTCCGAAACTGGCGTAATTCCGGGCTAAATACTGTTAAAAATCCTTAGTATGAAATGTGAACGAAGTATCAGAATTCCAAACTCTGCAAAATATAAAAGAATAAAGGTGTTCTGGGTTTTCTGTTGTTTTTCTCCTAAACTCCCGTTCTTTTTCTACATTTTTGCCCCTTTGCCGCCCCCCTTTCTGTCCCTCCTAATAATTTTACACTCAAAAATATCCGCAATCGATTTATCTTGCCTTAAAACCTAATAATACCAATTTCAAGCACTGTAACTCTTTTTTTTCTTTGTCCCCCCCCCCCCCCCCAAGCCTTTCCTAATAATTCTACACTTTCAAAAATATTCACAATCGAATTATCGGGTATTAAAATTAAATATTACGAAATTTCAACGGCATATCTCAATTTAAAATACTGCAAAATATAAAAGAAAAATTAATCTTACATTGTCTTTTGGTCACGTGAGTCGTGATAAATATAATTCCCATTAAAAACGTAATTTTTTTGTTTATTCACTTATTTTCATGAAAATTGTACTGTAGCTTTATAATATGCTGTCTAGGCCAAATATTAATTTAAATATAACGTGAATGAAAATTTGAAAAAGTTTGAAAATTGCAATTCCCCCCCCCCTTACTATTTAACACGTGACATCTTAATCAGTTACAATCATTTCCTTTTTCATCACAGACAGTCATCTGGCAGTTGAAATTATGTTGCCACCTAAATTTTGTACTTTAGTTAATTTTAAAAAATCTAATTGTTGTATCAATAAGCCGCTTGCACTCTTAGATACTCTTAGATTCAGAAAAATCGCCCCTTTCATTTTGTACTGAATTTGTAACGATCAGACTAATATTTTTAATTTATTTTCCACTTTTTCTGCTTTTAACTAAATATCTAATCTTGTTAAAATATCTATTTTTATGCAATTGCGGTGAATTCTCTGTCATTGAAATCGCTTTTTGATTAGACATAGGTTGACATTTTAATTAATATCCACAACTAATTAAAATTTTTAAATTCTGTTTTCAGGAGCCCCTCAGAAAGGCTCCTGAGCATCCGTATGGCAATTCTTGTACTTCTTTGTTTAATAGGGGCTGAACGTATCGAAGAACAGACAGACAGACAAACCTTTCCTTTTATTATTATAGATTACTATTGTATCGTTTTGACAAAATTTAATCATAACTGGTTCACACTAGAAAAATATTATATACATGATAATAGTAATAGTCAGTCTTGTAAATTTCATCTTCGCATTCAGAAAATTTACAACTGCTAAAATGTTCCTTGTTTTCAAAAAATTGATTTTTAAAATTTTTAATAATTTGTTTTGAAGCTATAAAGTGTGAAAATGCTCTTAGTTTAGTTTTTACACTTTATAGCTTTAATAAAAAATAAAATAATAATACTATTTGTTAAATTTATTTGATTGAAAAGAAAGTGATTGAAGGAACAAATTTAAAATTATGAATCCTAAGCATGAATAAAATTATCAACATACTTTTATTTGTTATGAATTAAAATCTTTATACTAAACACAATATTGATATGAATTTGTAATTCTTACTTTTTCATATAGTTTTCATTTATTTTAACTATTATTTTATTCAGTTTTTTTTTTTTTTTTTTTCGGTATGTTTGTTTTTATCACATGTTATATACATATATATATATAAAATATTAAGTATGCGAACATGTTTAGCTTATCCATCATTACTAGTTATATTATATAAGAAGTTATAGTAAATCACTGCATTTTGGTGTGATTTCATATAATGATGCAGTTCATTTTTAGCCTATCCAAATACTGTTAATTTTGAAGTCTAAACTGTTTGAGATTGAATATTTGAAAGTTTGTTGTATTCTTTTCGTTACATACATTTTCTTAATTTTGATTATAAATTTGCAATATTTGTATCTATTCACAAAGAAAGCATAAACAAAACTGCACATTTAAAAATATTGATACACATATTAAGATCCACAAAGTCATACTTTAAATTTTAGTTGTTCTTATAATAAACATAAAATAAAAATAATTTTTATAATCTGATTAAATTTTAATTATGTAGCTTTGTTATTTATTTATTTTTCAAAAAACTTTGTGATTTTTATGCAACCTGTTATTGTTATTTTATTATGAATATAGGTCAATTTGTTGTAGAAGAAATTGTTGATACTAGAATACCTTCATGTCCTCCTGACTATTTTAACATTCCAATTCCTAAAGACCATGAATTTAAGAAAATTGGTTTAAAAGACCTGCCATTTATTAGAACGAACTATGATAAAAAGAGTGGTAAATCATCAAACACACCAAGAAAGCAAGTATGATTTTTGTTCTTAAGATCTGAAATATTTGATTCAAGTATATTTAAAACTGTTCTAAAGTAAAAATATTATTATTATTTTAATATTTTCTTATCCTTTTCAATATTTAACTATATACGGGGGTGAAACTTTTCAGGGGCTGCCCCTAAATTCAGGTTTTTTTTTTTTTTTTTTAATTAATTTGATTTGAATATTTTATAATTAATTAAATTTGAATGTTTAATTTGTCTTATATATCAAGAAGAATTCTGCAAATATCACTACATAAGTAGCCATATGATATATTATTGATAAGTCTCTTCTATTTGCATGCAAGTAACAGTTTTCAGGGGTTTTTGCGTAGTTTCACCCCTGCTATGTAGTCTGTATATTCTGCTTTAGACTATCCCTGTGTACCAATATTTAATGAAACTTCATTTTGTTATTAAATTTAATATTCTTAATGCAAAATATTCTTATTACAGAATACTCTTTGTTTTACAAGCCTTTTTAATCTTTTAAGGAATAAAGAAATAAATATTTCAAACCATACACAGTTACACATTTGTAAAAACCCACCTCTATTCTAAAGCTATTTCTCTTTAGGATCAGTTTTTCCCGGTCTCAAATTTGCTCCAATAGGACTTGATACTAATTTATCTCTGTTAAAGACCCATGTACAATTCTGTACCTTTTTTAGGGTGATATTTTATGAAAGCAGATAGTTTTTTTTTTTTCATTCACTTGAACTGACTGCTATCTATCACATAAATGAGGTGTGTCTGTAATAATTATTTGTGTGTAGAAAAAAGAAATAATTGCTCTTGCTAAAACTTCATATTTCTGAATACACATACTTAAGAATGATGTTTAAGCTTAGAACAGGAAATTTTGTATCATATGTTTATTTAGCTAATTCATTTAAATGCAATAGCTTCTATCTTAGTAATGTTGATTTTAAATGGTAAAATAAAAGTATTAAATTTAGATAAGATTAAAAGTTAAAAGCTTATTACCGTAAAATCCTGAAAGTAACCCCCCCACCTTTTTTTTTTGAAAAGCAAAACGGATAAATTTCAGGTGGGGGGTTATAATCAAGATTCTTTACAAAAATTATTTTAAAAACATGAAGAAAAGGGAGGGGAGGTTATATTTGATGGAGGGGTTACTTTCGGGATTTTACGGTACTTACTTAAAAGGAAATATTAAAGGTTATCATTTCTTACATTAAAGGTAAAAAAAAAAGAAACTGCGTAAAGATTCCATTGATAACATGCATCCGACACTTTATGAAAAATTAGTTAAATTAGAAATAATATATAAATATTAAAACTTAATTCAATGCCAAACTTGCAATGTCGACGTACTGTAAGTGCACCCGAAGATTGGATGTAGCTTTGTTGGATGGAGAAAAAAAAAGGGGGGGGTTATATTCGGAATTTTATGGTATTTGTAGAAATGATGTTAACTTGAGCATTTTGTTCTAATGTATATATATATATATAACATTAATTACTAAAAAGCTTTTAAGATTCAAACCAACTAACACTAATGATTACATCAGAAAGCTATGTAAACAAATAAGATAAATTTGAATAATTAAAACAATTTAATTTACATACATTGTTGACTGAATTGAGATTTTCTGATCAATGTCTTTTAAAAGGTCATCTTTCTAAAAAGCCAATTTTCTATGGCACAGTAAGTGGCTTTTTAGAAAGGCTTCACAGTATATGCTTTGATATTTGGTTTTATTTGTTAGACATTTGAAAAATTACTACTTATAAATGCATGTGTAATAAATAATCCATTTTTTACCATAATATTGATTGTATTTAAGAATTTTATATATTTGATAATATTTGTGCATTTATTATACATTTTTTATAAACATAGTTCTGGTTTCAATTGGCTTTAATTAAGTGTTTGATTTCATTGTACAGATGAATTCAGCTACTGCTTGGATTGATGGTAGTGTTATATATGGCAAAACTAAAGCCCATACAGAAGCTTTAAGAGCTTTTAAAGATGGACTTTTGAAAAGTGATATTTTAGATCCTTTGTTTCCAGCATCAAATGATGGATATTTGTCTTATTTCTCACCTTCTAAAAATTTTCAGGATAATAAAATTGAAAGACCTAATTTTAGTATGTAAAACATTTATTATATCAGAGTTCGTATACTTAAAATCTGTTTTCAAAATTGTTAAAATATAATAATGTTTTTAATTTCAAAATTTTAATTGCCTTTTTAATCTTTAACAGTATTAAAAGCTTTTTTTGCCGCTTACACAAGGGCTTTGTCAGACTGAATGGTGTTTTCTTGCTTTTCTACCCCTTTGTTTTCTACCGCGTGCAGCCATCCTTTGTCCAGACATACGATATGCAGCATGCATGTCTGCACAAAGGATAGCTGCACATGCTAGAAAACAAAGGTGGAGGAAAACAAGAAAACATCATTCAGTATGACAAAATCCTTGTGTAAGTGGCAAATGAAGCTTTTAACATTTTTAAAGATTAAAAAGGTAACTCAATTAAATTTTGAATATAAATAAATCCTTAAGTGGGTTTATATATTAATGTTATTTGTTGTTATTATTATTAGATCTGTTATTTTATTGTAATTAACATATTTGTTATGGTTATTTGAATAAATGTGTATAGTTGATAGTAATACTTTTGCTTGCTATTTATTTAAAAAAAAAAAAAAAAAAAAAAAAATCCGTTCTTTTATCAGTTCTAATTATCAGCAAATTGTATTAGTAGTTGGCTAATTTGCAAGTGTATATTTATGACTTTACTTAATTTTGTGTAGTGATTGAATCTTGTGAGTTTATTTAATCTTTGAAACTGTATGAAATTTCAATGTATGGGGCAGTAGCTAATAATTTTACAACAAAATTTCTGTAAAAAAAAAAAAAAAAAAAAAAAAAAAAAGAAGAAGAAAAAAAGTATACTTCTGGAACAGTATATTAAGGCTGTTGAAAATCTCTGAATAGATATTAACAATAAAAGGGGTGTTAACCCTTTTAACATTCATTAGTTTCATACAGGAATTAAACATTTAACATTTTTCATGCAGCATTTAAAATATATTTTACCTTGTTTTAATCAGTTTTAAAACTTTTATTTCTCCTTTATTTGTTAGATTGCATCACTGCTTCGAAATTTAACAGAAAATAATTTAGAGGAAACCATATGTGAAAGTCACTTTCACCTTGCTGCTCCGATGCACTCATGCTTAGTTTTTTCACCTGTTGAAAGACCGTATTATTATTTTAATCTTAAAGAACATTTGCAGGTTTTACAACTTATAGTATTTGTTCACTTAGAAAATTATTTATTTTTAGATTTTTTAACTGCAGACAGATGAGAAGTAATAGCGAGTGATTATCAGCTTCTGCTTAAATTCGTTTAAAATTGAAAAAATTTAAAACCTGTTTTTTTTTTTTTTTATCTGTCACATTGTACATTAAAATTGAAAAGCAATTATTCCCGGCTGGAAGGATGGTCTGCCATAATGTCTGGCACTGTAGAATGATAAATGAAATAATAAAGCATTACCATTAAATTTTCATACTTTAGTTAATTTAAAAAATCTTAATTGTCGCATCAACTTGGGGTTGATTCTTTGGATTCAGAAAAGTTACCCCTTTCATTTGGTACCGAATTTTAAAAAAATGTGAAGCAATATTTTTAATTTATTTGGCCATTTAACACTCCTTAAATGATTCTTAAACTCAAAATTAATTTGTTTATTAATTGATATAGGTTGATGTTTTAATTAATATCTCCACTACTAATTAATTTTTTTAAATTTTCACTATTCCCTCCAGAAGGCTTCTAAGCACCGGTATGTCAATTTTTGTAATTCTACGTTCAGTTCTAGGGGCAGAACATATAGAAGTACAAACAGATATCTTCTTTTATTATAATGGATTTCATTAATTTATAACTTTTTTTCTTTTTTTTTTGTATAAATATAATAACAATTAAAGACTCAGTTTGCAGTGAATGTATTTTTATTTTATTTATTTATTTATTTTTTTTCAATTCATACAAAACCATAATTGTACTTTTTTTTATATATTAAGTTTAAATATTTTTGTATTTTGGTTGATTATTTTTAAATTATTATTATTGTGCTAATCTGTATAAATTTGTTTCAGGAGTTGGTAATCGTCTTGCTCATGAAAATCCATTTGTTTTAACCATGAACATCATATTCTACCGGTATCATAATTATTTAACTAAAAAGCTCTGTGTGTCACATAAGAATTGGGATGATGATCAGTGCTTTAATGAAGTTAGAAAATGGGTTATTGCAATACTACAAGTATGTTTTTTAGCAAATCAACTTTGTTATCTTTTCTTTTTAAATTACTTTAACTTTTTTTTAAATTCAAAATTCTCGTATTTGAAAACAAAATGTTTATAGAAGCAATTATTTGTTATTTTCTCTGTTATATTTTAATAGTTGCATGTATCATTAAAAATTATGAAGCTAAGCTAATGATCTAAAAAATTAATAATGACTGTCTTTTTTGGAATTATCTAAATCATTAATTGTATATATATTAAATTTTTATGTTTGTTTAAATATATTTGACTCTTTTGAACATATTTGACTCTTTTACCTCTTTTATTAAACATCATAATATGTCCAGAGTTCTTATCAGAGGTAAAAGTTCGGTGAAAATTTCTCACCCTTACTCATAAAAAAAGTGAGATTTTTAAAAAGAATGTATGAACAGAAATATATTTAATTTTTTTCCTAGATTGGTAAATTGCTAATAACGTCTAATTTTACAGCTCATTTTTAAAATTTGAGTACAAAATTACTTACCTTAAACCAACAACAAAAAAAAAAAAATCCTCTTTTTCTATTGCTTTATTTTAGAAGCATAATATACTTACCAGTTGATCATCAAAATACATAATTTTCTTACGCAAGTTTTTTAAAAACTTTTTTAAATCATTCAGTTTTCATAAAGGACCTGTTTAAATTTGCTGTGTTCTCACAAAGATATAACCAAGAGTTTAATGGGTTTAGATATTTCTTTATGCTGGTAAAAGACTTTCTCACACACAAAGTCAGACGAACAAATAGACAAAAAAGCTAGTGGCTGAAAACTTAATTTTTGGATTCAGGGCACCTCAAAATGTAAAAAAATAACAAAAACTCAATTTTGAAAATTTGATCTGAAATTGGTAAACATCTGGTCATTCAGAGTTCCCTTATTAAGTATTTTCTCTCAACCACAAGGGTTATCACCCCTATTTTAACACTAGATATGTTGAGTCAGCACTTGTACAAAGGGCTTCCATGGTCACAAGAAACGTAGTTGAAGATTAAATATACTCTAATATTCATTGAAATTTCATTAGATCTGAATTATGTTCTGTTAATCTGCTTTGAATTTTCAAATTTTTAAAGATTTATAGTTTATTAACTATAATGTCTATCATTTATTATTATTTATTTTATTTATTGTTTCATAGAAAATAATTGTTTACGACTGGGTTCCAGCTCTTCTGGATGATGTAGATGCTATACCTAAATATTCAAGTAATGCTTGTTTTGCTTGGCTTTGTTCAATATGTGTTTTGTATCAGATTGATTTCTTTTTTTATGTCAAAATTAGTGCATACTTAGAATGTTTTTTACTGACCTAGGGTATGATCCAAGTATTGATCCGAGCATTTCTAATGCCTTTCAGTCTGCTGCAATGAGATTTAGCCATACATTAGTTCCACCAGCTGTATATATAAGTAAGAAGTATGTTGATTTTATTAAATAACCATCTTTCATGTTAAATATTGTTTTTATATCTTTAATTTTTTTTAAATAGATTTTTAATGAATGGTTATCAAAAACACATTTTAAATATTTTGATTTATTATTTCCAGAAGGAAATCTTTCTTAATGCTTTCTTTCTTTAAACTTTATATATATATTTATATATACAGGGTTCGCACTAGAGGGTGGAATTGCGAGAATCTCACAATATTTTGAAAAATCCCACTCAAAAATATATCATAAGGGGGATTTCCCCCCAATTTTTTCATATTGCACTTTGAGTATTTCATCATTTTTTAGTTCAGTTGGGTAATATATTAATTGTTTTGAAGCCTGTAGTTATCTTTTTTTAACTTCTCTAGAATTTTTTGATAAAATCTGGAGTGACTCCACTCGACTTTCCAAACATTGAGTAATTAACAGTTTTGTAGATAAAGTAAAGAAAGAGGAGCTGTTAAACAAACAAAAGAGAGAAAACCATAAGAGGGTGTTTGAGTACTTTTCTCCATATATTACACGATGTTTTATTTAACGCTACTGAACTTTGAGCCCATAGATCATAACGATAAAGAATTTTTCGTTTTGTCCCTGTAAAAACCTATAAATGCTAGATTCACCAAAATACTTATATTTAGTGCAACAGCGATTTATAATATTCATATAAATTTTCAGCTCAATTGAATAAGGCGTTTAGATGCTATCGCACTTTTAAAAATTTGGTCCTTAGGCCATAATGATAAAGAATTTTTCTTTGTGTCGCTGTAAAAAAACTGTTAGTTCTAAATTCACCAAAATCTATACAGTTGGTGCAACTGTGACCTATAACATGTGTGTAAATTTTTTGCTCAGATTAATAAGGCGTTTAAATGTTATCGCACTTTTAAGATTTTGGTCCCATAGACCATAATGATAAAGAATTTTTCCTGGTGTCTGTGTAAAAAATCTATAAGTTCTAGATTAACCAAAATCTATAGGGTTCGTACTATGGTGACTTACAATATACATACCAACTTTTAGCTTATTCGAACAAAGCGTTTAGACACTAGTGTGTTCACTCACAGACATACACACACACATACATACATCATCGTAAAAATAGTGAAAACGGACTCAGGGGACCTCGAAACTAGGGCTGTGCCGATTAATCGATTAATCGGTTCGGTTAATCGATCAATGCTTAGACCCGATCATTTTTTTAAATCGAGTTAATCGTATCGATTAATTCGATTAAAAATTTTCAAAATCCGATTAAAATTTTCAAACTACGAACTAAAGTAAAAATACTGTTCTGCCTACAAAATATTTTTTTTTTTCGCATATTTTGCTAACAAACATTCTAAGAAACATCCATCAAATAATGAAAAAAAAAATTAAGAAATAAAAAATAAATAAATAAAACCTCTCAAAAGAAGTTGTCTCACTTTTGTTGATAGAGAAAAGGGAAAGGACAGTTATTAAACAAAATGCCGCTCCATGTGCATGCTGGAGCAACTCCACCTGTCTGTAGCCTTTTACAGAAAGTGTTGGTTAGGGTAATAGTATTCTCAGAAATAAGAAGCTTTCAAAAAATAGAAATGATAAAAAAAAAAAAAGAAAAAGAAAAGAAAAGAAGGAATTGAGATCTTCACTATCCCTCTGATGCGGGAAATGTCAACAGTGTTTCACAATATCTTCAAGCGTTTATTGTCTGTTCGGAATTGCCGATAGTAACCATTGCAGTAGAAACAGAAAATAACATTCTGTGTTCTTGTCCGAAGTGACAAAGAAGTACTAAAATATAAGAATTTGAGATTTTTAAGATAATGATATGGAATTTTGAGAATTCATTTAAAAATACTGACATGCGAGATGGACAAGGCCTGCAAATATAAAACTAAAATATGTGTAAATTCATTTAATATTTCTTTCAAGATGAATTGAAAAAATAATTTATATATAAAAAAAATAAATAAATAAGTGAAAATATTTATAAAAAATTAACACTTAAAGTCACCAATTATTACTCTGAAAATTGATTTAAATTTCAGTTATGAAACAGATATAATTGATTAGAGAAAAATTTTTGAAATTTTTTTTTTTTTTTCTCAGTCAAACTTATGAATAATATATATATATACATACACAATATGAGAGTTTTATTCATCATTCAAGTAAAATTATATGAAGAAAAATGAAAACCGATTAAAAATCCGATTAATCGACCGGTTAATCGATTAATGAACTACGATTAACCCAGTTAAAACTCTTAATCGATTCCCACCCCTACTCGAAACGTATAGATATATCAAAATCTCCAATTCGGATTTTTGACATGATTACAATACTTTCCTCAGTATAGTGCTGGGAAAGTAAAAAAAAAGGATTATTATGTAATTATTTCAAAATAATTCTTAATTGTAAATATTTATTAAGAGAATACTGTGTAGCACAAAAGTTTATGCACAAGCTTAATTTTTTAATAAAAGGAATGATATACATCAGAATGTTTCTCCAGTTTTACTGTATATGAACAATAGGATTACAAATTCATGTTTCAAATTCAGAAACAATTAATTGAAAGAAAAGTAATAAATTATAGAAAAAATCAAAATTGTGATTTTGCAAAAGTTTAAGCAAAAATGTGGTTTTATGCAAATATCTCTTTAAACGTGATTAGTGGAGGCTTGGTGAGTCTCATCTCTTAGACTATAAAATGTAGCGGAAGCTGGACGAGTGATCAAAATGCCGAAATTGCTGAAGTTCTTGCCTGAAAAGTTGCAAAAGTGTGGAAGCTGAAAGCAGAAGGTAAATCTTTTTACAAATGTTACTTGTTTTAAATTGGTCAAAACGTGGTATTTATAGCACTTTGCAATGTGGAGAACAATTCAAAACTGCATATTGCTCAGGAAGGCCACGGAATATCACATTTTGTGAGGATAGAAGAATTAAAAGAAGGCTCTAATTTACAGTTTGTGTCTTAAAAAGATAAAATATCGGATAAAAAACATCATGTGATACCATATGCAGAGGAATAACCAAATCAGGTTTCATCAAAAAGCAAAAATTAATTCATAAGCCTTTTCTGAAACAGAGTCACAAACAAGCAAGACTTCAACAGGCAAAATAACACATGTATTATCGTTATGATTGAATTAGTGCTATTTTTCTCTGATGAAAAAAAAAAGTAGAATTTGGATGATCCATATGAGTTCTCATTTCATTGGCATGACTTGAAGGAAGATCCTAAGAGCATATTCAGCAGGTAACAAGGTTGTTGCTCGCTCATAGTATGGGGCGCTTTTGACTATAATGGACAAATGTGTCTTTGCTTCCTAAATGGCAGATGAAATTCAAAGAAATATTAGAAAAATCTGAGTTAGCATTTATTGCCGTTTGGTAAACTCCTACGTGGTCCCAACTGGACCTTTCAGCAGGACAAAGCAGGTCTATACACACTTCCTGTTGTACAAAAGAATGGCTTAGATCTCAGAATATCTGTGTGATGTACTGGCCAGCACTCAGCCCAGATTGCAATCCGATAGAGAACATCTGAGGAATTCTCTCACATGTCGTCTACAAGACAGTATTACTCAATGCAAGATCTCAAATCAGCGATCAAGGAAACCTAGTACAGACTCGCTCCTGAAACCTTCCATAATCTTGTGTTATAAGTGAAAAATCGTGTATCTTATCCCAACAGGTTCAATGGAAACACTACAGATTAGTAAAAGACTTTTGTGCTTTGTGAAATGTAAATATTTTGATTTTGTGCATAAACTTTTATGAGATCACAAATTTGATTTTTCTAATAATTTATTATTTTCCTTTCAGTTAATTGTTTCTGAATTCCAAACATGAATTTGTAATCCAATTGTTCAGATACAGTAAAAATTCTGAAGCATTAATGTGCATATTTTTCATTTTATTTAAAAATTTAACTTATGCATAAACTTTTGCGAGGCACTGTATGTGAAATGTTTATTTGATCAAGAAACAACTACAAAGTGTGTAGGCTAAAAATTGCAATACTTACATATTAAATAATTTAGGTTATTCGAGTTACTGTGTCAAGCACTCTTTGAGTACTCAAAATCAAATTGAAAATAAATTTTAAAACAGATTAAGTAATAACTTGAGCAATTCCTTCTGCATTTCTGATGAAATTTTAAATTCTGAATATTGAAGCAGTATCTGTCCTTAGCTACCAAAGGAGAAAGAAAACAAATAAATTTCCATTTTTAACATTTACCTGACTATTTTAATTGTTTAATTTGCAATTGTAATTCTCTAAAAAGAAATTTGCAAAAAGTAAATTATGTAATTTCTCACTTAAATTTGAAAGACCTCACTTAAATTTTTTGTTAGAATGGGAGAATCCCACTCAATATATTTTTTTTTTCTAGTATGAACCCTGATATATATTTATGATAATATTTATATATTTAATGATTTAGTAGTGTAGATTTTTTTCCCAACTATATTGATGAAGAAAAATCAAAGAAAAGAAAGGAACATGCACCTTTCATTTTTGATTTTACGTTCCCTCCCCCTCTCTTTTGTTCCCTAACATATAATTTAATACCTATCTTCTGACTTTTAAATCTAAAATTATACTTTGTGAAACTTGATAAAGGTAAATGCTATTTATTTCATTTAAATCAACTTTATGCATATAGAATCATAGGTTAAATTAATAAACAACTAGCTTGGCTGTGCCCGTCTGATGGACTACCGCTTTTAATGCATCAAATAAAGGAGTATACCTAGTTGCCTTCAATAGCTGTTTTCAAAGTGATCTGCAAAGTTTTAAGGTAAATGCGATAAATTTTCTAAGGCTGCAATATGTGTAATTCTCTATTCAAGGAAAAAACAAATGAAAAAATATCTGAAATGTTTAATGCACAATTGGTAAAAAAAAAAATATTTCCAGTTAGGCTAGTCGAGTTTAAATTGGGATTATCGGCTTAAAACTTTAGTTTCCTGATTGCACTTTTCCCAAATTGCAAGCAACACAATGTCCTTCATGATCTGTAAAATTAATATCTCTAGGGGTTACCAAAGCATGGATGTCATTCCCTATATAAAGAGGATCAAAATTGTGATTGCTCATCTCTGAACTACTCTTAAAGGAGAAACCTAGACCAGTGCATAGCTCTAATGCTACATTAAGCCACTTCAATCTCAGGCAAAATATTTTACATTCATCCTTTACCTATTTGTGAGTTTTTGTCTACTGGGAAAATTGCAGACTTTGAAATTTGAAGCATCTTTTCACATTTTGAACAAATTTTTGATGAAAATTGCACCTGATGTGACAACCATTTATTTATTTTTGAAAATGAGATGAGAAATCAAATTTCGAGTTTTTATACTTTTTTGCTATTTAAATATGACTAGTCGAAGAGGTAGGAGCACCATTAGAATATATGAAAGATGACGCAATTTTCAAAATATGTGTTGCTAAACACCTTAGATGTGAAACACAGAAAAAATTCCTACATTTCCCCCCCCCCTCATTTTTTTAAATGGAGAAGTTTGTTTATATTGCCTTTTTTCTAATAATTGGAATTTAATCATTTTGTATTATATAAAAGATTTTTTGCACATGCTCAAATGTTCTGGTTTTGCATGTCACATTAATACTGTATTACACATTAATACTTTAATTATTTCAAATACTCTTTCAAAGATGCAGCTAACAGCTATGTTTCTTTTTTTTCTTTTATAAAAGCTAAGTATTTTGAAATATAAAATCTGCCAAAAAAAACATTTTATTCTTACCTTTTCTATATATTTGTAAGAATGTAGGGCTTTTGCAGAAACTTTCAACTTCTAATTTTGGTACATTTGTTTATATTGGAGTGTCCTAAATACAATTTGACTATTTTGAGAAATCTTTATCTGCTTGTTTTTGTATTATATAAATTGTGTTTGTACTGTAACTTAAGACCTAATGTATGAATTTCATAGAACTGTATTAATACTTTTTTATATATTTACTGGATAGAAGTAAAACTGACATAAGTATAGGTTTAAATTAAATTATATTACTTTAATATTGTACATACTTTGATCTCCATTCTACACGCATACTAGCGATATCAACAACTACAAATCGTTCGCTTCATCGTTGCCAAAAACACAAACTCTAAATTAACACATTTTCTTTTAACATACTAATGATTCAAATCATGAACGAATCTTAACACTTTCCCTTGTTATAAGAAAATAATAACAATAAATTTAAAGTTCACAGTTTCAGGGGTGATTGTGACTCAAAGATAAAAACCCTGAAAATTAGAGCCTCAAATAATACTCAAACTGATTAGGCCAGAAGCCCTTAATCCTTTTACATTTCATTTACATATCACCTGGATAACAAATGAACAACCAATGAAAGCAAAAAATAACTTTATAGGAAATATGAAAATACAGATGGGTTGAGTAAAAACCCTGAAATCAGGGGTAAACCCTGAACACAAACACCCCTGCAGTTTATAAAAGTCCAATTTTGGCACAAAGAGTCAACAGTCTTGGTTTAAATAGTGATTTAGTCAACATATCGGCAATCTGATCTTCTGTAGATACCTGTTGGATTAGTATTTGTTTCGCTAGCACCTTTTCTATGATAAAAAAGTGCTTAACACTTATATGCTTAGTGTGACGATGAAACTCTGGGTTTTGTGCTAATCTGATTGCTGCTGTGTTATCAATTTGAAGCACTGGTATTCCCCTTAATTGTGTAACACCAGAAAATAGACGATTTAGCCAGATTATTTCTCTCACACATTCATTTGCAGCTATAATTTCAGCTTCAGCAGTAGAAGTTGCAACTACTGACTGTCTTTGACTAAACCATGATATAGCACCACCACTGTATAAAATCATAATGCCACTAGTTGATCTTCCAGATGTCTTGCATCCTGCAAAATCTGCATCACTATAGCATTCTAATAATCCTGGCTTATATTTATTCTTGTATGTAATACCCTTATTACATGAACCAGCTATGTATCTAAAAACACGTTTCACTTTCAACCAGTCATCTCTAGATGGGTTTTCTAAGTGGCATGAGAGAATACCAACACAGTATGCTAAATCTGGTCTTGTACCTAACATTAGATACATCAAGGCACCTACAGCTTCTCTATATGGGAACTTTTCACTGCTCTGTTCATCATCATTTTCCACACTTGTATTTTCTTTAAGCATTGGTGTAGATACTGGCCTAGAATTTTCCATACGAAACTTCTGAAGTATTCTTTTTGCATAAGATTGCTGATTAATTTTGATACTCCCATCTTCAAAACGATGAATTTCCAGACCAAGGAAAAAACTTGCCTGTCTGTATGTGATTTTGAGTCTTGACTTAAGATCATTTATAAATTTTTTAGAGTCTTGTGGATCAGTTGATGCAACTATTCCATCATCAACATACAGACAGACAATTAACTTTCTTCCATTCTTATCTTTGATGTATAGGCAAGGATCTGCATCACTTGCTTTTAATTCAAGTTCTGATAAAAATTCTTCAAAATACTTATTCCAGCAGCGAGAAGCTTGTTTAAGCCCATATAGACTGCGCTTCAATCTACAGACATTAGTAGTACCAACATTGTAACCTTCTGGTTGCTGCATGTATATAGCTTCATCAAGTTTACCATATAAAAATGCTGAACAAACATCAAACTGGATAAGATGTAGTCTTTCATTAGCAGCTATACTTAAAATTGAACGAACAGTTCCCATCTTTGTCACAGGGCTATAAGTTTGTTCATAATCGACTCCATATCGCTGAGTAAATCCTTTAGCTACCAATCTGGCCTTGTATTTGTCAATGGAGCCATCAGGATTTCTTTTAACTTTATAGACCCATCTGCATGGAATGGCTTTGTGATTCTTTGGTAGTTCTTCTAGGGTCCATGTTTCATTATTGATCAACGACGACATCTCTAAGTCCATCGCATCTTTCCAATATTTACTTTCTTTGGATTCAATTGCTTCTTCAAAAGTTGTGGGTTCTTCGAAATTAGCAATGAAAACTTCAGCCATCGTTATATAATCTTCATAATGTTTTGGCTTTCTTAGACTTTCTCTGTCTCTTAACTTTCTGGATTCTATTTGTTTGTTTCAGTCGATATCAATGTTTTCTTCTTCTGTCTCATTTTCTTCAATTAGATTATCTTCTGACTTTCCCTGATTTTCAGACGCAGAAGTCCTATTTTCATCTGTAATAGGAAACTGGACAACCTTTTCACAATTTAACAACTTCTCGTTAAATTTGACATCTCTTGAAAACATGATAGTGTTTCTTTCTGGAACCCAAAGACGATACCTTTCATCTCCATCATATCCCACCAAATAAGCCTTAGTTGCCTTGTTATCCATCTTCCTTCTTTTTTGTTTAGGTATGTGGGCATAACATACTGATCCAATAATCCTCAAGTGATTAATTCTTGGCTTCTTTCCTGTCCACAATTCATAAGGACTCACATTCTTAATGGATGACTTTCCAGTTCTATTTAGTAAATATGCTGAGGTATTGATGAGTTCAGCCCATAATGCTGGAGGAATTTCTAAGTCCGGATTAGAATTTTTCAGTGTTCTGGCCATTTCAACAAGTGTACGGTTCTCTCTCTCACTTCCACCATTCTGCTCTGGAGTATATGGTGCTGTGAATCTTGAAACAATTCCCATTTTCTTCAAAATAGTTTTTATTTCATTGTTGTCAAACTCTCCCCCATTATCACTGATGATTTCTTTAACTTTATGACCAAAATTTTCAACATAAGCTAAAAATTCTTTAAGGGCATTAGCAACATCAGACTTTTGTTTGAGGAAGTAAACACAGCGAAACTTAGTAAACTGGTCTTTGAAAACAACAAAGTATTGAAATTTTCTAAAAGACTTGTTAAAGGGGCCGCACACATCTGCAGAAATTAGTCCTCCAGGAGAAGAGCAATTAACTCTGGAACCAAAACTTAATCTATGAGCTTTCCCATATATGCATGCTTCACATAATGTGTCTTGGACATTAACCTTGATATTTAATTCATTGCTTAAGAGAGATTTCACATGTCGCTTATCTTGATGACCCCAACGTTCGTGGTAGAGTTGTAACAGTGACTCGTCTGAAGAGGCTAAATTTACTTCAATAAATTCTTTTGGATTAACAACTTTCATTTTAGCTTTGAAAAGTCCTCTTCCTTTACTTCGTGTTCCATGCAAAACACAAACTTCATCAATCTTTAGCCAACATTCTGTTGCAGTCAACTCGAAATGACTATTTAAGTATCTATCATGAGTGGCCAATACAGAGAATAAATTCTTGCTTATTTCAGGTACATACCACACATCTTTTAATTCTTTGAACTGCTTCTTGCCATTAACTACAGTGATGATCTGAAGCGTACCTTTGCCTAGAGCTGGAAGAACTTTTCCATTGGCTGCTGCAATTCCATGAGGAGACACAAACTTTTCAAAATTTATAAAATACTTGTCATCCATAGTGATGTGTCTGGAAGCTCCATTATCTATGTACCAACCATCTGAAAGAATCTCTGAAGCACATACCTCTTCATTAACTGACATCAGAGCTAAGGTAGTTGCTGTACAAGAAGTTCCTGCTTTTCTAAAATCAGAAGGTTTGGGTGGCCTCCCATCAGCAATCCACTTAGAACATGATTTGACCCAGTGGCCTTTTTGGTGACAATAATTACAAATATTTGATTTCTTCTTGTAAACATTGTATTTACTTTTTCTATCTTTTACAAGGAGAGCTTCTTGTTCATTTGAAATATCTTTATCACGGTTTCTAAATTCTCTTTCATAAGAACATAATTGTGTTGTCAATTCATCTGTTGTTCTTTTATCTTCACCTAAGAGCAACCAACTGGACCTAAATGACAGGAACTCACTTGGTAATATATCTAATATCTTGCAGTTTAGCAGTAACTCTGGTAATGCAACTTCATTTTTATTCTGTAATCCAGAGTTTAACTCATTCCATAAATTTTTTAACTTGGAGAGATGAGCTGCAATATCTTCACTATCATTCCATTTGAATTGGAAAAACTGCATACAGATATTATATAGTTGATTTTCTGAGGATGCTTCGTACAACTTATGTAACTCTATCCAAATTTCTCGAGCAGTTTCAAAACGCATTACCTTTCGAAGGGTTTATTCGTTCATCGAATTTGTTAAGACAATCATAGCATTGTTATTTACTTTTTGATAGTTCTTTAAATCCTTCTCATATTTAGCTTGAGCAGCGCCTTCCATTTCCGTAGGGGCATTTGGCTTAACTAAAGTGCCTTGAACTACTTCTAACGCACCTGTATGGCTATTTAAAATGAACTTAATTCTATATTTCCATACTTGCCAATCACTTTCTCCAGCTAGAGGCTTTATCTGTACTTTAGTTGTATCCATATTTGTTACTGGAAGCAAGGCGTGGTTAGGCTTACGTTAGGCTTAATGCGCTGAAACATGACTTCGTGATGAGACTTAATGCATAGCGCAGGGAAACAATATTGTTCCTATAACCTAATACTTTTTTATATATTTACTGGATAGAAGTAAAACTGACATAAGTATAGGTTTAAATTAAATAATATTACTTTAATATTGTACATACTTTGATCTCCATGCTACACGCATACTAGCGATATCAACAACTACAAATCGTTCGCTTCATCGTTGCCAAAAACACAAACTAAATTAACACATTTTCTTTTAACATACTAATGATTCAAATCATGAACGAATCTTAACATGTATATTTATTCATTCATTGGTGTTATGTAAGAAAAATAGGAAAATTTATTTCAGATTATTTTTTAAGATCGATTATTATTATTAAAATTAACTCATTTTTTTTTTTTTAAAGGACGGTATTTCGAATCGGCAAAGTGATACAGCGTTTCTCCGGACCTAATGGAACTTTCTAGAAGGAATTTTGAAAACGTAATAAAAGTGACATCATGAACTTTAATTAGCGAAATATGAATGTCAGAAAAATTATTAATATTATTTTTAAATTATTTGAGCACGATCGAAAATGATTTTAAAACGATTTAACTATTATTTATTTTTGATTTTTCTGATAGGTGAACTTGTTTGTTTACCCTTTAGAAACATCGGTAGTTTGTTTACAAAGAAACGCTTCACGTGAAATTTTAAACTTTTCTATCTTTTTGAATTTTGAGTAATTTATTTGATTAATTGGGGGAAAATAAATAAATAAGAGCCAAACTATTTTTTGGAAGATCTGAGGAAAATTAATTAAATTCAATAGTGTTAAAATTTTTCAATTTTAACAATTGGTAGTGTATTCTTGTAATATATCTGTAATGATTGGTAGAAATATATTTAATTTTTGCATAATTGATTTTTCTTAGATGGCAATATATAATTTTCTATTCTTCATAAGGATATCATCTAATAAATATGTAACTCATAAAAGAATTTAAAAAGTAATCAAATATTTGTACATTTTTGTTATTCTTAAATATAAAATTCCTTATTTGTATAGTTCTTTTATATAAATTATGTTTGATAATGTTAGTCAAAAGTTTTTTTTTTTTTTTTTAACTTTAAATTGAAAGCAGAAAGATTAAAAAAAAATCGATTTTTTACTCTTTATTTTTGTTTTCATGCATACTAAAATTTTTCATTATTTAGAATAGATGAAGAAGATCTAAATACAACATTTATTGAGTTGTGTAACAGCTTTTATGATGCTCAGGTATGTTCTTTTATGAAAAGAAAAAAAAAAAAAATCACTATTGTACTAAGATTTTATAAGTTGTTTTATTGATGTGTATTCTTTCATAATATTAGTTTTAGAAAAATGTCTTTATATGTAATATAGTAAATATGCCTCCTACTAATTAACATGTATACAAATTTAATCATCCTAGCTTGTCATAATAAAGTTTTGAAATAAGCAGTTTGATGCAATTTTAACCAATAGAGGTTTAGATATAGTCATCTGAAAAATTGAAGAAAGTAAATGACAGCAGTACCACCTGTGGCCCGATATTATACAGCCAAATTAAATAAACATAATTTTTCATAATATCTATTTCACATATTAAGTTTGATGCATTTATATATCATAGATGCTGAAAAATTGTTGCATAACAGTGCCACCTGTTCGCCAAAATGCACACAATGTAAATCAACATAGCTTCTTATCATGGTTTTCTTAAAAATCAAGTTTTTGCACACTTATACATCATAAAAGTTGAGATATAGCCTTCCCTTAAATGAGAGAAAATGCAGCATAGCAGTGCCACCTATTGGCCAGTATATCTAAAAAGTTAATTCAAGATCCAAAGAAATATCATGTTTAGTTAAATTCTGTTCATTGGTTCATGAGATACAATGTCCACAAATTTTGCTAACACACACACTCACATGCAGACATTTAAAAAATATGCTTTATCATGTTCAGGACATCCTAAAATGTGTAAATCCATCAAAAATTGGAAGCTGAAAATTTTCAGGATACCAATATTTTATCTTTATTTATATAGAAGAAAGTAAAAATGATTTTACTTTAATATCTTTTAATGCATATTTAAAGTTTATTTCCATGATTACATGTAAAGTGAATGTATCTATGTTTTCTTTTTTTCAAGGGTCTCCTCTATAATCATTCCGTTGAATCATTAATTTTGGGAATGACTATGCAAGCTGCTGAGGGAGAAGATGCAGCAATTGTTGATGATTTAAGAAGTTAGAACTCTCTCTCTCTCTTCTTTAGTTCTGAAAATTCACATTTTTCATTTTCATAAAATTTCTTCCGATTCTCATATATTGCATTTTCTCCTCCAAGACATCTTCAGAATATGTTAGGAATATCCTATCCTATTTAGTATACCCTAAGGGTGTCCTGGGGAGATGTGCTTATATGGGTTGTATTTAAATAGAGAGATTTTAATATTTGTTAATACTTTTGTTTATCTGAAAAATATATTCCTTGTAAAAATAAAAACTCTGTTTATTGTTTAATTTTAAAAATTGAAATAAAAGTATATTCCAGTTAAATTCTTATTTATTTATTTATTTATTTATTCCACTGAAAAAATTTCATTGATTAAATTTAATATTTTCAACTACTGTTTATCATTTTATGATAACTGTCTGAATTAAATTTACATAAAATAATGTTTTAAAATAAGCATTGAACATTTAACTTTAAAACCCTTACTACATGTTACGTGATAATTAATTTGTGCATATTTCTGCTTGAATTATTATTTTGCTATTATGTTTTTGTTAAAAATTATGTGTCTTAAGTATTATTTTTAACTAACCCAAATTTAGTAGAAAAAAATGTGTGAAAAAAAGTTCAAGTTGACAATCCTTAAATATTCCTTTTAATAGCCATAACATATAGCATCTAATTTAAAATATGATTCCTAAATAACTGTTAATAATTCTAAGAAAACTAAATTATTTCCTTTCCTTATTAATTTTACATTGACTTATGACTTTGTATGGAGGGCAGCCCTCAGCAGGACACTGAGAGCTAAGGCACATCGACCAGAGGTCTATTGTACCCTAATTTTACATTACAAATTCCAGATTTTTCTCGAAATTGTAAACTGGAAACAAAACATTGTGGTTCATCTAAAAACTTCTAGAATCCTTTAAAATCCCCAAATTTCTTCCTTCACACACTCTTCTCTCAAAAGAAAGTGACTGAATTATTTTTTTTATATACTTCCTCTTTTCACTTAAAATTTCATGAAGCATTTTATATTTTCTCCAAAACTTTTAAAATCTTTTTTTAATGCCTTTCCCGTTAAATGCCTGCAAGCTTATATAATGTTTTCCATTTTATTATTTTTTACATAATTTTAACTTCATGTTAAATATTTTTTCTGCCTGCCTTATTTTATTCAAATCTATATTAGAATTTAAAAATATATTTATTATTTTTTTCTTTCTTTCTTTATCTCACCACTTGTATTGCTTTTATATAACGTTGCTTTAATATGGCACTTTTTCCTTTTTCTTTTTATCTGATTTTTTGAGAACTTTAACAGTATCTTAAAGTTCATATAAAAGAACATATGAATTATATTCAGAAACAAAAATGTACCATTTATTTGGTACATTTTTGTTTCTGAATGGTACATACAGTGAAACTTGAATAATTCGAACTTGTTTAATTCGAAATTCTGGCTAATTCGAATTTTTTACTCGGTCCCTTGAATTTTATATTAAAATAATGTTAAAAAATCGTGGATAATTCGAATTCTATTTTGGATAATTTGAATTTTTCATACGATTACCTTTAAAATATTTTGTTCCCGAGATTTTTCTCAGCTAAAGATGGATTATATATTTTAACAGTCTTTCAAAAAAAAAAGATAAGGAAGTACAAGAGAAGCCCTTAGCTAGTGCATCAGAAGATATGGTGCATATACATGAACTTCGAAGTTTTTTTTAATTGAAAGTCATGTCTAATGTAGAAATTCTATTTTTGTATCAAGTCATATGCTATCATACAAAGATTGTACTTAAAGAAGAAATCAAAAATATCTGACTATTTTAAAAAAAATGTTGAATAATTAAGCTCGTAAAAAAATATTGATTTAATTGGGGTTGGGGAGGGGGATGTAGCAGTATACTTAGATATAAAGTTTATGTGTTAAATATTTGATTGTAGAGTTTTAATTTTTTAATTTACTCTTTTTTTAACAAAATAGTATATGTAATTCGAATATTTGGATATTTCGAATTTTTCTCTGGTCCCTTCAACTTCGAATTACCCAAGTTGTACTGTATTTATTTCTCTTTATTAGCACCTTAAAAAATTAAAGGGTGTTAAGAGGGTGCTGATTCTTATTTAAAAAATAAATGTCAGACCAAATATCTCATTTCACATGTCAACAATATTTAAAAACCATTTAGTAAATAAGTTTGTGAGTAATTGTTTCATATTCTATATGTATGTCTACAAAAGTTACTCACATTCAACCAAATTTAACTTATCTTAAAATATTGAAGTAATAATATTCATGAAGAACAATTCTTGTAGAACATTTGCATGGCCCTCCTGAATTTACTCAAAGAGATCTGATGGCAATTAATATTCAACGGGGTAGAGATCATGGATTACCTGGGTATGGAATTGCTAGAAAAATGTTGCTTCCTTCAGAAAACCAAGAAATCACTTTTCAAATGTTAGCTTCTGGAAAGGTAAGAATTTTCAATTAATTTTAAAATATTCTTAAGTCTTCCTTTTATCTACTATGTTTTAAAAGTCAGGTTTTTCCCTTCTCTCTTTTCCCCTTTTCAGTTTAAAAATTAAATAAATATGATGTATGATATATATGAGGTACTGCAATAGCAAAAATTTTGTGGTTCAAGAATACTACCTAGATAATAATATAGTATTCCAAAAATATGAAATGGTAGGTAAACATATAGACATTTTGTAGACATATATTTATAGACATATATTTGTTGGTAGACAAACATATACAATCGCACACTTTTTGTGCATCTACCTCTATTAATGCTTTTGCATGAAAATTCCCTATGTGTTTCTGTTTTTTCAATACTGATTACTGCAAAAATAGAAAAATTAATTTTGGTAATTAATTCAAACATATAAATTATGTGAAACATATTTTCATAACTTGCAGTTAAAATGTATCAAAAAACTTGTATGTAACTCATTATCTGTCAAAATTGTTTATTTAATTAGCTTTTAACTATTAAAATGTATAAGTTTTAGTAAAGAATGATAAATGATTACAACAAATTTCAAGCAATTAAATGTAATACTACAGATCGTCCCTTTTTTGGGAAAATGTCTCTAAAACAATAAAAAATGTAATGTCCCAAAAGAAGGGCAATGGCAAGTAATGGGTTAAAGATGAAGAAAAACCTTTAAAGTTTACTATTGAGTTATCAATGGTGTTTAACAAACAAATTATGAAAATTGAAGTAAGAAAACTTTTTTTTAAATATGTGGATTTTGATTTCTAAAAAAATTCTTTTGTTGATATTTTATAAATATATTTAATTTATTCTAAATAAATACAAGACAAATTGAGAATAGATTTATAAAAATATTTTAAGCAAAAAAATTGACATCCATGTCTATAATTTTAACAATATTTATTGGCAACTTGGTGACAATTGCCATCATATTACCATATTGGTGTGAACCCTAAATATATATGAAACAAATTGGAGAGGACACCAGCATCTCTATTTGTCATTAGGATTTCATTTACGTAATTCACTCATCCTAGGTGGCTTCTGTGATAAGAAAGAGGATGTTATTTCTGGATGTGGATTTCTTGGAAATAATGAGGAGTCCTTTTGAGTAGAGGTGCACAACCTGTGGCCCGGGGGCCACAAGCCATCAATTTGCGGCCCGCGGAAGGACAGATATTTTAGCACACATTAGTCATCAGTAGGAGAGAAAAAATGAAAAAGAAAGAAAAAAAAAATATTTTATTTATTGCATTTGCAAAACTAGCATTTAGAAAAACTTTTTGATGTTGTTGTTGTTGTTTGCGGGGGGTGGGTGGGGTGGGGGGAATTGTTGGTTTATACACACATTTCTGTTTGAGAGCTAAGTTTTCCATTCAATTTCTCAATAATGTAACCCACAGTATGTTCCTTCTTTTTTTATTGGAAAAATTATGGAATAATCTATTGGTAAGTTATCTTTATCTACCTGAGAAGATTAAAAACTGAAAAATGTAACAATTAGTAAAAGCTCCTCCCCCCCCCCCTTTTTTTTTTATCTTTCTCTTATGTGTGTTAAAATTAATTGATGAAGAAACATTAATTTATAATAGTAATTACTTTCTATTAAAAAACTTCAAATGTGCCGTTAGTCAAATTTATTTCTGTCCTGAAACGCAACAAAGAAATACAAGTCCAGTGAATTCTTTTTATTTTGTAAAAATGATAAAAACACCGACTGTGATAATGTTGGCCATCATTTATGATTTATGAAGTTGCAAACAGAAATGGGGCAGCAGCTAAAAGAATGTGTAGTATAAAACCAAGATTTTCATTGGCTGTGCAAATACTTTGGTTTCACTTGCAAAAATATAAGATATATCACAGATTTTCAGCAATATATTTAGTTATGAATGGTAACTATTATGATAATTTAGCTGATTGCTAACGGGGACGTAACTACAGATGTTATCAGCAGGAGGCATGTAGGAGGCTGAGGTCCTAATTTATCTAAAGGGCCCCCTTGGTTGCTGTCATAATAGTTTAGCAACGAAATCCTCATTAAATTCATTAAGACTTTTGCAGATCATGTTCTTTCTGTTATGCCAGAACAGGAAGGTGACACAATATATTGTTTGAAATTCATGTGGAAAATGACAATTAAAACCCTGAGAAACTTTTTCACGTAGATCTCGCTAGTGCTATCTAATACCTCAAAGCGGTATTTTCATACCCAATTACCTACGCTAAAGCTGCTTGTTTTGGTACCCTCTATCTGCCTTTACATTTGTGCTAGGTGCTTTTGAGAATCCCAATATTACCTTTCCCCCCCCCCCCCTTTCTCTGCAAAGCAATACATTTTATTTATCCTTTTTTTTTTTTTTTTTTTTTTTGTATTTTATATATATGATACATGTATTTAATTCTTTTGCTTACTATTCAATAACTTTATGATTATTACACCTTGAAATTCACTTGACTCTCTGATTAAAAAATTTTTATAAAAATTTTATTATATACATTTTAAGAAACACACACACATATACATACATATATAGATATATACATGTTATACAGCGAATATATCTGCACAGTTCCATTCTTTTATATTACCTCGTCTGTAGCCCTTCATGTTCCACTCAACAGCGAGAGTGGCCCACCAGCCAAAAAGGTTGTACACCCCCTACTTTTGAGATTAACTTCAATTCTTTATTTATGAGATATAGATAAAAAAAAGTGCAGTCTTGGCCTGAGATATGCGCATCCTGAGCAAAAATTGTCTCTTAATCCTGGAAAGCATTGCATGTCAGCAGCTCAACCAACAGCTGATCATCACGGGAAGACCCCACAGGGTTGTTAGTCTAGTTAGTAACTGTTACATGACGAAAAAGGGCTCTCGTTTGTTTGGGTTTTCACATTTTGATCACCAGATCTTGATTCTAACTGGTTAATAAACTGCTGAGTGTCACTTTTAGCTTAGATTCCAGATATCCAGGATTAATTAATGTGCAAGATCCAACCACAAACACTTGAAAAAAGCCATTGGCTAAGGTAATTTTTCTCTTAAAATTGTACAATCTTTCAGGGCTTGAAAAATCCAAAAATATTTACATGCCCTGTCGGGCATGTTAGTCTGAAAGATACATGTTCAAATTAAACTTTTACAAGCTCAAATATCTTATTCAAATGCATATTAATAAAAAGCATTTACATACCTAGTGAAAAGAATTTAACAACATTATTATACTTATAGTGGCATTATTTATTTGATTTTAATTCAAGTCGATGTCAAGACACTATATTTTAACACACTTTATTTTTGGAAAAGTTCTTTTGAATAAAAATTTGCATGCCCAACTGGGCATGCAAGAAGGAAAAGATACATGCCCAGTTTGAATTTTTACATGCCCCGGTCATGTGGGCAACATAATTTTCGAGCCCTGCAGTCTTTTGACTTTCATGTTATGAAGTCTTCTGACGTGAAACAAAATTTTAAGGGGCAATTACAAATTATTAGTGATTTCTAAATTTTAAAATGGCTTTTTTACTTAATCAAATTTACCAATTTTTATCCCTTTCATATATATTTATGATATATATAACATGTGTATGGACAAAATTTATCTTTTTTTTTTTTTTTTTTTTTGCCAAACTTTCAGGTGAAAGAGAAAGTGCTTAAAGAATTGTATTCTTCAGTTGATGAGATTGATCTCTTTGTTGGTGGATTATTAGAAGCTAATGAAACTAATGGAAAAATTGGTCCTGTTTTTAAAGAAATAGTTAAAGAACAGTTCATACGTATTAGAAATGCTGATCGCTTTTGGTTTGAAAACCACGAAAATGGGTTTGTCTTTATTATTATTGTTTTTGATATGAAAAAAGTATATTTGATGATTTTCGAATAAACCATTTTATACGAAACAATATTTCTTAAAATTACCTCATATTTAATCCTTTATTAGCAGCATGATGTTTATATATTTCGGCATTACGATCGTAGCCATCATTAGAAAAAACATGTTACTGTACTGACCACTGTCTGTGTTTAGCTTGTCATCGGCTGCTTTACAGACAGTGGTCAGTAAAGCAGCAAATCCTTTCTGATGATGGCTACGATCGTAATGCCGAAATATATAAACACCATGCTGCTAATAAAGGATTAAATGTGAGGTAATTTTAAGAAATATTGTTTAATTATGATCCTTTACTGCCAAATAAATGTCATTTTATGCTATTTTTAATATACATCTAAATATGGAGAAGGAGGTAGGAAATTTTTAATCTGATTTAAGAAACAAAATTAAAAAAGAAATAAAAATAAAGCTTAGTGTTTTAACTGAAATTTTATTGAAGAAATTAAATACTTTTATTGCAAGTGCTTTTTTCAGTGTAATTTTATTTTACAGATCATCTGGTAATTTTAGATAGCTGTCCAATTAACATTTCATTCTGTTTTTATACAATATATATGCATATTTATATATCTAATTGAATATTAAGAAAATTTTTATTTTATATTATAATCTTTATTTTTCATCTTGCAGTCATCTTTCTATTCATACTTAACATAAGTTTTTCTTGTTTCAGATACTGAGATATATCTAACAAATGATATTTTATTTGCAAATCAATTTTTTATGATCAATATTTTCAAATATTTTTTGTCAATTGTTTATCTATTTATGCTAAATGATAAGAAATTTTTTATATTTTCAATTTTTCATGAAATTGCATTGTCACAAAATCAGTTTGTGTTTAAATAATATTTATACCTACTTATGTGCTCATGTGTTTACATTTTTGAGTAATTGTTATTTTTTATTACTTGTTTATATTGTTTAGAATGTTTACTGATGAAGAAATACTAGAAATAAAAAACACAACTATCTCAAATGTAATCTTATCTGTATCATCCAATATAGAACCAGATGATTTGCAACAGGATTTATTCCATCTGCCATACAGTTAAGTATATAATTGAACAAAATAAATAAATTGAGCATTATATTATTTCTTAAATTTAATTGAATTTTCTGAATTAAAGAAAAAAATCTCAGGGGTCAATCCAGACAAAAATTAGGACCCTTTTGCTGCCCCATTACAAAATTCAAATCTCTAAAATGGTTCCCTTCACAAAATTCAAACCTATAAAATGGCCCCTCTACAAAATTCAGATTCACAAAAACAACCCTTTCACAAAATTTTATTTTTAAAAATGATAATTTTGTAATTTTTTTTTCCATTTATGTTCCATTTATTTTCAATGACTGCCTATATTTGGTTCAATGAAATGTTATCAACTTGATATTAAACATTAGGTAGAGTAATGGCTAAAATGAAAGGCTTTACACAATAATTCTTTTTTTCACAAAAAGAAATAAAATTTCACAAAAAAATTTGTTTTTCAGAAAAATGGGCCCCAAAATTTAAAACCTGGATCAAACCCTGTCTATTCTTAGAGTCATATAAAAATGTTTTTAAAAATCTTCTTTCTTATATGTATTCTACTGGGATGAATTACAAGTCACGTAATGTTTTTGGGATCTGGACATAATATCGCGGGACAAAATCTCGCCAGACAAAATATCGTGTCAAAAAAATAGTATGATCTATTTGAAAATTTGATTTTGTGTCACGTGTGATCTCGGACAGGGGCCACAAGGCCTTATAAATATTAATTAATTAATAAAAATAAATAATTAAATAAATCATACAGTTGAATTTCATTATTTTATCTATGTTTATTTTTAAGTTATTTTATCTTTTGCTTTTCACTATTCAAAATACATTTTAAAAATCGTGTACATCACTGCTGACATTAAAGCTGAACAATGTTCACAAACCTGAATTAAAAATTTTTAAATTAATAAGCACGATTGAATTCATTATGACTAATTTTGACAAAAGTTAATAAATATAGTCTTTAAACTATTTTAAGTAAAATTTATAAAAAATTTTGTTGTAGGTTTGTCAGAATGTCAGTACTCTGACTAAGGTATGTGTTGTCATGAAATTTTATGCAATATTACTAATAATTACCAAATCATTTTTGCTTTGTATTAATTTACGTCGGCGATATTTTGTCCTCGCGATATTTTGTCCCCAACCCAATGTTTTTCTATATTTTATTGAAACATGAAAAATTACAATAAATTAATATTTAATATAATCCCCGTTTTTGTTTAGGACATTTTCTCATCATACAATTAGTTTGTTGATGCCTCTGCGGAAAAATCCTGGTCTTTATTTAAAGAGGTCATCCAACCAAGCCCTCAGTTCAACATCACTATTAAACGATAGCTAGCATAAAGTATTTAAAAGTAGTCAAAAGTGAGGATAAGGCAGTACTTTCAGTTTGAGGTCTTTAATTGTAGCTTTAGTCGGGCAGGCATTGTTGTCCTGCAAAAAAAAAAAAAAAAAATCATTTCATCTGTTTAGTTGTTTTTACTGAATTGTTTCATTGAGTTATTGCAATTGCTGAATGTAAAGCTTTATTTCTTACCACCTGTGAAAATGAAGTAAAGTAAACGGTGTTTGTAAGCCTGTGTTGCACGATGCCGAGCAAGCAGATTGGCAGCTATTGTGAAAAAGTTTTTATAATTTTTGCTTAGTAAATGGTACCCATGAACCAAGCTTCTGTTCTTTGCCTATTTAGTGAAGATGCTTGACCATAGTTTTTTAATTACAAAAAAACAGTGGTGAATGGTAGGGTAAGTGCACAAGTGATTGACACTTTTAGAGCAATCTCTAATGTTTTTAATGTTCTAGTCCTCAGAAAATATTTTTAGAAATCTTAAGTTAGTACATACGGCATGAAAGACATTCAGAACCACATATATGTTAAAATATATACATTTGATAACAATTATTATTTTTTTTTTATGAATTTTTATTTGACACCTACTCAGTGTTCCAGTAATTGACACTGCTAGTTTTTCAATTACTGATAAAAATCAGTAATTGGCCCCCTGTGTTCCAGTGTTTGACACTGCTAGTTATTCATTTTACCAGTTATTAGCACCCTATGCTTCAGTGTTTGACATAAAATGTTAAAATTCTTATATGTAAAATATGTGATTTTATTATTTTTCTTATTTCTTAATTATTTCGGGATAAATGTCAATTACTGGAGCATGCCAATCACTGGAGCACCTACCCTATATACTGATAGTATTTTTTTCCCCCCAAACATCAAATATAAACTTAGTACTGCCTGGGAATCAATAACACTGTTCAATAACAAGATTGTAAATTAAATAAATTAAATAAAGTAGCAAATTCGTATAGATTCGATGGTACTGAAAACAAAGATAGCAAAAGTTAAAATAAGCTCCAGTTAGTTTTTGAACACATTATGTAAAAAAAAAAAAAAAAATTAATTATTTTGGGATAGATATCAATTACTGGAGCATGCCAATCACTGGAGCACCTACCCTACTTTGAAACATTGCTCTTTCTCCATATGCAGCATAATTCTCATGAACTGCTTGAGCAGTATTAAATTAAATGCAAAAAAGGAAAAGATGTTGAAAGCGTACATTTTTCTCTACTTGGCATTTTATTTTAATGATCTGCAAATACACAAAATAAATAAATAAATAAATAAGATCAAAAACTCAAACACACCATTTTGTCGAGCAAACAGTTTTCCTTTAAAACACATAACTTATTTACAAATAATTTTCTTTCAGCCAAAAATTCTAAAAGTAAACAAAAAGAGTAGAAATGTTATTCATCAATTAATCAACCATAAATATTCATTTTAGAGAAATTGGAGTGTAAGGTTGATTTTGTATACCAACTATGTGAAAAATGCCAGAGGCAAGAATTGCACCTGGGTACTCTGCTTAACATGTGAATGCTATACCACTGAGCCACCCTAGCTGATTACCAATTCGGCATTTCTCACATAATATCTGTTGGCAAAGCCACCATGTCTGCAAATGCAGATATAACAGGTAAGTATGTATTAATCATGTTACAACTCCAATTGACCACGTGATTTCTACTTAGAAATATTATTCATCAATTCATCAACCATGAATATTCATTTTAGAAAAATTGGAGTGTAAGGTTGATTTTTTATATCAACTATGTGAAAAATGCCAATGCCAGGAAACGAGTCCGGAGCTGCTCACCTGTTATATCTGTTATATTTGCAGACATGATGCCTTTGCCATCGGATATTATGTGAGAAATGCCAAGTTAATCAGCCAGAGTGACTCAGTGGTAGATCATCTGCACGGTAAGTGGAGTGCCCAGATTCAGTTCCCGGCTCTGGCATTTTTCACATAGTTGGTACAAAAAAATCAACTGTACACTCCTGTTTCTCTAAAAAGTAAAAAAAAAAAAAAAAAAAAAAAACAGAGCTTATGACTTATTACTTTACTATGGATGGAACATTGTTTCTTTTATATGCATTGTTGTGCATTTTACTGTATTTAATTTTGGTTTTATAAAGTGATTCAAGCTAATCATTTATATTGTTTGATAGATTGCCTTATTTTATTTTTCTTAATTATTATTTTTTTAAGTTATAAATTTATGTATGTTTAATGTGAATTTAAAATAAATATTTTACTTCTATACTTAAGGTCTAGATTTCAAGTGGTCTCGACACTTACATTCTTATCCATGTTACATAAATAATACAGATAGAAGGTGTTATGCTCTACAGCCTATTAAAAATTTGACAAAGTGCTCAAAAATATTTAAAAACACTTGTGGAGAACCTGAGACTTATGATTATTTTACTGGAAGTGGCGTAATTCATGCCATGTCATTTCTTCTCTTATTTCTCTTCATTGTTGGCAAGTAATTTTATATATGTTTCTATTAATTAAGTATTTGTTTAAAATATATTTCTTAGTTTTAATTTAATTTATTATTTATATATTTTGTAAATGAAAGAGGAAAAAAAATGCATTTTAAAAGTTAAAATAAGTTTTTTTTTTTTTTTTTTTTTTTTTTTTTTTATCAAGTAAGTGCCATTGTGAAACAAAATGGCAGATAAAATTTATCAATTGAAGTTGGTAGAGATATTAATGTTAGCTGGAGATTTAAGCAAATCAATTCATAAATACCTTTGTTATGAGAATTTAAAATTTTCAAGTGGTGAACACTCAAAATCAAAACGGCCAATGAACATATCAAATGCATTTCTGAGATAAATCTACTCTGCAAATTTGGTATGAATTAAAAAGTTCAAAATTTCAAAAGTTATTGTGATAACAAATTTTCAAATGGCAACCTGATTTCATGTGGCCACAACATGGAAACAAAATAGCACAGCAAGTTGATCAGTGAACTAATCTAAGATATTTTTAATATATGTCCACTGTCCAATTTTGGTTTGTATAAATTCAGTATTTCAAAAATTATCATGATAAATTTTCAAATGAAAGCGTGATTTCAAGTAGTCACAACTTCAAAACAAAATGGCGGAGAAAGTTGCCCAGAAAACTTATCCAAGGTATTTGAACCTTAAGTTCATTGTTCAACTTTGGTTTGAATTATTTTAGTATTTCAAAATAAATAAAATAAACATCTTGCTTATATTAGTATTTAATATAATTTTTTTTCCATCATATAAATATGTAATTTTATACCATAGAAAAAAATACTTTTGGGATGTACAAATGTTGGACAAAATAATGGAAACACTTTCACTTTTTTACGTTTTGTTCTACGAAATGTTCTACGAAAACTCCCAATTCCCAATCTTTCTCCATCCATAACATAAATGTCAATATTCATTTCAAGCTTGCTTTATGAGATTCTAAACTTATTTCATTAGATTCTTGAAGTAGAGTTGAAAGAGTTTAATATTTCGTACTCTGTAATTATTCTGTATCCCCCCCCCCCTTCCCCAGATTGTGATCAATGATCAATTCTAGAAACAATAAAGCAATGGAAGCGCTCAATATTTCTCACATATGTAATTATTTTTTTATCTTTATTGCTAAATTTAATTAATCTGTTTATTTTTCCTTAATTAAATTAAATATTTGTATGTCATATTTATACCAAATGGGTAAACATGGGAAAAAAATGAAGAATAATTTTTTCAGGTAGGAAAATTTTTTCCAAATCAATTTAAGAAAATTTATACTCAGTTGGTTTTATGCACGTTTGAAACTGATAATTAGCTACTGCTACTTTTTCTTATATGTATGATTAATGTACATACGCAAAAATCATATTCTATATTTATTTAAAAAATTAGCTATACTTTAACTTAACTAAGTTTTTTTGTCTATTGTTAAATAAATTTCTTACAGATTCTGTTTTGTAGATATTTATATGATGAAGAGGAATAACTTCATTTAAAACTTTTATATATTTAGTACTAGCAGGCTACACCCGCTTCGCTGGTCACTATATTTAAATGAATTTTCAAAAGAATTGGATCAGTATTTATTTTTTACATTACATTATAAATAAAAACTTAATAAAAAAATAAATAATTTATACATAAATAAATAAATAAACATTGAAATTGCTCTAGACTGTACTTCGAGTATCCGCTGCCTACGGCAGCTCTTTTTCCCGCCCGTGCTGCATCGTGTGGTCCAGGTTCCCACTGTCTGCAAAAAGGTCTTTCCTGGGCACTTCAATCTGGGTATTTATCGACGACATGTGGATCTTCTGTTATTTAAGAACTACGATTTTAAAGATGACTGTATCTCAGCATCAATTTAATGTTTTTGTTTTTGAACCATGTGTTTTAAAGCCCCCGTTATTCACACTGTATTACAATTTGATTCGGACCAGTATAACAAAATAAAATAAAATGTAGATTTTCTTTTAAAATGAATTAATTACATGAAAAACAAATAAATTTTAATCAGTTTAATCCTTTCCCACTATATGCTACCATTTTTTCCTCAATAAATATTATCAATTAAAAAAAAGGGGATTTTTATTTTAAAGGAATTTATTTAAAATGAAAAATAAAAAGTTGTTATACTATAAAAATTATACATAAACATAACAATTAATTTATATTGCATTACCATTCGATTTTCAAGAAATATAATAAATAAGAAAAAAAAAAAAGAATTTTGCCATAAAATGAATGTAATAAATAAAAAATAAATAGTGAAATAACCGTTGCTAAGATACGCAGACGATTGCAATCAAAGAATTAAATTTATGAAAAATGAAGCATTAAAGCCAATATTTAAAATCGAATAAACATTAATTTAAAAAATTCAAATTTGAAAAAATCTCGATGAGGTACACACCTGCAGGGTCCCAGGTACCTATATGCCAAATTTGGAAGCTCTGAGATGAATAGTGTGAGCACCAGAGCGCAGACAGACACACACACACACACACAGAGACACACAGACACTTCTCTTTATTTATATAGATAATCAATCTATTGTAAAACTGTATTGTTTAAAACATCAAAGAGAAAAAAAAATCTTCCCTTTTTTTATGAAATCTTCTGGTTTTTCAACAAAAATCTTCCCTTTTTTTATTAAAATTGGTTGGCAAGTATGGTACTAGATCAGTGGAAGAGCTGGAGATACTAACAATCCGCGATTGTAATGAAATGCTCGCCCTCTGGTAGGCTAAGGGGAAATTACAATTGACATGACAGCTTTTGGCTTTCGAATAGATGCCATTGCTTGCCGATGTTTAGTTTCACATATATTTATTGAATAAAAATGAATAAATCCGGTAAAAAAGATAACACTTACTGTTGTGTGCTACAGTGTAACTCCAAAAAATCAAGAAATCCAGTATTAAGCTTCCATTTATTTCCAAATGACAAATTAAAATTTCAGTTGCTTCGGCTAATGGAAGTAAAGAATTAAGCAGATGATTTGGAACTAATATTTGTTCAGCTTCAGTTAAATATCTACTTCCGATCGAACTTTGAATAAACTGAAACATTTTTTCCAAAAGCAATCAATTTTCCATGATGTAATGGCGGAGAAATTATAGCACAAATATTAAGAAGTAGCACATATAGAACAAAAATAAAAACACGTGGCTATAATATTTACTAACAACAAAAGCTGAAAAAGCGCCATCTATCGATCATTACAAACGCGGATAGCCAAAACTCCTTATTTTAAGTATAAAGAATAATTAGTTTCATATAAATGTATCCTCTTCCTTTAAAGACATCCCCATAATTCATTAAATAAATATACATATCATGTAGTCTACCATTGCCAGGAGGACATACGTTTCCAAAGCAGCCGTCATAATCTTTTGGATTGGATAAGCCTGGTTTATATAGATCTTGAATAAAAGTCTGTAAAGTAAACTTGATAGTTTTTGACTGCCAAATTTATTTATATATATTTTTTAAATATTTTGTAATTAATAAAGCAAATCTCAAATGGCATAAATTTAATAATTTTTATTTTAATTTTAAAATCTTAATATCTGATTAGAGTAAAAAATTTTTAAACATACTAATTTTATAGATAATATTTAATTACCACTAACAAGCAACTTTATATTTTCGGCTCTTTTAAAATTTGTTACCTCTTGATGATGTTGTTTTTCATAAATTAGCATGGCTAATTTTAAGAAATTATTTTTAATATTTAATTTCATTCAAATTTATTTGTTGTAGGCTGTGTCATTGCTCTGTTTTTAATGGTTCAGTTGCGTAAAAAAGAAATACAGCGCATGAGGAATTCTGTTAAACAACAGAGGAAGGTGCTTGCGGATGAGAATACTATATTAGGTAGTTTATTTTTATTTATTTATTTATTTTATTTTATTTTTTCTAGTTTGATTAATAATTTTCACTGTTTCATATTTCATAAATGTGAAAATTATTATTTTTTTATTATTCACAAAAATTTGTTTTAATTGCTATCTTGCTGACTATACTGTATAGTCTTATGTATAGATCAGTTTGGGTAATTATAAACATGGGATGATTAAGGACAAAGGATATTAACATTTGTCTAATAGAGGTGCCAATTATTACGATTTGTCCGTAATTATTACGGATTTACGGCAATAATTACGGCATTACGGACAACATATAAAAATTACGGATTATATGCTTTTTAAAAAGTCGCGGATATCGTTCGTTAAAAAAAAAGAAACTCCACTAATAATCGACGATCAAACGCACAACGGAAGCATTCCAATTCATAATCTTTCTCCATCCACAACATAAATGTCAATATTCATTTTAAACTTGCTTTATAAGATTCTAGAAACTATAAAGAAATAGAATTACACAATATTTCTTGCTGATGTAATTATTTTTTACCCCCCCCCCCTCCCTCTTTTCTTATCTCCAACCAGCCATCGTTGATTAAAAGCTCTGCAAAAGCCTGTAGTTTCCCAGTTTTTCTTCATCAGCAACATAAATGTCAATATTCATTTAAAAATTGCTTTATTAGATTCTAGAACCTATAAAGAAGTAGAATTGTTTCATTTCTCATTTATCTAATTATTTATATTTTGACCGCCCTTCGCCGTTTCCCTGCTAGTGATCAGGGATTACTTCTAGAACCAAAAAAGTGATAGAAGTGCTCAATATTTCTCACATATGTAATTATTTTTAGGCTTTATTACTAAAGTTGATGAATCTATTTGTTTTTCCTTAATAAATTTGAAATACATACTATACTATCAAACAAAAGATATGTTAGGTTTTATGTAAGATACATAAAACAAAAAAAAAAAAAAAAAGAGTGAGAGAGAGAGCGGGAGAAATCCAAATGTTTTTCCCCCATCAAAGCAGGTTAAAAAAAAAACTTTCATTTTGTAAGAAGATAAAGAAATACATATTTATTTACTTTTGTTTTAGAAATTTTTCTAATTTTTTAATTAATATATTATATATTTGCTTACAAAAACAGTGCAATTCATTATTATATCTGGGCTTTTGCATAAAAATTATTCCGTGACACAGTTCACTTCTCTACGTTGCATAAGTATATAACTCTGATTACTGATAGTTCTTATTGAAAATTGGCACCTCTAGTCTAAGAATACCATAAACTAAACAGGAGTTAAAATTAAAGGACAATTTAGCTAACTGATTGAGAACAATCTCATCATTTTATTGATTCTACTATTCCTAACTTATGCTTATTTAATTCACTGTCAGTTCAAAGTAAAAACAGTTCTCCAATGACTGCATAGCTTCTTATTTACAAAGCTTTTTTTTTTTTACTTGCTTTTTTCTTTTAACTTGGTATGTTATTTATTCCTTTATATGTTGGATGTCAAATCTAAGAATTTAATTTTATCCCACTTTTTATCATCTAATTAAACTGAATTTTTTGCATACATGTAACTCTAATAACAATACATGAACAAGCAGTAAGAGTCTGGGAAGTGCCTGGGGCTCCTGAGCCCCCAACTCTTGTTAAAAATTTCACTTTGGATTTCAACTCACTTCCTATCACCCAGTTGAGCTGCTCAAATTTTTCATGCACATCATTTACTATACATACTTAAGTAGTAATGAAATTTCGAGGTGATGGTCTGGCCCCTGATTCCAGTTCAATACATCTTTTCAAATTTTAACTCACTTCCTTTTATCCATTAGATTTGAAATTTTGTGTACATGTATAATTTCAATGATAATACATGCTCAAGTAGTAACAGACTTAGGCAGGGCCTGAGGACCTCCAACTCAAGTTTAAGATTTGTTTTTGAATTTTAAACCACTTCCTGCCATCCAATTTAGCTGAAGCTTTGCATACATGTATATTATCAACATCCACTGAATTGGAGAATTCAGTATATTTTTAAATTAAAGCACTTTTTTTTTTTTTTTTTTTTTTTTTTAAATAATGTTTTTAATTATTTTTTTTTAATACTAAGTAATTATGAACAATTCTCTTTAAACATTTTAAACTTTAGAAACCTTTTCATGGAAAACTAAAGATAATAATTATTAATCATTCCATAAAATGATAAAGGATTTTTTTTAAACAAATATAATCTACAGAAAAACAGTAGAAAATTACTGAATTTTTTTGGAAATTTTACACACCATAGTAAAGTTGGGGAGCCATCTCTGCAGAGGATCAAATTTGTGATGGCATGTCTCTAGACCACCCCTAGTGTAATGATGAGTCTTCTTATAATATAAAATTAATTATAATTTTTATATAGTTTTATGGGATAAAATTACATTGAATGTGCCTAAAATACTTGATTTTAATCTTAATTTGTTCTTTTCTTCCTTTAAGTAACTGAATGGATTGGACCTACAGAAGGCCTTCAAGATGTTTTAGTCCATTTTATGCCAGAAAGAAAGCAATTATCAGTTAGTCTTTTAAATAAACAAATTTTGCGCTCAATTGATTTGAAACATGTTCATAATATTGAACTTCAAGTCAGTGCTGGAGGACATTTAGATTATATTTTAGTACGCATTGTTCGAGAGTATGATTTAGTAAGTATTTTTATTATGTTTTTCTTTGATTCATGCATGATATACCTAGAACTTTTTTATATAACAAAATCTTTTTACAGAAAATTTATTTAAAAATATGCTTTATTATGTGAGGACATGTTTGTTGATGCAGGTGTTCTGTTGTTTTCTCATAATTGATATTGAAATCAAAGTTAAGTTCTTTTTAAAATAAATATAAAAAGTGTTGTTTATTTAATTTTTTATTTATTTATTTTTTAATTAATGGAATTTTAAAACTTTTGATTATAATGCAAACAAACACACACATGCATATAATATAGAAACTATAAAGTATTTGTAGTTAATGAATTAATTACCATGATACTAGTACTTGTTACTATCATTACAATTAATTAATATTCATTCACTAATATCAAATATTCTAATTGCATTATTATTATCTGATATATATATATATTTTTTTTCAACAACTTCATTTATAAACTGTAACAATTTATTGTATATAATATTTATTAAAATGCATTAAAATTTTTAAAAATTACTAAAATCAACTTTAAAAACACAAACAAATATTATAGCAGGTATTTCAAACTCATATAGAGTCCCTCTTGATTATTAACATCAATTGTCAAGCTGCACCACAGATGCTTATGTGTTTTTGACTGTTCAGATTAAAGAAGAATATTCTGATGGCATAATGCATGCATTATTTAAAAGGTTTCAATTGGAATTTTGTATATAATCTCTCCCAGAAGATATATTGATAATAATTTATACAGTTTGTAGCAAAAATGGAACTATTCTAGAAGATTGTTTTTATAGTTTAATTTTAAAATGACATTATGTTGTTTAAATATATTACATATTCTCTATAGTTTTTCAAATAATGGATTATTTTTAAAAGTATACCTTTAATACTAAAATTTTACTTTCAGGTTTTAAAATTTGAAAATACTGAAGAAAAGGAAAATTTCATTGAAAAATTAGAGCAATTTTTAGGTAAAATTGGAATAGGGCGTCAGCGTTTAGAAGTAAATCCTAATCAAATTCTGAAACATGCTTTTACTAAAGCAAAAAGACAAGCACAGCTTGAAAAGTTTTTCCGTGTCGTTTTTGCTCAGGTAATATCTTCTGATAAATATTTATTCCTAATTACAGTTTAATTGGATTTTCCTAATGTCTGCATTCCCTATTTTCTATTATGATTTTCAGTTGCACACTTATAGCTTTTTCTTTCTTTTCTTTTCCTACAGCATTGTAAATATAAGTCATTAAAACTACAATAAATGCAAATGAAAACTTCTTTGCTTTTACCTGCAAGAAAAGAAATTCAACCATTAAATGCATAGTGTCTCAAAAATGAAACACTGTCTGTAATTCTTAATTGAAGATTAACCATAGTGAAAGTTTTACTTTTGATTGCATGCCATATTACCTTGGTCCATTCAAATAAAGAATGAAAAGAAAAAGTAAATCAGCATACTTTTCATTATGACATTTAGATTGATGAATTGTTTTGGCACATTTGAAAAAGTTCTTAAAAGTTAGAAGTGACAATAAAGTTAAATTTTTTGGAGATTTATTTTAAAAATTTAAGTTCACTTTATTTCATAATAATTAGTAAACAAATATGTATAAACTTTTTTCTTAGGAATTAAACAATATTATGTATGTTTGTACTGCAAAGGGTATCCTTTTAGAAAAACTTCATTTAAAAAAATAATTAAAACCTTCATATTAGTTATTATTAATAATATTTGTATTTTTGCATAAACCTATATAATAATTTACACATAACAGATTTTTTTTTTTTTTTTTTTTGTTTCCCAGTCAAAATTAAAAAATCATGCATTTAAGAGTTAAGGTTATTAAAAGACATTCTCTGAATATTAACTCTTAATGCTTATATAAGTTTTAATTTTTATGCGTATGAGGGCCTCATTTTTGAATTAAAAACATGTTGATTTTTTTTTTTTTTTTTTTTTTTTTTTTTTTTTAATCCTTAAGAAAGATTTTTATTTCTGTGTAATATAATTAAATATATCAGAAATGATTATCCATGTAGTAATTCTTAAGAGATATTAACTTTTTTATTGACTATATTTTTTTCTATTTAGGCATTTTCAATTCATAAAGAACTTATCTTAGATATTGACTATAACCAAGCCAAAGAAATTGTTAATGTTGAACTTACTGCATATGAATTTGCTGAAGCTTTATCACTGAGACCTGATGCATTATTTGTAAAACAAATGTTTGCTCTTATAGATGCTGATGGCAATGGATATATATCATTTAGAGAATTTTTGAATGTTATCATTATATTTGCCAAAGGTTTGTCTTTCACTACTTTTTTTCAATCAAGTTCCCATTTTTTTTTTTATGGACAATGTTGAAAATAAGCTAACATCTTCCAGAAAAAAAAAAAAAAAAACAGACAATTGGCAACTATGTAATTGAATTACCCTAATATTGATTTGTGTTATTGTGGTCTTTATAAAAAAAAATCTGGAGTGACTCCACTCGACTTTCCGAACATTGAGTAATTAACAGTTTTGTAGATAAAGTAAAGAAAGAGGAGTTGTTAAACAAACAAAAGAGAGAAAACCATAATAGAGTGTTTGAGTATTTTTCTCCATCTATTACACGATGTTTTATTTAACGCTACTGAACTTTGAGCCCATAGATCATAATGATAAAGAATTTTTCGTTGTGTCCCTGTAAAACCTATAAATGCTAGATTCACCAAAATGCTTATACTTAGTGCAACAGTGATTTATAATACTCATATAAATTTTCAGCTCAATTCAATAAGGCGTATAGATGCTATCGTACTTTTAAAAATTTAGTCCCATAGGCCATAATGATAAAGAATTTTTCTTTGTGTCACTGTAAAAAAACTGTAAGTGCTAGATTCACCAAAATCTATACAGTTAGTTCAACTGTGATCTATAACATGTGTACAAATTTTTTGCTCAGATTAATAAGGCGTTTAGACGCTATTACACTTTTAAAAATTTGGCCCCATAGGCATAATGATAAAGAATTTTTCTTTGTGTCCCTGTAAAAAAACTATAAGTGCTAGATTCTCCAAAATCTATACAGATTGAGTATTTGTGACCTATAATATGTGTATAAATTTTTTGCTCAATTGAATAAGGCGTTTAGATGCTATCGCACTTTTAAGATTTTGCTCCCATAGGCCATAATGATAAAGAATTTTTCTTTGTGTCCCTGTAAAAAAACTATAAGTGCTAGATTCACCAAAATCTATAGGGTTCGTACTATGGTGACTTACAATATGCGTACCAACTTTCAGGTTAATCGAACAAAGCGTTTAGACGCTAGCGTGTTCAATCACAGACATACACACATACACACACATACATCATCGTAAAAATAGTGAAAACGGACTCAGGGGACCTCAAAACGTATAAAAACATCAAAATCTCGAATTCGGATTTTTGACATGATTACAATACTTTCCTCACTATAGTGTTCGGAAAGTAAAAAGAGGAACATGCAATGTATCATTATAATTTACTTACAGTGGTACACAAAAGATTTGTGGTACATTATTGTGTATAAACAGTATTTTTTAAAAGTATAAAATATCAGTCATTTTAAAATTGATATATTCTCTTAAAATACTCTAAAGAACTTTTTCTTCTGAAAACGATGAGCACATTGAAAATTCATTTTTTATAGATTGCATAAAAGAATTAAGATAATTTAATGTTTTATGATCCATATTCTTAAAACATTTTAGCATCACAATACTACATTAAACATGTCAAAATGAATACATTTCACTTCAGTTCATGAACACAAGTTCCCTGCAGAAAATAAGATATACAGCATTAATTATTTGTCAGAGGCATTATATTCTGCAAATAATAGTTAATTCATTTTTTTTTATTATTATTATTATTTGCAATTATTTTATGAGTTTTATACATCAAACAAATTTTAATGTAATTGAGGGGTATGTATTTAGATTATATACAGAGCTGCACAAAATAATTTAAATTTTAAACTGTGTATGAGTATTATAATCTATTATCAGGGATGACATTTTTATATATTGCTATTTAAAAAAAAAAAAAAAAGATGTTTTATTAAAAATAAATCTAATACAGATTAAAAATTAAACTATCATGTTTGATCATCTGAGTTATTTCGTAACTTTCGTATAATTGTTTATTAATTAAAGAAGAAAAAAAAAGAATTCGAAAAATATTATGTACTCTATAATTATTTTTTTTTCTGCATTTTGCAAAGTTTACAATTACTTTTTATCTCCTTTTTTTTTTTTTTTTTCCCATGAATAATAAAAAAAATATATAACAATTAAGCAACAAATAATAAAGATATGTTAAAAATTTTTGTATTATTTTCTGTAAAGTTTAACAAAAAATCTCTGTCCTAATTTAATTTTGAATGGGAGGCTTTTCTTTTTTTTTTTTTTTTTTACTGTATATTGTGTGCTACTTCCTGCTTTATTCAAGGTGGTCGGTCTACTGTGAAACGTAACTGCCCTTTTTTTGCTGTCTCAAAGAAATAGTCCTCCTTTCCTAACAAATCTGCCTTTTACAGATTTTAATTTACGGCCAAAGGCCTGCTACATTTATTTGAAAAAGAAAAAGTTTTGAAATTTTTTCTAAAAACTTGACAAAAAAAAACAATCTCTTTTTTTTTTTTTTTTTGGGGGGGGGGGAGATATGTAAAGTTATTCCGTTATTCCTTGTGGCTACAAAATTCCTTTCATACAGTAATTAAGTTTTCTTAAGATTTTATTAAATAATGTAATTTTCACTCATTTGGTGCAATTATTTGTTAACTCAATATGATAGCTATATTTTGATTGAAATATACAAAAATTATTTTTAAAAAATGTTTTTGTGTGGTCTATTTTCTCTGCAAGAAATAAGCGTCTCACCTCCAAAAAATTTCGTTTTGTTTTTCATATCAAAGCTTAAAATGTTATAAAATTTAACCTATTTTCCTGTTCTGAAATAGCTAAAACACAATAGGAATGCTTTTGATATTTTAATAGAATTCCTAATTTTTGAAACAACTTTTTAAAAATATATTATCATATTTTCCAGTGTATAATTCGCAGATCTGCTAGATCATATTTATACTAGAAATTTTAATTAACACAAAAAGATTTTTAGAGATGCCTTTGTCTCTTTCACATAAGCCTCATGTGTAAATTAAATTTTCTGGTATGCATCTGATTTATCTGAACCTGCTGATTAAATGCTGGAGATTATGGTTAAAGGAATTTCTTAACATCTATTTGTATTAATCCATTAACTTTTTTAATAAAAATAATTTTATAGATTTTTTTAAATAGCACATTCTTTTTTTAATTCTTATTGATATTATTAATAATATCTAAATTGAATATTTTAGGTGGCCCTGAAGAGAAAACTAAACTGATGTTTGATATGTATGACATTGATCATTCTGGGAAACTTTCTCGTCAAGAATTTTCTGATATGATCAGGTAAATCAAAAGAAGTTACTTTTTATAGGATATGGAATATTTTAGAGGTGAATTGTAAGTGCTTTAATTTATTTTAGCCCAGTTGTTCAGAGTTTTCCATTGTTTTCTCCAAAGCTAATGGGAATATGGTCTAAGATTGTTTAAAAAGATTCCTACAGAATACACACCACCCAGGCCTGGGATCCCCCGCATAATCAATATACTTTAACCCTAATATGGTAACCTTAATAACTCTTACAGGACTCCAACCTCCAGGCCTCATTCTCTCATATTCTTAAGTGCTTGGATTTTACAAAAGACAAGGTTTTAAAGAATCCTCTATTGTTTTTAGACTTTCTGGAATTTTTAACCTTCATGAAGATGGTTTAACCTATGCTGGACCATCTAGGATTAGAAACAGTAATAAGACAACTTTTACATGGTGAAATCTGCTCTCCCAGAGTGTGTGTCTGGGTTTTAATAAGTTGGTTTCAAACTCACCACAAGAGTGCTTTTTAACACCTTCTTGTTGTAACTAATTAGTGAGCTTCAGACTTTAATTAATGTGCAATAATTGTCTGCAAAAAAGGACAATTGCACTCATTCAACTAAAATTACTTTTGTTCATTTTATCGTAGCTTGTGTTGTCTCATGCAGTGAAATAAAGTTTACAGTGGCAATTTATATATTATTTTCAAGTTACCAACTTTAAATAAGATTTTCCTTAAACCGTTACAAAATATTAATTTAAAATATTAATTCTTTTCATCCTTTCATGTATGAATATTTTTAAGTTTCAATATCAAGTGAGTATTTAGGATATTTGTCATATTTAACATTTTCGATATTAATATTTCTCTTAATATGAATCTGGTGGATTTATACCTGACATTTAAATTAATTTTTTATGCATATTGCTATACTTGAATCACTGTATAAAGACAGATGCTCTCTAGATTTTTTAAATTACAATGTTAAACTAGAATTGATTGGTTAAACTTTGTTATTATTTCTTACTGGTCATTCATGCATTAAGATGTTACAATAAATCACTTTTAATTTACTAAAGAATGTAATATTATTTTTTAAATGGCACTAATAAAAACTATTAAAGAAATAATAATAATAAAATTATATTTTATAATTTCTCCTTTGTATTTAGATCACTTCTTGAATTAGCCAACCAATCACTTTCTGTAAGCCAAATGGATAATTTGATTGCTTCTATGTTTACTTCGGCTGGGCTTGAAAACAAAGAAGAGATAACATTTGATGACTTTTCACACTTGTTAGCTGATCATAGAGAAGAACTTGGATATGTGCATTTGAGCTTTGATGGTTTGTTTAAATTTCACATTGTACATATGAATGTGCATGCATATGTATAGTATATATATATAGTAATTTATAAACAAAAATTTTATTTAAATATAATTTCTGGAATTTATTCAAACAATTCCAGGTAATATATTATGCTGCTTATTAGATTCATTATCATACTTTCTTAGATATTGGTTTTGATTTTCAAATTTAAGTAAATTAATTTTGTAAATATAATTATACAGTGAAGTCTTTTTTTTATGAATGATAATCTGATGGTACAAAATTAAAACAATAATACCTGCAGAAAAAAAAAAAAAAAATATGTATTAGATAAGATATTATTTAACAAAAAAGCTTGAATAAAAAATCTTTTAGTCAATAAAAAACCTGTGAAGGGAAAGTTTTTTCTGTTTCTTTTGAGATATTGAGAAGTATCATGACATGCAATTTTTAGCATAATACAAAGGATTAATTAAATCATTATCTACTAATAAAACGTATTCTGTCATTTCAGTTATTACATATTAGATGCATTCAATTATTACATATTTAAAAAAAAAAAAAAAAAAAAAAAACTTTAAAAAATTGCTTTTTAAAATATTGTGTATTAATAATTCTTTAAATGATTAAGTCATTTATCTAACTATCTTAAAAATTATAAAATTGGGATTTTTTTTTTTTTTTTTTATGAAAAAAAGTTGATAAATTTATTTTAAATTACCACAGATCTATTGTTCAACCATTTATTTTAAAAGTATCAACAAGTTCTTTTGAAAGATACCTATATAGAAAATCCCCCCTCCCCAGGATGGGAAGCGATGCCCTACTTGTACAAAAAAAAAAAAAAAAAAAAAAAAAACATCTAGTTGACTGTTACTATTATAAATATAGTTTTTTAATACATTATTTTATTTACAAAGGATTAAAATTTATTAAAAACATTTAAAAATGCCTTTTATAAATCCTTTAAAAAAAGATAGGCCTATATATTTCAACTCCTACCGGAGACATCATCAGAGCCTGACGACAAACAAAGAGCTTGGTGGTTCACTCCTTTACCTTTTCTTCTTCGTCCGTCGATTCTTCACTTCGTTTCTTTATTTCCAAAATCTGTTTCCATTCAGGTGGGATTATACTGTGTTCTACGTGATTTATTGCGTCATGGGTGGTTAGAATTTCAAGTGCTTCTCTTTTAAGTGTGTATTTATATGAATTGAAAGTTGAAATTTTATGAAAGTTAATTGAGTCAATATTAATAGGGTTAGTGTTATTATTTCCTGAAAAAGCTGTGGACGGTTTGTTGTATTTTAGGTCAGCAAGGTGTTCGGAGATCCTGTCTTTAATTTTTCACTTAGTCATACCCATATAGCTAGCTTTATTTTTATCACGGTCTTGAAAATTTATTTTGTAAACACCAGCGATTTGATTAAAGGGAATAGGGTCTTTCTTGTTACGTATACGTTGGTAAATGTTTTTATTTGGTTTAACTGTAACAAACTGTTCACAGCTTTTTCAAGAAATAATAACACTAACCCTATTAATATTGACTCAATTAACTTTCATAAAATTTCAACTTTTAATTCACATAAATACGCACCTAAAAGAGAAGCACTTGAAATTCTAACCACCCATGACACAATAAATGATGTAGAACACAGAATAATCCCACCTGAATGGAAACAGTTTTTGGAAATAAAGAAACAAAGTGAAGAATCGACGGACGAAGAAGAAAAGATAAAGGAGTGAACCATCAAGCTCTTTGTATGTCGTCAGGCTCTGATGATGGCTCCGGTAGGAGTTGAAATATATAGGCCTTTCTTTTTTAAAGGATTTATAAAAGGTATTTTTAAATGTTTTTAATATATTTTTTTATTTCACATTGAAAAGTTAAAAATAATTCTTATTATGTGCATTCATACAAAATTTTACCAAATATTGCCATATTAAAAATTATGGAAAAGTGGGTTAATAGGACCACCTGTTGAGCGATTGATCCTCAAATGTAATTAGCACCAATTTAAGTCAAGGTCCAACTAAATATCATTTAAATTGTGTCCATTGGTTCATCAGATACAGCATTTACTAAATTTTTGATACACAGTCACATAAACACATATTTTTAAAAAATGGTCAAATCATATTCAGGACATCTGAAAACATATAAATTCATCAAAAACCTTAGGTAGTTTTCACAAATGAAATACCTTCTTTTTATGTATACAGAAGAAGGTCAAAAAGTTAAGTATATAAATTACAATCACATGTAACATTTATTTTATGTCTAAATCTCCTTTCATTATGTTTATCCTTGTACTTCTACATGCAAATCCACCAAATGTAGCAATAATCAAGATGTGGAGTCACAGGACACTATACATAATAATCTGTAGAGAAATAATTCATCTAACAGTGCCTCCAAATAACTTTCCCACTATTAATACTATGTGAGCTGTGCATGTCTATGCACAATGAGGAGGTTCACTTCACACTTCAAGGGTAGCGCTGGCAGACTCCATTTCTTAATTTTCTCACCACTAATCTATCTTGTGGTGTGTGTTCCAATTGGATACTGACTAAGTAAGGCTGGGCTGACTTTCATGTATGTATCACTGTCTTAGCTAGTGTAATCCAAATTCTAGGGCCCAGTTTCCTCATTATAGTTTTCCTTATAGACCCTGAGCATCAAGTGTGGTCTTAGCCACAAGATTGTAAAGCAGTGTTCCCATTAAAGTGTGAGATTGCAAGAATTTGCATATTTTTTTTATTTTCTCACATAAAATTTTTAACATTGTGAGGGATTCATGCACACTTCTGTGGCCAATTTATTAAAATATTTTGTCTGAAAACAGGTCATTATTAATCAGGAAATTTAAACAGACCCTTCACAGAAGTTCAATAATTTTAAAAAGTTTTCAAGAAAATTGGAAAAGAAAATTACATATTTTCATGATGTTATTTAAAAAAAAATACATTACATTTCTACACTGAAATACCAGAATAACTGGAGTTAGGTAAATAATCTTGTATTGAAGGTATTAAAAAACAAAGTAAGTTTCATCAATTTGCATTTCAATAACTGCCTATTTCAGTGATCGACAGTGAAAAAAAATATCGATAAATTTAAGCATTTAAGTGTGATTAAATTAAAATTATGCCAATTAGCTGTAAAATTAGACATCATTAGCAATAATCCTGAATTAACATTAAGCAATAATTGAGAATTTACATTAATCTAGAATTTTTATTTATTTATTTATTAGTATTTTTGTGTTCTCACATTCTTTTTAAAAATCTCACTTTGTTTCTGAGTAAGGATGAGACATTCTCACCCTGTTTTTACCTCTGATGAGAACCCTGTCATATAAGGTCTGCTGGTAATACAAAATTTGCTCACGAAGCTTGGAGTGGCTGGTGATTGACATTTTATCATTCTTATTATCAATAATTTTATGTTAAAAACATTTTTTTTTTAAAGAATTTTATTTAAAATGAGCAGTGTTTGAATTATTTTTTATTTACTTTTGAAGACTAAACTTTTTCATTTGTAGTTACAAGATTACTACAACAAAATTTTATTTTCAGTATAATTAAAAATTTTAAAAGTAACTTTAGCACATTTAGCATTCAAATATTTGCTCCAAATATAGTTTTATTTCACCAATTACTCCCGAGCTTAGGGATGATTTGCCACTTGCATGTATTTGGAAATATGTGTTCACATTCAAATAAAGTTGTATGTAAGAATATACTAAAATTCAGTATTAAATTCTACTGAATTACAAATACTAGGCATTTATGCATTATACGTGTTAACATGGAAAGAGAGGTATATAAAATAAATAAATTTACCATAACTTAAATTGTGTTATTAAAAAAAATATTTTTGTTCAGTACAGTCTTTTTAGTACTATATGCATCTTTTAAACTGAATTAGTAGCTTGCGGGTCATCTTTTTTTTTTCACATGTGCATCCTACTTTTTTTACATTCACTTTTTTTTTTTTTTTTTTTTGTAATAATTTTAATTTTTATTTTGTTGTGGACAATAATATTCTTCACAATTACTTTTTAAAAGTTTTTTTATTCACTGAATACTCTTAAAATTTGTTAAATGCATTAAAACAAAATCTTTCATGTATTTACATATTTTGTTATATTTATTTATCTTTTATTTAGTTGGTTCTGGATTCAAAGCTGCTCCTACAGCAGGTGCTATTTCAAGGAAAAGCATTGCTGTCAGAGCTGAGGAAACTGTTCTTAGAGCTTATAGGTATAAAATATAATCTATATTTGTTTATTAAACAAATAAATATATATAATAGTTTTTATTTACAAATCACTGAACACAGAAAGGAGCCAAAAGTGCTAAAAAAGAGGGAAATAATCCAAGTTTAGCATTTAAATTAATTAATTAGAATAAATTTTAAAAATATTTATCAAAAACTCATAACAATTTTATAATTATTAAATATTTAATACTATAAAGCTGATGCTAATAATATATAATACACATATATATTTATATATATTTGCACTTTTTTTACACAAAAGAGATATATTTACACATGAATTGCAAAATTGAAAAACAACTGTCAAAAATCAAACTTAATTATTGGTTTATATGTTAATATAAAATACAGCTACTGGATTTCTTTAATTTTTAACACGCTTTTATTAGCTTCACCTGTATGTATGTTTGTAACGGCTCTGGGAGCAAACAAAAAATCTATATTGTAAAAAAAGTCTTTCCCTACGTGAACGCTGTGGCTGTGATGTAAAGCTACGCACTACGAACCTAAAGGTGTAACGTTCGAGCCCAGTCAGGGGAAATTTTTTAAAAATGGTTTTTGTTTAATTCTAAATTATTTTAATTAAAGATTTAAATGTATGTAAATATTATGGTATGTCACTCACATGATTTTCTCTTACCCTGCATTTTAATACTTAGATATTTTGTGCTTTTTAGTTCACATTACTATAAAAGCGTGTTCTGTAATTTTTTTAAACTATAATATTATTTTAACTATAGATGTCTATATATTTTATTTTTTATACCAACTGATTTATTTAAAAAGTAAACATTTATTACTTTTACAATATAAGCTTGAACAATTTATTTAATTTTTTATTTTTTTTTTACTATAGATAGGTTCAGATCATTTATTTTCTTTGTGCTTTAAAAAAATAAATTAAAATCATTAAAATAACAAAATATTGAAATCACACAATTTTTAAATTTATTGTTTAGTTTTATTTTATTATTTTAGCATAGTTGGAGAAGAATCGTTGTCTAAAGCACAGCATTCTAGCCATTTAAGAGTTGAAGCTAAGCCAGTAGTCTTTGAAAGAGATCCTACAAAGCAACGAGTCAACCAAGTGATCAGATTTATAGAAAATAATAAACTACATATTTTTTGGGTTGTTTTGTACACATTAATTTTATTTGGCATTTTTATACAGAAGGCTTATTGTAAGTATATGATGTTTAATTATTTAATTTAGTATTGATATACAAACATCTAAATCACTTTATGTTTATAATTGTGAATGTGTATGAATAGATACACACAGCATTCTTTTCATATAGTCTTTCAATTCTGTATTAATGATTTATCTATATTTCAATAATATTTGTTTATTATTTTTATTTCAAATTTCAAAGTGTAGTAATTTAATCATAATATTTGTATTAACTGGTTATATAGATAAATATTACTATACTGTAAATTCATCTGAAAATTTTATTATAACATTACTTATATGTAAGCTTTTTTTTAATTGTGAAAACAAAATTAATGTAGTTTATACAAAATCAAATATGGAAAGGCATTTTGAGAAGGAAAAATTATTAAGTCATCAATAAAATTATTAAAAACTTTTAGACAGTATTATATATAAGATATAAATATTTCAGATTATAAATCCAGATTACAAACATCCTAATATCTAATTATAAAGATCTGACATGTCCAAATAACAGTGGAAAATCCCAAAAATGTATATTAGACTTTTAGTGGTATATTTATTAAGCAAAGTAAAAGATATAAACACTCGTGTTTGGTCTCATTGTATACTTTTCCTCACTTGTGTAGCAAGAACAAACAAACGTCAATTAACACTATAAGACTGTAAAATATTATTGTTATTCGTTTAATGGTAAGCTTCATGTAATTAAAAATTTTTAAACTTCTATTACTATGGGTGTGTCCCATACCTATGAATGGGGGAAGAAAAGGCATAAAAATTTATGTCTAGCTTTGTATAATTTGGACATCAGCTGTATTATTTTTATGTGCAATTACTTAATCCATTTAAAAAATTTAGTAATTTTCATCCTTATATATTATATTAATACTTAGATTATTTTTTATTTTAAAGTATTGAATACATACAGTTTTACTACAGAATGAATAGAATGTTAAACTTTTGGCACCAATGGGTGAATCAATAAGCTGATAAGGACTCTAATTAGACTTTCCAGAAGCCTTAGTATGAAAAAAGAAAAAAAATAATAACTGTTCAGGGACAGGAAAAAAAAAACAGATTTTTCAGATTTAAAACTCAATTACATGAATATGCCTAAATATCTCCTCCACTATTGTTTCACACTACTGGATTGCTCCCATTTGATTTTTTAATTCAATGGCAAGCTAGTTCCACATTTTGGCTATTGTTTGCAAAAATATCGTATTTTGTCAATAAGTAATAAAATAATGCAAATTCGATCCATTGATTATGAAAAATGGACTTTTCTGACACAATTAGTAAAAAATCTGGAGTGACTCCACTCGATCTTCCAAACATTAAGTATAATAATTAACGGTTCTATAAATAAATTAAAGTAAGAGAAATCGTTAAATAAACAAAGGAGAAAATTATAATTGGGTGTTCAAGTATTTTCACCCATATAGTATGTTATTTAATTTATCGCTATTGCACTTCAAATAATTTGAGCACATAGATCATAATGATAAAGAAGTTTTCTTTGTATCCCTGTTAAAAATTATGATTCCTAGATTCACCGAAATCTGTACAGCTCGTGTGACAATGACCTGTAATATGTATATAAATTTTCAGCTTATTTGAATTAGGCATTTAGATGCTATCGCATTTTAAATAATTTCAGTCTATAAGCCATAATGATAAAGAATTTTTCTTTGTGTCCCTGTAAAGAATTATAAGTGCTAGATTCTCCAAAATTCATACACCTCTTGTGACATTGATCTATAATATGCATATAAATTTTCAGTTCTTTCAAATAAGACGTTTAGACGCTATTGCATTTTAAATAATTTGAGCCCATAGCTCATAATGATAAAGAATTTTTCTGTGTCCCTGTTACAAAACTATAAGTGCGAGATTCTCCAAAATTTATACAGTTTGTGTAACAGTGACCTATAATATGTTTATAAATTTTCAGTGCAGTTGAATAATTTAGATGCTATGGCTATTGCATTTTAAAGAATTGGGTCCATAGGCCAAATTATAAAGAATTTGTCTTTGTATCGCTATAAAAAGACTATAAATGCTAGATTTATCAAAATCAATAGCATTTGTGCTACAATGACGTATAATATACGTACTAACTTTCAGCTCATTAGAACAAAGTGTTTAGACTCTATCGTGTTCACTCACACACACACACACACATACATGCATCACCGTAAAAATAACAAAAACAAACTCAGGGGACCTCAAGACATATAGATACATTAAAATCCAAAGTTGAATTTTCATCATGATTACAATACTTTCTTTGCATAGTATGTTCGGAAAATAAAAAATCATAATCAAAAACTGACCATTAACAAAAATCAGCTATCTCAAAACAGACCCTTCACAAAATCAATTAATTTAAAACGGACACTTCCCAAAAATCAGACAATTTTAAAAAATTTATTCAAAATATTTGAACGAAAAGATTATTGGTTTCGTTTCAATAATCAGCTGATAATTTTTGTAAAAAATGGCAAGTAAATTTAAATGATTTATCAGTCACTAACAACTAACAAGTAAATTAAAATTTCAATTTCCAGGTTTGTTATGATATATATCATTAAAAAAATTTCTTTTTTACAGCTTATTCAGTGGAAGCTGAACATACTGGCTTCAGGAGAATTGCTGGTTATGGAGTAACTGTTTCTCGTGGTGCTGCTAGTGCCTTAATGTTTGCCTATGCTACTATTTTATTAACTATGTGTAGAAATACAATTACATTTTTAAGAGAAACTTTCTTTCATAAGTTCATACCTTTTGATGCTGCTATTTCATTTCACAAATATATAGCTATATGGGCTCTGTTTTTCACATGTAAGTTATTCATTTTAATGTATATTAATTTTAAAAATCATATTTTGCATTGACTTAAAACTTTATTATAAAGTGCTTGTATATCCCATACAGCACACTTTGCCCCAAATACATTGCAGATACATCACACAATTTTTTTTACACCGCATCACTTTGTGCAATGATGTCATCATGCAATGTGTCACTGTGAAAGCATTTTGCAATATTTTTGCAACTTCTTGTATGCAGTTAAACTTGGATGTTAAAAGTGTGTCCCTAAGACAGTGATACCATTGCAAAATTCCAAGCGTGCACCACTGCAATATCTATGGGATGTCTTATATAATTTCATAAATAGAGGATATTTCCACATGTGTACAACTTCCCTGAAATGTATTTGGAATTGTGTGACGTGTCTGCGATGTGTTTTCCATGTTGTGGGGATGAAATTGCACCGTAAAGGTAATTGAAATAATTCAGATAGCTATGTATTCTCATTGAAGATTCTCATAGATATATTCAGTACATATACAAGTCTTGTCATTTAATTGAATATTTTTCTTTTTCTAAATAATGAATAATTGCATAATGATAGAGCATGTTATTGTTGTTTATAAAATAATGTTCAGTAACAACAGAAAAACATTATAAACTGGCCTAATGTAAGATAATATTAGAAGAAAAAATAAACAAGTTTTCTATCCTAATCAACAATTTAACATGGACTTAAATTTTTTTTTTTTTTTTTTTTTTTAATTCTCTAATTAAAAAAATAATAAAGAAATCCCTAATACCCTGAAACTGTGTAAATCAAATAATAATGCAAAATAAATAATTAAATAACAGATTTTCAGGGAAATTATTTTAACTGAAATTTTATTATAGTTTCTTTCTTCTTGTATTAACATTTTTGCCATGTTCTTTGCAAATCAGCATTCAAGGTTTTGCATAAAATTACAATCAAATTATTTAATTGAAATGTTTTGTACTTAAGAAAATAAATAAATCTACTTTAGTTTATTTAAAATTATTAATTTAAAATTGAATTGAAGTGTAGTTACTTAAAATTATTAACACCTTTTCATAAATTAAAAAAAATGCTTTGATATCCATGTAAATATTACATATGAAAAGGTGCAAAAAAAATTAATATTTAATTAAAGAAAATTACCCAAAATTATAGATTGAAAATAATTCGTAAATGTAATTTGTTAAAATTGAAAAAATTCAACACTGTTTAAGTTTATTAACCTTTTCAGTCGCAGTGTTTCTGCTGATGGAACACCTAATTTTAATTCTCAAGTGCAAAAACTCATCCCGGAAGTTTTTTAGCAAAAATTTACATTTATAACATAGCAGAAAAGGCCCTTTTTTGGAACAACTATAGTATTTCCCCATAGCTGAATTTGGCGATTTATTTTTGGCGATTATGGCTAAATCATAAATCATATCTCATAAATGATAAAATCATAAGGTAAATTATAAATCATAAATCCAAAATAAATAGCATGCAGGCTGCCATATTATATCGCAAACAGTTCAGAACGACATCGTTATTGTTCAAATCGGCGCCAAAGAAAAATCGCCACATTCAGCTGTGGGGAAATACTGTAGTTGTACCCCCTTTTTTGTAACCTGAAAATTTAAAATTTCTTTTATTTTAATTTTGTTCGTAACTTCCGGTGGCAGTATAATTTAAATGATCCGAATTACTCTGCGCCGCAAAGTGTTAATTTTCAAAACTTCTAAAAATAGTTTGGCTCTTACTCATTTATTTTCCTCCTATTAATCATTTAAATGACTCAAAATTCAGTAAAAAAGAATTTTTTTAAATTTGTGAAAATGTTTGTTTGTAAACAAACCGCCGTGTTTCTAAATGTAAACAAACAGTTTTGCCAATCAGAAATATAAAAAAAAAATAATAAATAAGTTGATATAAAATTATTTAGGATCACGCTCAAATAATTTTAAAATAATATTAATAATTTTTCTGGCATTCATATTTTGTTAATTAAAATTGATGACGTCACTTTTAATTATATTTTCAAAATTCTTTCTAGAAAATTCCATTAGCTCCGCATAAACGTAGTATTACAACGCCATTTCAGAATAGCATCTCTTTAAAAATATGAATCAAATTTAATAATAATGAATCAATCTTTAAAATAGTCTAAAATAAATTTTCCTCCATCAAAATTAATTTAATTTAATCTTAATTATTTAACTTTTATTTGAGCTTACGATCTAATTAAAATCCATTCTTTAAGAACTATTTACCACATGTATAAATTCAGAGGTACGTTGTTCGCAGCGAGCGGGAAATTGGAAATCGAAGGGTCTCTAGTTCTCTTGGAAGCTAGTGTTGGTCGGAAGTAGACATTTTTTTGCCAGGCCATGGCACTGTTTATAGCCATGGAGAGCGAAATGGTGTTGCAGTGAGACCTGGTTTGCTACCATATATATATAATTCTCATCTGAATGTCCTGCTATAAATAAGGATTTTCTTAACTTTTGTTTTATTCTGGTATGTTCATCATAAATTAGTCTCACTTCAACAAGTAAGATCGTAAAAAAATGTGATCGCTCAAATCAATAAATTCTGGACACTGATCTAGCAAGCATACTCCACAGGCTTTATAAAAATCATCAGCTCTTGCTTAAGTCTTCATCGGTTCATGAAATATCCTAGGATCATCCAACAAATCCAGGCCTAATCAACTCAGAATGATCTTCAACAGCAGAAGATTCAATATGAAAGTTGAATCAGGCGTACGAAATAGGCCTAATTCAGCATGGTTTGTACCGACATCTTACTTCATCCTGTGTAATCTCTTAAGTACATTTGCTCAAGTTGAATGATAAAATGGAATTAGATAGCTCAATACTGTTCTGGATATTCTAAAATTTGTTTTCCTGCAGAAAAAACGTTATTTTGTGCAATGAACATGTCATATACTTACTTTATAGCAAAAACATGCAAATGATAAATATTAGCATGTTCAATAACAATGTTTGAATAAGGAAAATGATTTTGCATTATACCATCTTGAAAGTTATGGAAAAAATTATCATAATTGTAATAATATAAAGCGATTCGTGCCGACACTTAATTATAAATATAAGAATTTTTCAATAAAAAATTGTGTTCAAAGAATATTTATGCTTCATTTTATTTATTTGTGTCATTGGATTAACATTTTGTGTTATAGCATCTGCCATTAAAGATTGTTGGTAAGTCCTCCATATTTTTTCTGATTTTATTTAATCATTGTTGATTTATTTGAAATTTCCAAAAATTCAATGTTTATTTTTATTTTCATGAGCAGTCAGAAGCGGCACAATGCAATGGTTTTATAAAGGATTTGATCACCAGCTTTCATAATAAATAATTTATGGGGTTATAACTCCCGATTACGATATTCTATTTTTAAATATTTATTTCAGACACCATTTAATCAGTAATTTTACCATTTAAAATTAAACCGAAATATTTTCTATCCTAAAATCATTGTAGTCTGGCATTTTTAGCATAGTACTTTACAGCTCAGAAGTCATAAAAATGATCATCTTTAAAAACAAAAATTCTGTAGTAAATGTTTCTTACTGCTAATTATGGTTAATGAGCAATAGTAAAAAAGCAAATGCAGGGTTCATACTACTCAGGGAAAACCTGGAATACTCAGGGAATTTGAATTTTGTTAAAAAAAGTCAGGGAAAACAAAAAATTTCATTAAAAGTCAGGGAAAATCAATTATAAAACATGGAATATCAAATATTTCTTTTCTGTTAAATTATATTTTTCTTGTTTAGCTTCATATCAAAATTCAAATGATGAAGTATCGTGAAAATACTCTTGTAAACAATGATTTCTACCTAAATTTCTATCCATGATTGGCAGTAATATAACATCATACAGTGGAAGTAGGTGTACTTTTTCCTCTGTAGTTTCTTGTATTATGTCGCTAATATTTTTTTGAAAATTGTCTGGAAAACTCAGGGAATTTTTTTTCCTCATTTGAGTATGAAACCTGAAATGGAAAATGAAATTAAGTCCCTCAAATTTCTCTTTGAGCCCCAGAAGTTCTAGCAACCAATAAGACTTGGTAAAATCCTGATAAGATTTTTAGACCATCTGTACAGTAAACATAAAATCACTGAAAGATCACAATCAACCAGAGCTCACTTTTTCTTTTTCTTTTTTAAACACTCTGTTAAACTGATAAATAAAATTACATCTATGGTATCTAAATCAGTTTCTGAAGTGTGATGCACAAGGCTGTAGCCACAAAAATATTTTGAAAGGGTTCAAATTTTAGTGTATAATGTTGCAAGTTAAAAATTGTATACTATTTATTGTGACTATAGATTGACGTAATTACATCACATATATATTTAAAAAAAAAAAAAAGATCTTTTCTTTTGAAGAAAAATAAAATAAAAATGCGGTAAAGTTTTATACAACTATTCCATACTGTTATTGTAGGAAAAATATTTAAACTTTTCTGTTCTTTCATGCATTATTCATAGCATAGGTTTTAAATCTTTGCATTATGATTGTTATACATTTAATTCCTGCCATTAGTAGATTTGTGGATTGATAACTTTCTACCCATTATTATTGAATTGTCTGTTAAAACAAGTTTACATTCTTATATTTCCATTCAAATGTATTGAATATGATAAAATATTTCTCTGTTGTATTTTATAGTGTTTCACGTCTTTGGGCATGGCATAAACTTTTACCATGTTGGTACACAAACTGTGCAAGATCTCCAGTGTTACTTCCCTAATTTTCATCTCAAGTAAGTTATTTAAAAATATATTAAAAACAAAAACTTCTAATTAAATTGTCCCTTTCTTCCCTTTAAAATGCAAAATCAATAAAATGAATACATTTGCTGAGATAATAAAAGACTATATAAATGCAGTTATTATTTCAATTAGCTTGAGCAATTTTCAGAATCAAACAAAATTGTCATTGTATTTAATTTTTGAAGCTGTTTCACTTTTTTTTTTTTTTTTTTTTTCTTTTTTTTAGTTCCCCATCATACTATAGGTATGGGGAACTTAGGTAATCGTGAAAATTTTCGACCTCGGTTTTTTTACTTTTCTACACGTTTTCAGGTGTGAGGAATCCGAAAATGACAAAATTTCTATGGTGTCTGTCTGTAGGGTGTCTGTTAGTGGGTTAGTGTGTTAGTCCGTTAGTTTGTTAGTCTGTGTACACAATATCTCAAGAACAAATTGTCGCAGAGAGGTCAGATCAGTTTTAAAATATTACTTTCGACACTGGCAAGAACCCTATTCATTTGCAACATTCGAATTTAAAAACTTCGTAAATTATGAGAAATTTACGATTTTCTTAACATGGGAGAATAGGACAAAAATTCACTTAAACGTACATTAAATGGAAACTTTTTACTGTAAAAATGTCAGACCAGTTTTAAAATATCAGTTTTGATGCCGGAATGAACATCAGTAACTATAAATATGCTACTTTGAAAATTTCGCAAGTTATTGGAAATTTACGAATTTCTTAACATGGCAGTATAGGGCAAAATTTCACATAAACGTCAATTTTGAGAGATATTTTCATCATAAAGATGTCAGACTATTTTTGAAATATTATTTAGGACACTGGCATGAATATTAATGACTATCAATTTTCTAATATAAAGATTTCGTAAGTTATTGGAAATTTACGAATTTCTTAACATGGCAAAATAGAGCAACATTTCACATAAACGTCAATCTTGAGGGATATTTTCATCGTAAAGATGTCAAACCACTTTCGAAATATTATTTAGGATACTGGCATGAATATCATAGACTATGATTTTTCCAATTTAAAAAATTCGTAAGTTATTTGGAATTTACGATTTACTTAACATGTCGGAATAACGTAAAATTGAGCATAAACTTCCATTTTGAGGATCCTAAATACATTAGACAACTTCAAAATTACGTTTATGATATTGGTTTGAACATGATTGAATACAAATATTCTAATAGGAAAATTTCGTAAATTATTCGTAATTTACGATTTTATCAACATAGCGAAATTGTAAATTTTTCATATAAATATGAATTTTGAGGATTATTGCATTGGAAATAGTAGCATGAAAACTAAACAACGGAATTGACCCCAATAAAATAAATTAATAGATTAGAATAAGATAATTATATCGAAGTGAACAGTGGATAGCCGTGGCGGGGCAGGGCGGGGATTTCATTCTGTCACTGTATCAAGCTTTGGTCAAATTCATTTCTTTTAACATGATTATAATATGTCTTGCACTAGAAATTTCTGAGAACATAAATATGATGGGGAACTGAGCAGAGTCCACCCATGCCAACTAGTTTTTTTCGTTTTTAGGGAATAAAATAATTTTTATTGTTTTTTTTTTTTTTCTTAATAAAAAGAAAAAGTATATTGGGAAAGTTATATAAACTATAGATACCATTATTTAGATTCATATTTATATTCATTTTACATTATTCTTATTATTTATTTATTTTTATTTATTTATTTATTTTTCACATGTGTGTATTTAGTTGTTTTAAATATTACTTTTGATCAAAGCTTGTAATGTAGAAGTAAAATAAATATATGTTTAAAGTGGTACAATTATAGAAAAATCTTCTAAAGTGAAATTTGTGCTTTCAATGCTAGGTGTTGGACTGTCGCATGATGTTTTGTTTAGAATATTTCTGATCATGTGAATGTTATTTGAAGTTACAAAAATAAAGTAATTTTTGGACTTCAAAGTTACTTATTTATTTCTGTTACAGATTACTTATCAATTGCCTAATTGTATGTAATAATTATGTTTGAATGTCATATATATGCTGCAATTTTACTTCAGTTATTAATAGTGATTTAAAAACAATATCATTTTAATATTTAATTATGCTAATATTTAAATATTTTTCAGTTCTCATCATCCTCCCACACTTGCCTATTGGATATTTTTAACTGTTACAGGTATATATTTCTTAAAATTATTTCTAAGTTACTATTTTTGTTTCTTATTTATAAATTTTTATTTTGTTTCTCTCTATTCCAGTTGATATAATCAAACAAATTAATGATGTACTACCTGTTTTAAAATGCTTCGTTATGATTTAATTTTCTTAGTTTCCAATTCAGTGGTGACTCCTCAAAACAGAAGCCCTTTAAATAAAACATTTACTTTCATTTTTTGTTTTTCGGTTATTTTCAAAACTCATTTTAAGATTAGTATGCTGTGGCCATCACAAATCATTCTTCTGTATGTATAACACCACCATTTACCAGTTAATATATATGAAAATTTAATCATCATAGTATCTCACAATAAAGATTTTAAATGGGCAGTTTGATATAACTTTGTTTTAACCAATAGAATTTGAAATATAACTATCTGAAATATGAAAAAAGAAGTGAATAATAGCAGCACCATTTTTGGTCTGATATACACTCAAATTGCATCAGCATAATTTTTCATAATATCTATCTCATATACCAAATTTGGTGCATTTATATATCATAGAAGCTGAGCTATGGCTTTCCTATAAACATAAAATATTGCAGCATAGCAGAGCCGTGTCCGATGTGCACTCAAATTGAATCAGCATAGTTTTTTATAATTTCTGTCTCACATACCAAATTTGGTGCATTTATATCTCATAGAACCTGAAATATTGGCTTGCTGTAAACAAGGTTAAATTGCAGCATAACAGACTACCGGTTGTTAGTGGATATGTACTAACAAATCGGTTAACAGGTTGTGCTGCTCTACCCAAATTGAACTGACACAGTTTTTTATCATGACCATCATACATATCAAATTTTATGCACTTACACACTATAGAAGCTGAGATATATAGAAATAATAAGGGAAATGGCAGCATAGTAGCACAAACTCTTGGGCAGTATATCTCAAAAGTTAATCAGCACCATTTCAAGTCCAACTAAATATAAAATTTGATTTAATTTTTTCCATTGGTTCATGAGATACAGTCCACAATATTTTGCTAACACTCGCAGACAGCAAAAATAAAGTATCTCACAATAAAGATTTTAAATATGCAGTTTGATATAATTTTGTTTTAACCAATAGAATTTGAAATATAACTATTGAAAAATGAAAAAAGAAGTGAATAATAGCAGCCCACTTTTGGTCTGATATACACCAAAAGTTGTTTACTGTTCAATACATATCCTCTGTTGAGCGATATAACCAAAAGCTAATTAGACTCAATTCAAGTCAAGGTCTAACTAAATATCAAGTTGGTTAACTTCTTTTATTGATTCATGAGATACAGAATCCATAAATTTTTTTTAAGATAAACAGATGTTTTCTAACTGATATATTTTAGCCCCCTGGAAATTTTCTTCCATATTTTCCTATACAAATTCACATAGTACATATTATTTATTTAAATTATTATTTATCAAAATTATTTTCAATAATTAATGCAGACAATTTATACTTTTGAAAGGTATACATATTGAAAATTTTCAATCCCCAGCAAAAGCAAGCAATATTCCTACAAATAAAAAAATACCCTATGTGACTATTAAGTCATATAGGATAAATATAAATATTTCACATATAAATATATCTCTTCTCTTATAAATATTTCACATTTAAAAGTCAAAACTAATTTACATTATGTACATTTATACAAAATTTTGTCCTATATTGCCATATTAAAACTTATGGGGGGAGGGGGGGGGAAGATGACAGTGCTACCTGTCGAGCAATCTAATATTTTCTTTGTTTTGCTGCTAAATACTGGCAAAATGAGCATTGAGAATGGCATTAAGAAATCTGTACATCAGAAATTAATTAAAATGCTACATTATGCTCAATGGGCCAGCTCTAACTCTATCCTTGCAGACTAAAGAGAGTTTTCTGCAGGCTCTCTCTTGAGAGATGTCAAGGTTTGACTTTTCTTATCAGGCTGAGCCGTTTATGTTCCCTATTAACTCACTCGAAGTCAGAAACATCCCATATCACCTTTAACAACCTATATCAAAGACACAATATGGCACCAAAAGTTTTGTTTGTAGCAGCAATGCAGATAATCCATACTCATTTCCATCCTGAGATTTGGATGCATGTTTATACTTATGGTTCAAAACTAGATGTCAATGGTAATGTGGATGCCGGTGATCAAGCAAATCATATTTAAAAATTAATCATTTTATATTAAAATTATCCCCAATAGATAACTTACATATTTCAGTCATGTATGACATATTGTGTTGAAAAGTAAATATTTTGTTTAGTGGCATAAATGGGTGAGTCCATTAAGTAATAGGAAATCTAATCAAATTTTCAGAAAGCTTAAACAACCAGAGTTCAGTTAAATATATAATATTAAAATGTCTGCAATAGGTAAATTACATAGTGCAATCATGTATGATGTATTGTGTAGAAATGTAAATATTTTGTTAGTGGCATAAACGGGTAAGTCCATTAAGAAATAGCGATTCTAATCATATTGCCAGAAAGTGTAAACATCCAGAGTTAAGTTAAATATCTATTTTAAATTGTCTAACAAATTTTAAAAAGATGTTTTAAAGTAAAACCGTTGTTGTAAAACTAAGCCATGCAGAAAAATAGGATATAATCTCTTTGAATCTTTTTAAATAACATAAAGCAAAAGCAATAAGGATATTTTTTTCGTTTTGTTTTCAAGAATTTTGTAATGAAAATGATAATTAGAACAATAAAATTTCATTTTTATAATGTCTAAACATTACATTAATTTTCAGACAATAAAAGTAAAATAAAAATTTCCATATATATTTGTTTGTAAATAATAAAAATTATTTATAAATATTTAAAATAAAAAGTATGTATATAAAGTAATAATAAAGTACAATAAGGTCATTAGAATAAAAGTAAATCAGAAATATTCAAAATAACTAAATAAATTAATATAGTTGGTATAAAAATCAACGTAAGAACACTCCAATCTTTCTAAAATAAATTAATCCCTTTTACTTTATTTTGCCCCTTCTTTAAATTTTTCTCTGTGGATTATTGGCCATCTGCCACAATTTCATGCTATCTATAGAATATTGAATATCTGTATATCAAGTCATTATTAATAATTTCATTGGCAAAAATTTGAAAGAAAAGTTATCGTTTAATATTCTTTTATTTTCCTCTTTTTCTCTGACTATATAACACAAATTTTCTGGTGAACAGAGATGATTTAATTTAAGCCTAAATGAGTAATTTCTTGTTCAAAATATACTATAAACTTAATTATTATTTATAAGTTATTATAAGCTTAATAATAAGCTTATCAAAATAAGTTGTTTTGCTTTTTTTTTCTATAGGAATTACTGGAGTTCTTCTGGTGATTGTTCTTTCCTTAATGTATGTTTTTGCTGTACAGTTTGCAAGACGACATGTTTTTAATGCATTTTGGAAAACACACAATTTATATCCTATCATGTATATTTTAATGATTCTTCATGGAATTGGTCATTTATTACAGCCACCGATGTTCTACTATTTTTTTCTTGGACCATGTGTTTTATTTGCAATAGACATGCTTGTTAGTGTGAGCCGAAAAAAGATTGAGATATCAGTTATCAAAGCTGAATTGTTACCATCAGGTATTAAATTTGAGTTATTTTTACAGTTTATTTAGCTGACACTAAATAATAATAAAACAAAAATGACTGTTAAATTTGAAACATTTGCAAAAGCATAAGAATTTTCAGAAACTTTTATAAGATTAGTCTACAATAATGAGAGTATTTAACATTTTTTGCTGACAACTATTTTTTGTTTTTATCTTTTAATTTATTTTTGCTATAATATAAAGCAGATATATATATGAAAGGATAAAATAAGCAAGATTCTAAATTAATATTTAAATTAATATTAAATGATATCTTAATAGAATTAGCTCAGAATAAATCTTAATTTTAAGAACAACTTTGTGAGAGTTCTATTTTAGCGCCCCTGTTAAGTTAGTTTTTCAGCAAAGCACATCGTAGCGCGGGAATCGCGATTAGAAGAAGTTTCATAATCAAAATTATGCAATAGTTGAAATTAGCGGCAATGCATTGCGAAATACGAAATCCTGGATATCCGGGTCAGCCAATGAAAGGATGTGGGTTGGATTTTGGCTGACCTGGTTATCCAATAAGAATAGTTTCGGTTCCCGCCAAAATATCCATATAAAAACGGGAGCACACGAAAATCAGAGTCTCTTTCCATGAAAGCTTTTGATTAAATAGTCGACGACAATAATAAGTTTAAGTTAACGGTCCCAGGATGGGAATTGATTCGCGGTTCCGCCGTTAATGGAACAATTTCGGCCCGACTCGGCTACGGATCTGTACAGCGTGCTCAAAATGAAGTGACTTAATAAAGTGTAATATGACTGTCTTCAAATAAACGACTGCATCATCAATTGTGAAGTATTTCTTTGAGTGAACTTTCTTAATATGGAGTGACTGGAATACATCAGCCTACAAGAAAGGGCTTACGTTACAACGAAGCCGGTAGGATGGTCCTGTAAGGGAAAACCAACAAGTCAGCATGAAATAAGCTGTGGTCAGCACCTTATTTTAGTTTTAATTATTGGAATGGAACTGCAATATTTATGACCTCCTGGGACCGGAACTTTCCAAAAACGGACCGGTCTTTGCTAAATTAAGCCGGACTGTCAGAAAGAAATAGTGCCCTTAAAGAGCAAGCAACATTAGTAACATCATCTGTACTCAAAGGATAGTAGAAAGAAAAAATATTGACTTACACCAGTTTTGTGTGAAAGATGCCAGAAAAAAGAAAGAATTGACTTGCGTCACTTTGCTTCAAGTGTGTCCGATTACGTTCTGAAAGATGTGTGACTTACGCCAGTTTTGATCCAAGATTTTTTTTTTATTGCTCTCTTAAGAGCCATGTTTCAAGTGCTGTGAGATAACAACCAGATGGCCTCTTCTGGATGAGTCCCAACAGAAACACCTGCTTTTTTATGTGTTAGTCCAGAAGTTGTGAATAAAATTTTCTTGCTCCACAGGAAGTAAAAATAGGTTTTTTATTTTTTAATTTATTATTGTGTTTCCATATCAGTGTAAATCAACAAAAAGTGGTGAGTGATTTTCATTTTATTTATATTTAGGATGATTTTTTAGTGACTTTATATTTATCTTAAGTTGTTAATAAAAATGAATTATGATAAGGTTTGACATCGTTTATTTTTGGGATATATTTTATGATTTGAATTGAAAATGTTTTAAGCTAAATTACTTGTTGTCAGATTTAAAATAATAATAATATACCAGATTTTTATTAAGTTTGCAAAAGTATTATATTTCATATGTTAAATTTAGAGCTTTTCATAAATACTTATATAAAAAATTAAAATTTTTGAAATTTGATAAAAAAAAAAATAATAATAATAATAATAATAATAATAATAATAAAATAAAAGAAATAAAGAAATAAAATAAATTCTTAATTGGTTATTATATTTTATGTTAAGAGATTTAAAAATAAAATTTCCATAAATATTTATATAGAAAATTAAATTTTTTTTTGAAAAATTGGATTCCTTGTTTTCAGAAATAAGAATTTTGTGGTGTGCTATTTATTACTATAGACAAAGAGTAGCCAGAAGTATTTATGTTGATAATAAATTTGATTTATTTATTTGTTATATGCTGTTTATAATTATTTATTAGTAGGATTTATTAGATGAATTTAGACAAAGCAATTTCAGAAGTATTTATTTTGAACGTCAATAAATGTGATTTATTTGTTTATGTTTATTTATTATTTGGATTTATTTAGGTGATATAATAACTGTGATAAAAAATAATAATAATAATAATAATAATAGACTATTTATATTGATTGTGATATTTAATTTATTGAATACTTTGGTAAAGCTGTGATAATTAATAAATACCAAACTTAATTAGCAAAATTAAATAAATTACCTGTTTCAAAAAAAAAAAAAAAAAAAATTCTTATTTTTTTTTTCAAAATTTTGAATTGTGAAATAAAGTTAAATATGCCCGAAAGTGACATCTCAACATGTTTATTGACACCCCCTAAGGGTACAGAGGAAAATTTACTTGTGGATACCAATTTAGAAAATAACCTACTTAATGTGAGTAAACTCCCCTCCCCAAACACACTAGTAAAGGCAATGAGTAGTACCAATGATGTAAAGAAATCTTTAAATATAAATAAATCTCCCACTGTAAGAGAGGACGATGTCCTCATTGCTTTTTGCCCTGAAAACGGCATGATGTGGACGTCCTGGCTAATTTATTTTCAAGCCTGGTGTGAGGAGAATGGAAAAGATGAGGTTTGGCGAGTCCGTAATATACAAAGATTTTTGAAGGGTAAAGCCCTCACAGTGTATATAAACAATAGCTTAAACATGCTTCATTGGGAGGAATTGGTTGAAATTTTTACAGAGGAATTCACGACACCAGGTGAAACATCGTTAACAGATTTCTCGAGCATTCGCTTTAAGGCAGGTGAAAATGTCATGGAGTATTATCAGAAAAAACTCCAAGTAGGGCGAGCACTAGGCTTAGAGCCCAAGTTCCTCATGGAAGGATTAACCGACGGATTGCCACTGACTTTAAGACAACTTGTTGTGGCTAATGCGCCAAAAACATTAAACGAATGGAGGGATCTTGTCCACAAATTAAATAAACTGCAGATATCTGAAAAATCTGCTGATCCCCTTCCAAACAAGTTGCCAGGTCAATTTCAAAGGTTCACCTATCCACAAGACAGGGAAAATAGAAACCCAGTTCAATATGCTCCCCGACCACAACCCTGGAGTTACCGGTTTCCTAATGTGCAGAGACCACATATGGGATACCCTAATCAAAACAGACCAAATTTCACAAACAATACTCGAACCAATCTAAGAGGGCCAAGACCCCATTTTCCAAGCCCAAATACACACATTCACTTTCAAGGCACTTTGCCTCCTCTCCCATGTAAACATTGTTCAAAACGCAACATTCCTAATGCTTTTCATTGGCATAGTGAATGCCCTTTCAAACAAGAAAATCCAACTCATGTCACAGAAGAGTCACCAGTGGTAGATAATACAACAGAAGGAACAAATAACACCTATTGACAGTTTGCAGCGACCGGTCGCATTATATACAAGGATATCCAAAGAAAAAACAAGCAAACTAATCAAGGTGTTAAAAATCCAGAATCGTACTCTACCATTCCTTTAATCTTCGATACGGGCAGCAGCTTAAGCATTATTCCTCAACATTTTGTCCATAAATTTAAACTTCAAACAAAAAAGGTCTCACCATTACACGTCATTCAAACACAGGGGAGGTTGACAATTCGAGAAAAATGTTACTTTAAATTACAAATTGGTAATATTACAAAAAATATAGAAATGTTTATATTAGATAATAACTTACCTTATGCTCTCCTTAGCTTATCACATTGTTGTCTGTTTCAATTGACTATTGATTGTGCTAAAAAGCTAGTAAAACAAAATAATACCATTCTCCCATTGTTAAAAAATATATCTAAATGTACACAAACTTTACATATAACTTCTGAAAGTGAAAATACCAATAGTCAAAAGAAAAATTTTAATATTCCAACAAACAATAGAGTAAGGGAGTTCAAGTACACTCAAGCCACTGAGAACCACGTAAATCCTCAGTCTGCTAGAAAAGGAAAACTTCCTACTTTATTATCAAAATATGTCCAAATTTTTGCAAAATCTAAATATGATGTTGGAAGAATTCATATGGAACCACAAAGGATTCGTTTAACTTCAGATTTACCTATTTCTCTCAGAGCATATAGAACTTCCCCTAAGGAAGAAGAAGAAATTAAAACCCAAGTTCAAAATTTATTACAGGCCGGTATTATAAAAGAAAGTTGTTCGCCTTATTCCGCACCTGTAACTTTGGTGTATAAACGGGAAGAAGGCAAAAAGACGCGATTATGTATTGACTTCCGTAAACTCAATTCAATCACTAAAACAGATGCTGAACCACTTCCCAGAATAGATACTTTGTTAGATAAACTAGCTAAAGCAAAAATTTTTTCCACTCTTGACTTGGCAAGTGGATATTGGCACATTCCTATCCACCCAAAAGATACTGAAAAATTGGCTTTTGCTACAACTTTCGGATTATATGAGTGGAAATACCTTCCCTTTGGGCTTAAAAATGCCCCTGCTATCTTCAATCGAACCATTAGAAGGATTTTAAATAAATACAAAATAGACTTTGCCTGTAATTATTTCGATGATATAATTGTATTTTCACAGTCAGAAGATGAACACTTCCAACACCTACAACAACTTTTTGATATATGTGTTAAAGAAAACATAAAATTAAAACTATCAAAATGCAATTTTGCCAAAACAAAAATTAACTTTTTAGGATACGAAATAACTAATGGCCTAATTACCCCTGATAATCCAAACATTGAAGTAATAAAAAATTTGAAACCGCCAAAAAATGTCAAGGAATTGCAGAGAGTTTTGGGATCAGTTAACGTTTATGCTAGATTTATTCCAAAATATGCCGAAACAAGAGCTCCTTTAAATAATTTATTAAAGAAAAATGTCCCCTATGTTTGGGACCAGAAATGTGAAAAATCCTTCCAAAAATTAAAAAATGCTCTTATAAGTAAACCTATTTTAAGACTTTATGATCCCAGAACTCCCTGTCAGTTATTTGTTGACGCCTCGAGTCATGGTGTGGGATGTGTTGTTAAACAGGCAGATGTGAATGGTACTTTACACCCAGTGGCATATCGTTCAAGAAATTTACGAGATTATGAAAAAAATTATGCAATTACAGAATTAGAATGTTTAGCAATTATTGATGCCTTAGATAATTTTTATCATTATTTGCACGGTCAAAAGTTTGTCATACATACGGATCATGCGTCTCTCACTTGGTTAAAAAATGTTAAAAATTTAAGAGGAAGATTATTCCGCTGGTCCCTTAAACTTAGTATGTTTGACTATGAAATTAAATATCAAAAAGGATCAACAAATATTGAAGCTGATATGCTATCTAGATTGCCTGTTTTGGAAAATGTGTCACACCATGTACACCTCCTAGACTTAAATGAAATCAAAGAAAACCAGAAAAAAGAAAACACAGGTATTAACATTAAGAAAACTCTTGAAATTGAAGATGTAATTGTAATTAAAAAGAAAGGTTTGTATAAGGTAATAGTCCCGATGTCATTAAGATTACGCCTCCTACAGAAAACCCACACTCAATTTGGACACCCAGGAATTTATAAAATGATAAATTTAATTACACCACAGTATTATTGGCTTAATATTAATAAAGATATTGAAAATTTTGTAAAACATTGTCATACCTGTCAAATAAATAAAAAATGCAGACAAAAACGGTTTGGTTCATTACAGGAAATACCGCCAACAGATAAACCTTTTGAATGTTTGTCTTTGGACACTGTTGGTGGGTTTAACTACTATAATTCTACAAAAAAATATTTGCATTTGGTCGTGGACCATGCAACCCGTTATGTGTGGGGATTTCCATCAAAAAGCGTTACCACTGAAACTTATACAAACTTTTTAAAACAACTTTTTCAAATTCAAGTACCTAAAAAATTGTTAACAGATAGGAATGCAGCATTCACGGCATCCCGTTTCAAAAAATTCCTTCGAAATTATAATACAAAACATTTGTTAACAAGTAGCCATCATCCCGAATGCAACGGGAAAGTCGAGCGCCTCAATCAGACTATTGTTACGCGTCTAAAATGTAAGGTTAACTCTTCTTCAAATAAAATTCCCTGGACTAAATTAATTGATGAAGTTTTACATCAATATAACTTAACACCTCACTCTGTAACTCAATTCCCACCTAGTTATTTATTATTAGGAGAATTACCATATGATCCATTATTAGTAAACAATAGTTACTATCCTTCAGTTGATGAAGCTAGAAAAATAGCAAAAGAAAAAACAATACAATGTCATAAAAAAAACAAAATCCGATTTGATGCTCGATTTCTCCCTGTTAAATTTAAAGTTGGTGATGAAATTATTTATGAAGAATTCCAATATCCCAACACACGTAAGTTAAGTCCACCTTATTCAGGCCCTTACACAATCTTAAAACAAATATCCGAAGTTAATTTTGAAATAGACAAACCCAGTCCCCATTTTAAAAGAAAGTCAGAAATTGTTCATTCATCTAAGTTAAGATACTATAATAACCCTCAAAAATTCAAATTAAGTCATGAATAATTTTAGTTAGGGATCAACTCCATGCCCCAAGTATTTTTTTTTATTTATTTATCATTCTCGTGATCTTCTGATCTTCACCACTATAAAGTGATCAGAGAGTGCGGGAAAAATGATTTGTTTTTGCCCTCTGTAAAAATTCACCAATTACCACCTTTATCCCAACTCACCTTTTTGGAAAGACTTGACCCCTGAACTGAGTCAAATATTAACAGTATTAACTGAGAATAATACTTTGTGGGTCAAGTTACCCACAAAACAATTTTTTTTTTTTGGCTTGCCAATGGCTGACCAAGCTCTGGTGCCAATGTGGTATTTTAAAACAATTAATTACTAAATAAAGTGATTAAGTTGGTTTTATGTAAATAAGTTGTAAAAAGAAAAGACCTAGTAGTACTGGTATTCTTAATATTAGTAGTAGTATTATTAGAGTGTATTAAACACTATTGTATTTATTAAATAATTTTATGTGTCTGTTAAATGTTATATTTATGAAAAAATTATTTGTGTTAGTATGTAAATAAAATTTCTAGAAATTGTTAAAAATGTACTATGATATAATTGTTTTTATATACTTTATGTTTCTGTTTTATTAAAATATCTTTGCATTTTTAAAAAGATACACAAAGAAAAACACAAGTTTGTTTACAATTTACAAAACATTTTTTACAATGTACTGTTAAAATTACAGTGTTATAATTATTGTTATACATATTCTATATGCACTCAATAACCAAGATCAGACTTTTTACAACAATTATTTATTGTCAACGATCAACGTTATTATTCAAGACATCTAAAAACTTTATTGGCCAAAAGGAACTTTATATTTTAAAGACTTTCCTCAACAAACTAGTTTGTACATAAAAAAGATATCTTGTCAAAAATGTTATGCCGGTAAACATATTATGTTATAATTTTTTTTTTTTCAGTATGTCATACGTTTTCATACATTATTTTATTAAACTTTTCTTATGTTTGTAAACAAGCGCTGTAAATACCATTATATGTATCAGGCGAGCACGTTGACCAGGTCCAACAGACAAGTAAATAAATTAAAAAAGAAAAAGTAAATTTTTTATAAATAAAGGGAAAGGCCATAACTCCTACTTAAAAAGGATTCCATAACAAAATATTTCAGACGAAATTTTCTAAAAAATAAAATTTTCATTTTTAAAATAAAATTTTCCATTTTTAAATAAATTTTCCATTTTAAATAAATTTTTCAAAAACTTAAGTTTTATAATTTGTCAAATTTTCCATTTTAAGTTTAACTTTCTCCTGTAGTATCTCCTATTGCTGAGGGACTTCCCACATACTTGCAGGCAAGTATGGGGGAGCGTCGGCTTGGAGGGGGGGGGATATGAAAGGATAAAATAAGCAAGATTCTAAATTAATATTTAAATTAATATTAAATGATATCTTAATAGAATTAGCTCAGAATAAATCTTAATTTTAAGAACAACTTTGTGAGAGTTCTATTTTAGCGCCCCTGTTAAGTTAGTTTTTCAGCAAAGCACATCGTAGCGCGGGAATCGCGATTAGAAGAAGTTTCATAATCAAAATTATGCAATAGTTGAAATTAGCGGCAATGCATTGCGAAATACGAAATCCTGGATATCCGGGTCAGCCAATGAAAGGATGTGGGTTGGATTTTGGCTGACCTGGTTATCCAATAAGAATAGTTTCGGTTCCCACCGAAATATCCATATAAAAACGGGAACACACGAAAATCAGAGTCTCTTTCCATGAAAGCTTTTGATTAAATAGTCGACGACAATAATAAGTTTAAGTTAACGGTCCCAGGATGGGAATTGATTCGCGGTTCCGCCGTTAATGGAACAATTTCGGCCCGACTCGGCTACGGATCTGTACAGCGTGCTCAAAATGAAGTGACTTAATAAAGTGTAATATGACTGTCTTCAAATAAACGACTGCATCATCAATTGTGAAGTATTTCTTTGAGTGAACTTTCTTAATATGGAGTGACTGGAATACATCAGCCCTACAAGAAAGGGCTACGTTACATATATGTATATATGAAAGGATAAAAAGATTTAATATTTAAGTAAAATTCTTCCAAAAAAAAAAAAAAAAAAAAAGTATTAATAATAATAATAATTAATATTCAATTAAGAATGTTAGTCAAAATTTTTAAGTAAAAAATAATTCGTAAATACAACTGTAAGTTAACTTTTCCATCTTAACACTTTATAACTTAGAGCTAATAAAACGGGTGTTTTTTTTTAAAGTAAAAGTTAAGAGTATTATGCTCTTTGTTGCTATGTGCAGTCAAATCTTGCACATTATCTAAAGCCTAGATATCTGGAATCAAGCTAAAATATCAACCATAAACTAATTGCCGAAACGTCAGTGGAGGCCCTCTGTTGAGACTCAAAACGGTTTTGGGCTGTGTCTGTCTGTCCGTCTGTCTGTCGCGCGATAGCGACTGCAAAATTAGAGCTATTGACTTGAAATTTGGTACACATGTTCATGAGCCCCACGAAATTAGCTGTATAGTTTTTGGTATGTATTCCATTTGTAGTTCGTATACAGGGACAAGCCAAAGTTTTTCTTATCATTACGGCCTATGGGAGGAATTTGTACGTATCGCGATAGCGGCCGCAAAAATAGCGCTATTGACTTGAAATATGGTACACATGTTCAAAAGCCCCACGAAATTAGTTGTATAGATTTTGGTATGTATTCCATTTGTAGTTCGTATACAGGGACACGCCAATGTTTTTCTTATCATTACGGCTTATGGGAGGAATTTGTATGTATCGCGGTAGTGGCCGCAAAAATAGCGCTATTGACTTGAAATTTGGTACACATGTTCATAAGCTCCACGAAATCAGCTGTATAGTTTTTGGTATATATTCCCTTTGTAGTTCGTATACAGGGACACGCCAAAGTTTTTCTTATCATTACGGCCTAAGGGAGGAATTTGTATGTATTGCGATAGCGGCCACAAAAATCACGCTATTGACTTGCAATTTGGTACACATATTCATGAGCCCAACGGAATTAGCTGTATAGTTTTAGGTGTGTATTCCATTTGTAGTTCGTGTACAGGGACATGCCAAAGTCATTCTATCATTACGGCCTATGGGAAGAATATGTATGTACCGCGATAGCCACCGCAAAAATCAAGCTATTGACTTCCAATTTTTGCCGAAACGTCAGTGGAAGGCCTCTGTTGAGACTCAACAGGATTTTGTGTTCCGTCTGTCCGTCTGTCTGTCTGTCTGTCGTGTGATAGCGGCCGCAAATATTACGCTATTGACTTGAAATTTGGTACACATGTTCATGATCCCCACAAAATTAGCTGCATAGTTTTTGGTATGTATTCCATTTGTAGTTCGTGTACAGGGACACGCCAAATTTTTTTTATCATTACTGCCTATGGGAAGAATTTGTATGTACCGCAATAGCGGCCGCAAAAATTCTCCGATTGATTTGCAAATTGACACATATATTCAGGCTCTGTATAGAAATAGCTATTTATTTTTTTAGGCCTATACTTTTTATGGATTGTATACAGGGACACGCCAAAATACTTCACATTACGGCGTATGAGGTGAATTGCGTTTAAACGCATTTTAACTTCTTTACTTTGCAATCAAGAAAATTAAACTAGCGTACATGAGTAAGATGTTTAACTTATGTTGTTTGAAGAAAATATGTGCTCTTAAGCTTTCTAATTAATGCACAGGACCTTACAAAATTGTTCTGACAATGTCACGTAGTCATCCAAACGATGTTAAATTTGGAACAATTATTAATTTTAAACGCAAAGTAAGCTGAATAGTTTTTACAGGAGTATAGAATGTTTATGGTTTGTTTACAGAGACACGCAAAAGAATTTCGTAGCATTAGAGCCTATGGACAAACTTTTATTTAAGAGCGCACTTTAATGCGTTTATGCTGCATTGAACTTAATAAAATTAACATACTTTATAAAGATGCTTAAAATTATGTTTACTCTTAAAAAAGGTTATGTATAGACTAAATAATTTATGGGACCACACAAAATAATTCCGAGTATGTACTGTAATCATCCAAATGATGTCAAATTAGTTTGAAAAATTAATGAGTTATAATTAATTAAGTTTATTCTTATTATTGGCATTTATAATGACTGTGGCTACTTTTCCGGGATATATAAAATAATTTCGTACTATTACGGTCTATAGTCGATATTTCTTAAAAGTTTATTTTAACATGGTTACACCCCATCAAATATAATGAATTTATGTTAAAATTTTAAAAGCATGTTTTCTTGTTGATAATTGTGGGCATAGAATTGGAAATTAGTTTAAAGGCTACGCAAAATATTTCCGATATGCTATGTAATTTTCTTTTTGTATGAAATTTGGTAGTTATGAAATTTAGTATTTATGACTTTCAGGGAAATAATACAAGACCGTCGTTTATTAAGAATACATATTGTTGCGTACTTGGGGGTCCGTAAGTTGTCCGAGAATGAAAGGCAAAACTTGCAAAAATTCAGTGATGTATTCACAGGAAGTTCCAGAAAAATACAGGTCTATAAACCAAGTATCAGCTTCAATTCAACCAGTAAACACAGCTTAAACAACAGCCGTTAACAGCAAAACAACGGTACAAACTATTTAGCAATAACACATAGAGAAAGTCTCATCTAAAGAGGCTCAAAGCAAAGCAAGCATTTCACGAAACTGACACAGATCTGAGACTGACTGCCTTGGCGAAAAAATGCTCCTTTTATACTTTTCTATCGAACACAGACTGTTCTGGAAAATTCTCGTATCTCATAATGAGATTAGAGCTTCCATATTTGGCATATCCCTAATAAGGATTTTCTCGCAAAGGTCGCCAAAAAAATCGCCAAGGAGGGAAACAGTCGCCAAATTTGGCACCAAATCCATTTCTTCCCTTATTGGAGCTTTTTTAAATGTTTTTAAGGGAAAATTAGGCTATTTTAATGCTAAAACGACTAAAAATGCACAAAGTTAGCATTTTATTAACTTTACTAAACTTCTTTGAATTGATACAAAAATAAATGCAATTATTTACAATTCCGTAACACTTTATAAGATATGCAAATAGAGACATAGCGGGGGGTTGAGGGGGGCGGCAGCCCCCCTCAGGAATGTATCTGATTATGGTAACAAGTCGATCGAATCAATATATACGATTATATAATAAGGAATAAATAAAAATGACCTATTGAATAATGTCTGATGTAAATAGGACGTTGAGGCTCCTGATCTGCAGATCCACTAGTTATGATAAGAAATCACCACAGAACTGGCATTTTAAAGTGTTGCTGCTTTGACTGCAGCACTCATGGCTACTTTGTTCACCTGACGAAGGGTCATGTGTTCTTTCGACCCAAAACAACTGTTGCACGTTTATTGTATTTTATGGGGTTTTTTCAAAGTTTTGTAATTATTACATAAACTAATTAGCCAGTAAAGATAAGTGGGAATTTAATTAGGTAAGTAGCAAATTAACTTTGCAAATGGTGAAATTAGAAGGTCAAAACAAGCTGACACAGGAAGAAGACCTTTTCACCATCTAATATTTGCTGACAAACTTCATGATTTTGTAATGCCCCAGCTCCAAATGAAATTTTGTCATAAAACACCCAGCTTAACTGTTGATCAGGTTCATACTACTTTGATGCATGAACAAGGGGGGGGGGGGGATCAATAACAGATTTATACTGTCACCAAATATACCTTATTATACTTGCTACATTTATTCGTGATATATATAATGGTTACTGGTTAAGTTATTAGTTATTTATCTCTTACTTCTCTCTTTTAACTAAGAATTAAAATGAATTAGTGCTACCTATATCATGTTAAATCATTTGTTTTATTTTTAAATGTATATTAAGTTATGAATTTGAAATTTTGAAGAGTTTTTACTTGTGTTTTTCATGTGTTATTATAGTTGTGTAACTTTTACTATTTTATGGTTTGATTATTTAATTTTTTTAATATGTATTTTGTATTTTCATATCCATCAAGGAGTAACTCACCTGGAATTCAAAAGACCTGAAAATTTTGAATATAAGAGTGGTCAATGGGTGCGAATTGCTTGTGTACCTTTAAATAAAAATGAATATCATCCATTTACTTTGTCATCTGCTCCTCATGAAGAAAATTTAAGTTTGCATATTAGAGCTGTTGGCCCTTGGACTACTAACTTGCGGAAAGTGTATGATCCAAATAACCTACAACAACATGCCTATCCAAAAGTAAGCTATTTTGCTGAAATTGTTTTTATAAGAATAAATATGTAAAAAAATAATAATAAAATAAAACACTGTTCAATAGAAAAAAGTGTTTTTATAAATAATGAAATTGTTTTAGAACTCTTCTTTCTCTCTACAAAATACTTAAAAAAATATATATAATAATAATAATAATAAATATTACTCTTAGAACTAAGGATTTACATAAACTAATTTTTCTGTTTATTCCAAGCTATAAGTGTAAGCCACATATTTCTATCCATACAAATATTAGTGAAATTTGGGACACTTCTTACCCGTAGGCATCTAAAGTTATTTTGAATAAAAGTATGTTTATGAAATATATGTAATCTATAAATAATGTGCAATAAATAACAATAACATATATAATAAATATATATCACAATATATTTATATTTACTTATATACTGTTATTTTTCCTTGTTCTTGCCATTTATTTGCGTTATTTAAAATAAGAATAAATAAAAAAATAATTCATTATTTTAGCAAAAGGTTTTTGTGTGTAAAGAAATTGATCTTAATTTCAGCAACATTTGTGATAGAGTGTTTTATAACATGTTTCTGATCATTTGTCAGACTTTATGAAACCCATCTTATACAAACTTTATGGGAACCTAGATATAGTATGATAATGGAACATTCATGGCCCTAATTGATTTGCACTTCAATATCAATGTCATCAATCAGGCACCAATCACCTTCAATGAGACCTTGGACACTTGTGGCCATTATTTTGCAGCTTCATCTCAATTTTTGAATTGCACAGTAAAACACCTGAGTATGTGACAGCCTTGTTTCCCGAAATTGTGCTGTCAGTCTAATGAGAATGTGCCTAAGTGTCCAAGCTAAAAATTTTAATTGGCTTAATCTTTTCTTTGGTCATAAATTTAATAATGATGTATTTTGGCATAACCTTGTTCAGACACAACTGAACTGGCAAAACAAAATCCTGCACTAGAGCACGACAACACTGATCCACTCTTCTTACTTCAACTTTCAATACCTAGATATAGCTTGAAGTTCTTTTTTCTTCTTTTTTTTTTTTTTTTTTTTTTTTTTTTTTTTTTATACATATATATGCATTTTCCTTTTCTCTAAAATTGCTTTTAAATCTGTTACAGAATAGTATGTGATAACAATAGTAAATATATTTCATTATAACAGTTAATATCACCTATTCTCTGTAATTTTTCTTTTCTTTTCATTTTAATAACTTTTTTTTTTTTTTTTTTTTACTTTTAATACTTAATATGATAAATATGTGGTATTTAGCTCATTTATTATAGTATAAGTTTTTGATTTATATAAGACTTCATTTGCATTTCAATTAATTTACAAAAAAAAAAAAAAAAATAAATAATAATAATAATAATCATATTTGCAATGTAAATTTATTTTCTTTTACAAATTTTTAAATATTTTCAAAACTATAATAGAATGATTGTATGGGCCAGTAAAGTCTCAAAACTACTGGTCCTGTGGACCACTGACTTAATTTTCTTAATTTCTACCCCTGCATATAAAACATATATATATGGACATACTTGTTTATGGATTTTGGGGGGATAATATTTCAGTGAACATTTTTCTCCCATATTTTATTAAAATTATTAATGATTATTTTTATTTTAGTTATTTATTTATGGTTCTTGTGGAATATGGTAGCTTTTCTTATTTTCTACTACTTTGTTACAATATGTATATTTTATTTTATTTATTTTTTATTTTTCTGATTAACAAATTAAAATTTGCCCCATAAAACAAAATACATAACTGAGGTATATATATAATCCAATATAATCTTCTATTATAAATTTACAAGTTTTATTACAATTTAGAAATGCAGTGAAATATGTTTAACACGAAAACGCTTAACATGAAAATCGGTTAACACGAAATGGTATAACGGTCCGGACAGTATACTATGCTATTTAATATATATTTTTTCTTTTAACACGGAACGAAAATCATTTAACACGAAAATCATTTAACACGAAAACAATTCGCTTTCGATCTTCAGTGGCATGTTTGCTACAACAGAGATGTCAACATTTTAATTTATTCCGAAGCATTTTTAGACCCGCCTTTATTTCCATACCACTCTTTTCTTCAGAGTAATTCTTTCTTATTTTATTGTAGTTATATATTGAAAGTGGTGCGAATTAAAAGCGGGCCTAAAAATGCTCCGGAATAAATTAAAATGTTGGCAACTCTGCTGCAATATGTTACCATTGATGATCATGTGTTTACAGCACCGATCACCCTAATGGATACAATTTAGTAGTAGTTTTAAAGGAAATGGAAATAATAATTGATGACATGGAAAACATTGGCCAATTTTGCACTTTTTTTTTTACGAATCTTTTTACACAAAAAAAATATTTCGGTCCCCTCAGTTTCGTGTTAAACGTTTTTCACTGTATAGTTAAAGCAACTTTTTTTTTCTTTTGCTTGGAAATTTTTTTCTTGCTGTCTATGAGTAGTCATTATTTTCTGTTAAAAATAAATATTGTTGCATTAAAAAATTTAGGTACTTGTCTTCAAAACTTGGACCTTACTTAATTTTTCTTATTTTAGTAGATTCAGCTTCTAAATAATCACCATTAATGTCAGTGATATCTGTTTTTCGTGAAAACATTGTTATAAATTTCATCGTTTACATTAGTTGTGATGTGCAGATTTCTTTTTTTTAAGTAGTTTTTAGTGTATAGTTACTAAACTGTAATTATGAATAATTTACTTTTCATTTGACATATTTGTCATGAATTTGTTAAAGTTTTATTTATTTTGCCATTTCATATATTTGTTTTAGATATATCTGGATGGTCCTTATGGAGAAGGACATCAGGACTGGTTCCGCTATGATGTTTCTGTTTTGGTTGGAGGTGGAATTGGTATAACGCCATTTGCATCCATTTTAAAAGATATTGTTTTCAAATCATCCTTTAGACAGAAAATATTCTGCAAAAAAGTAAGTAATATTTGCGTAACTTGTTAGTTTTTATATGCATTTAAACTTTATTTCACTTTTTATACTGAAAGATGGGAATAGCAGTGTCTATTTATGTTATTATTTAATATGTTAAGGTGAAAAAAAAAGTAAATGCTAGAATTAATAATAATAATAAAATTGCTGATAAAAGATTATATAAATTTGTAAAAAATAGTTTTATAAAAATTTGTAGATTTTTGTAGAGGAAAAAGCACTTTTAAATAAATTTTTATGTGAGAAAATATTTTTTAGAATTTTCTAAATCATATTATTTAGAAGCAGTGTATTCTCTTACAATTTTTAAATGCTTTATGATGATGAAATTTTTATAAGCATATACCAGATAAACAATTAAATGAGCAATAGCTTATCTTTGCTTTTATCAGTTATCAGGGAAAAACTTTTATTAACAACCATTATTATGGTGGCATATCAGTTATTATAATTCTTGTATAAATCAAATTTATGCATCACTGCAGTGGGTAATCAAATTATTAATTTTTTTTTTTTTTTCTATTTTCTAAAAAAAGAAAAAAATCATGGATGAAATGGCCTCGAATTTCAGACATGTAAAGAACATTTATAAACTCATATTTTCCAATAACAGTTTAGTCACGACTGCAGTTAGGGGGACCAACCACAAATTGAAGAAAAGTGCAAATATTTTGAATCTTCCTGAATCATCAAAAGCTACAAATGACTTGTAACTTTTACACATAATTTCACTCACTATGTATAATATTTGTATGCTCTTTTTTTTTTTTTTTTTTTTTTTTTTTTTTTGTAGAAATCAATGATTACTTAGACAGATATAACTTAAAAAATATATACATATTAATTTTTTTTGGCAAGATTTTTGCTTATAACAAGAATGAATTTTAATGAAATTCTACAAAGCTTGCATTAAAATTGACAAAACATTAGAAGAAACATTTTCCTGACACATAGAATACACATGTGTAATTTTCCCTTAGATATGAGTAATTGTAGTGAATGTCATGCACGAAGGATAGAATTATTTTTGTTACATAGATTGAAGGCTAGATATATTGGCCAATTTACATCAAAAGTTCATTTGAATAGAGTAAAAATTAAACAAATTATCAGCAAAAGAATGAGCAAGATTTAGATATTTTCTAGAATTGAAATTTTATAAGGGGTTTTTTACATGATACATATTTAATTTAGAGAGCCAAATATTTTACTTGTGTTGCAAAAATTCTTCTTTGTGAAAAACCCTTTATGAACTCACAAATCTTAGTAAATAAATAAAATTATGCTGGAGTTACAAGCCTATAAGGGGTTTTTCACATAAAAGTTGTTTTGCAACATGATTGAAATAATTGGATCACTAAATTAAATATGTAGCATATATATATACAGTGAACTCTCGTTAAAACAGACAATCAAGGGCCGGCAGTTTTTGTCCATATTAACGAGAGTCCATTGTAACAGGAGTTCATAAATTGAAGTTCCATGTTAACCCCTACAACTACAGTAAAGCATAATTTTGAATGTATGCTGCCTATGCATTTTTCTCCTCTAAAGTGTAAACTTTGAGAAGGCTGAGCTTTATAAAAAAGTCCTGTTTCATAAATGTTAAATATGTTTTAGCTTTGATAGTTCGTAGTCCTTGATAGGCACAACAAATTCTCTTTCCATTCTTTTATGTTTTCTTCTGGTACATTTCCAATAACGAAACCCTTTGATATGTCTCCACAATAGAAGCAGAGACAGGTGCAAATTGTTGACTTCAACTGTCGCTGTCAATCAATACTCTTTACCTCCCATGGTGTAATAGCGCAGAGTGAAAGATATTAACCCTTTTATTATTGCATCTTTTCATGTAAAAAAAAAAAAAAAAAAAAAAAAACTTTGAAAAATTTTTGGAAATTGACTCTTTTTTGAAGAAAGTAAGCTTTGAGGGAAAAAAATGTTCATCTTAACGAATGAATTGTACATATAAAGCGATGTTTATTACATGCAATTCCTATAGGCCTTAGACGGGGATTTTGTTTTTGTACCTAACGAGAAATCCATCTTAAACGGGGCCGTTTTAACGAGAGTTCACTGTATTGTAAAATAGTGGTTGTTATTGTGATTGTAAAATAAATTTATTTGAAAATGGCAAAATAATATATAACTATAAAATTAAGGTATCTGTTTTAATTGATTAACTATTGAAGCAATCATTTGCACTCAAAATTCAAGTTCTTTATCTTCCTTGTGGCATAAGCCAAAATGTACATGGATACTACTATTTTTTTTTTTTAATTGAGAATACAAATCCTAATAAAGTTTCATACCTTAAATCTTCATCTGCAAAAAAAAAAAAAAAAAAGAATACTTGCAACAATAAAAAAAGGACTAGAAACTCTTGATTCTTGACTTCATTTCTTGAAACCTCAATTAGGGCAAACACCGGTCAGCATAACTTTCTGTTCTGTATTACATACTGGCATAACAATGAATTAAGCTAAATAAAGCTATTTACTGAATACAAATAAACTGTTTAGAAAACAATTATATTATATTGTGAGAATTTTTTAGTTAGAATCAGTTAAATTAAAAAATATCAAGTTATTGAAGAAATATACATTTTTTTAGCTATTAAGAAAAAGCAACTTTCTTATATCAATGAAATCTCCAGAACTGAACTAATTTTCGAACTCGCCACCGACGATCGTTTTTGAGACATGCCCTTGCGTTAAATTGATTGGATGAAAGGAGGAGCCACATAGGTCTGATGCTATGTCACAAGATTTGTGGCCAATCGGGAACGCTGTGAGTGTGGTTTATAGCGATGATGTAATTTAAATAATACCTGTACCTTAGGGGGGTGGAGAAAAAAGAACAATTAAGTTTTAGAAAATAAATCTGAGAAGAAAAATTTGCAATTTACAGGGCACATGTGAATAAAATAAAATATTGAAATATGAGTTATGATGATTTTATAATTAACATAAAAATTATCAAACAAATAAAATGCAATTTTCTGATATAAAGTCTTTTAATTTGTGAAAATATTTTTAGACATATTATTTTATTGATATTCTGTTTTATAATACATATATTCTGTTTTATATTTATTCTATTTTATAATATATATAATAATTTAAAATGTGACCTGCCTGTTTACTAACACTTCTTCTGAATAGCTTTATTTTATTTGGGTGACAAGGAGCCAGAAGCAATTTGAATGGATGGTAGATATTATTCAAGAAGTAGAAGAAAATGATAAACAAAAACTGGTTGATGTCCATATCTTCATTACTCAATTTTATCAAAAATTTGATCTGCGTACTACAATGTTGGTATGTTTTCCCTTTTTTTTTTTTTTTTTTTTTTTTTTTTTAAAAAAAAGAAAATAATAATAATAATTCCTAAATATTATGTATTTTGTTAAATAAATAAATTAAATTAAAAATTTTGTCCAGAACAAAAATTAATTTTGGATGAGAGTTTTTTTTTTTTTTTTTTTTTCTATTTTACAGCAAGTTGCAAAACTTTTCTGCTTTGTTCAAGATGGTCTATCACAATATCATAAAATGGTGATGCTTTTTATCTATCTGAAAGAAATAATCCTTTCATCCTGATAATTTTTTTTTTATATATAAATTGGTACTATGTTTATAAAAATGCTTCAAAAATCTGACAAAAAATAAACTTAAAAACTTATGTTGGCATATATCGAAATTAATTTGGTATGGTTATAAAATTGTCATTCGTCCATTGGCTATAAATTTCTCTAAGATTGTGTCAAAATACAGAATTTTCATTCATTTGATGTAACTAGTCTATAAATAAATATATATATTAGGATAAAAAGAGCTAAGAATTAAATTTGTAATTTTATATTTTAAATTATTATTTTCATATTTTAAGGTATTTTCATATTTTAAATTAATATTGTAAAATGAATTAAAGGAAATCTCATAAGGTCATAAGTTACTTTTAAATAATAGAAATTCATAATCGCGTCATTCGAAAATGATGAGTGTAAAAAAATCTGGTAAAATAAATTGGAATAAACCTGTCAAATTAAGTTTAATGATGTTTAGAGATGAGATTTAAGATTTAGAAAGATAAATGGGTAATAATTGATGAGTAATGGCATAATTTTTTTCATAATTACGTAAGTTTCTAGAATGATATGCTACTGGATGTAAATTGCCATTCTCATCTGCCTGCTTAACAACACATCCCACACCATGACTCGAGGCATCAACAAATAAATGACAGGGACTTTTGGGATCATAGAGTCTTAAAATGGGTTTACTTATTAGAGCTTTTTTTAATTTTTGGAAGGAATTTTCGCATTTTTGGTCCCAAACATAGGGGACATTTTTCTTTAGCAAATTATTTAATGGAGCCCTAGTTTTTGCATATTTTGGAATAAATCTAGCATAGACATTTACGGATTCCAAAACTCTCTAATTCCTTGACATTTTTTGGCGGTTTCAAATTTTTTATGACCTCAATATTGGGATTATCAGGCGTAATAAGTCCATTAGTAATTTCATATCCTAGAAAATTAATTTTTGTTTTGGCAAAATTACATTTTGATAATTTTAATTTTAAGTTTTCTTTAACACAGATTTCAAAAAGTTGCTCTAAGTGCTTGAAATGTTCTTCTTCTGACTGTGAAAATACAATAATATCATCAAAATAATTACATGCAAAATCTATTTTGTATTTATTTAAGATTCTTCTAATTGTTCGATTGAAGATAGCGGGGGCATTTTTGAGGCCAAAGGGTAGGTATTTCCATTCATATAATCCAAAAGTTGTAGCAAAGGCCAATTTTTCAGTATCTCTTGGGTGGATAGGAATGTGCCAATATCCACTTGCCAAGTCGAGGGTGGAAAAGAATTTTGCTTTAGCTAATTTATCTAATAAAGTATCTATTCGGGGAAGTGGTTCAGCATCGGTTTTTGTTATCGAATTAAGTTTACGGAAGTCAACACATAAACAACTCTTTTTTCCTTCTTCCTTCTTATACACCAGGGTTACAGGTGCCGAATAAGGGGAACAACTTTCTTTTATTATACCTGCCTGTAATAAATTTTGAATTTGGGTTTTAATTTCTTCTTCTTCCTTAGGGGAAGTTCTATATGCTCTGAGTGAAATAGGTAAATCAGAATTTAAATAAATTCTCTGGGGTTCCATACGAATTCTTCCAATGTCATATTTTGATTTAGCAAAAATTTTGACATATTTTGATAATAAAGTAGGAAGTTTTCCTTCTCTAGCAGACTGAGGAGTTACGTGATTTTCTTCAGTGGCAGGAGTGTACTCTATTTTCTCTACCCTATTATTTGATTGAACATTAACATTTTCACTTCTAATTGTATTTTCACTTTCAGGAATTAAATGTAAGGTTTGAGAGCAACTTGGTATATTTTTTAACAATGGTAGAATATTGTTATTTTGTGTTACACATTTTTTAGCACAATCAAAAGTTAATTCAAATAGTCCACAATGATCTAAGCTAAGGAGAGCATATGGTAAGTTATTATTCAAAATAAACATATCAATATTTTTTCTAATATTACCTATTTGTAATAACAGGGAACATTTTTTGGTAATCTTCAACATTCCTTGTGTTTGTACAACATTTATTGGCGAGATATTTTGTGTGGGAAGTCGATATTTCTGAACAAAATGTTGAGGAAGAATACTTAAACTGCTGCCTGTGTTGAAAATTAAAGGAATAGGATTAGAGTACGAGTTTGGGTTTTTAACACTTTGACTTGATTGCTGATTCTTTCTTTGGGTACCCTTATTTTGAATTATGCGACCGGTCGTGGCAAACTGTCAATATGTGTTATTTACACCTTCTGTCGTACTGTTTCCTACTGTGGACTCTTCTGTGGTATGAGTCGGTTGTTCCTGCTTGAAAGGGCATTCTCTATGCCAATGAAACGCGTTAGGGATGTTAATTTTAGTACAATATTTACATGGAAAAGGAGGTAAAGGTCCTTGAAAATGTAGTCGTGCATTTGCGTTTGACTGCTGGGGTCTAGGCCCTCGTAAATTGGGTCGGTTATCATGAGTCCTAGTGGGTTGATTTTGATTAGAGTATCCAGTATGGGGTCTATTTATCGATAACTCCAAGGTTGTGGACGGGGATTGTATTGCACAGGGGCCCTATTGAAGACTTGAGAGTAGTTATATTTTGGATACTGATCAGGCAACTTAGGTGGGAGGGGGTCAGCTAATTTTCCTGATAGTTGCAATTTATCTAAGCGATGAACCAAATCCCTCCATTCATTTAGGCTTTTCGGGGAATTAACCACCACAAGTTGTTTTAATGTTAATGGCAATCCGTCTGTTAATCCGTCCAACAGGAATTTAGGTTCTAGACCTAAAGCTCGTCCCACTTGAAGTTTCTTGTGGTAGTAATCTATAACATTGACACCCTGTTTGAATACAATACTTGAAAAATCATTTAAAGAGGTCTCTCCAGGTGTAGTAAATTGTTCATTAAAAATTTCTACTACTTCTTCCCAGTGCATCATATTTAAGCTATTATTAACATAAACTGTTAGGGCTCTCCCTTTTAAAAACCTTTGTATGTTCCTAACCTTCCAAATTGCGTCTTTTCCATTCTCCTGACACCACGCGTCAAAATACGGCAACCACGCCGTCCATAACATTCCATTTTCAGGGCAAAATTCAATAAGCACATTTTCCTCTTTTACCGGTGTGTTTGTAGAAGAGGAAGAGTTATTTAATTCACTTAAATTACCCTGCTCCGTCTCTGAAATGGCACCTAAATTATCTCCACCTGTATTCTCAGGGACCACTGGATCTTCGGGTGGGTCCTTGGCCATCTTAACTTCTATTTTTTAACTTCAAATTTTTTTTTTTTTTTTTTCAAGAAATTCGACCTTTATGAAATATATTCAAGTTTCAAATAAAAATAAAAATTTAGAAAATAATACAACTTTGTGAAAATATCAATTTTTAAATTAATTATGCAGAACATTAAGAACAAAAACTAATTTAGATAACCCTTAAATATAATAATATTCAAATTTAAAATAAAAATTCAAAAAATAACAACTTTGAGAAAATATCAGTTTTTAAAAATAATTATGCAGACATTAACAACCACCACTAATTTAGATAACTCAAACATAATAATATGCAAATTTCAAATAAAAATAAAACTTCAGAAAATAATACACTTTAACTTTGAAAATATCAAAAAAATTTTTAAATACTTATGCAGAAAATGAACAATCAAAAATAATTTATATACTCCTTAAATATAATAAAAATTCATTATTAAATATGGGAGAACTGCAAAAATACTCATTTTTAATATAGTAATTAACACACATTAAGTTCCTTTTTATCTTAAAATAAATAAATAATTTACTCACTTCAGTGCCAGGAATAAAAAAGAAAAATAAATAAAAAAATTTCTACTTCCACTCTGGCTTTAATCATTCTCAATCCATTGAATGAGGCCAATGACCTTGATGAAATAACACAATTGATAAGGAAGAACACCACATTAGTAGCCAAAGCACTTGACCTTGATTCCACACTCTTGATAATGACAGAACACATTATGAATGCAGAGAGATCCACACAATTTGACCCACTTTATTTGAGAGGAGATTAATTCTCTTTTGAATGAAAGATAGTAGGAAAGCTCTTTTTGACTGATTAAATGAATGAATATCTTCTCCTTTATTTTCTAAGGATATTTTTCTTTTGAGAAGGCTGCCTTTATTGATATAGATTTAATTTAATATTTTCTTTCCTTCTGCAGATTTAGTTTATTGTTTTCTTTCTATTGAAAAGGTTTGCTTTTATTGATATAGATTTAGTTTAATGTTTCCTCGAGAGGGGTCAAGATCAAACATAATTAATTTTCTTGCAGCCATAACTTGAGTACCATTATTTACTTTGTAGCAGGTGTTCATGCCTGTCGACTTATTTTAATGTGACGAATTCCCTTACTTGAATCACATAATAGCTATGAAGGAAAGAGGCTGGCACTCAGTAAATACTCTGGATGAAACCACAGATATTTATTAATCCATCTGGAACATATAAGGTACAGTCCATGATTGTGAGTTGAGCAAATGGATGGAGTGCAGTGCAGCCGAATGCGATAACGTGACCCCTCTCGGGCCGTTATTTGACGTAAGTTTACTAAGCAAGAGCACACCAGAAGAGAGAGCTCCTCTACACGTGTTTTCCCTTAAATACTGGCATTTTTGGGGGGAACTCACACCACTCCTTCCTATGCTTATTGGATATTAACTTAATGATTGACAGATTAGCTGAGGTCCAGATAACTGGGATTAATTACTATGCAGCTCCAAACCACAAAAAGCTGCAGGTTGCACTTATTCATCACTTTCTTGTCTTAAAGTTGGTTCTCTTTTATGACTTTTGCGTTATGCTCACGCATTGTACTAAAACTTACTTTACAGGGGAAACTTTAGAATTAATTTTAAGTTAAGACTTTCTAATGGGATTTTCTTTAAATTATTGCTCACTATTAATTTAAAATAATAATTTAAAAACTTACCTCTCTTTATCCTTTCATATATATATATTATATTTAAATGTACATAAAAACCTCCAATTCTTCACCTTAAAATATGAAGTTTTGTTCCTTAATTTGTTCCCTAATTTACTGCATTAATTTCTTAAAATTTCTTATGCTTCTTTCAATACAATGCATGGCAATATAGCTTTCAGTCTCAATTTTTTATTTTTCATTATTTTATAAAATATATTCTGTAAATACTAACATGTTTTTTTTTTTTTTTTTTTTTTTTTTTTGACAACTTGTTCTTATAAAAGTTGAAATTTTATTATATTATGGTAATATTTTTTTTAATTGAAAATAATAATTTTGTTACTTTCGATATCTTATAAAAATAAAAATGATGAATTTCATTCATTACATGAATATTTATTTTCTTAAAAATCTATATGGAATTAAAAAGTTCTTTTTTTTTTTTTTTTTTTTTTTTTTAAATAAAATGACATCTAAATGTTTTTAATTGCAGACATATGTCTATTGAGCTTTATTATTTATCTTTTTTAAAGAAGGTAATTTAATTAATTCTAGTATCTAAAAGTATCAATTAAATTGTTTTGCTTTCTTATTATATTTATGTTATTAAGAAATTGATAAACAAATAAATAGTGTAATTAACAACAGAAAATAGTTTATGCATTGAATTTTTTTTTTTTTTTTTTTTTTTTGTTTATTTGTTTCAGTATATATGTGAACGTCACTTTCAAAGAGTATGTGGTAAAAGCTTATTTACTGGCCTGCGTTCAAAAACACATTTTGGTCGACCAGACTTTGAAGTTTTCTTCAATTCTCTTAGACAAGAACATTCTGGCGTAAGAAATGGATCTTTTATTAATCAGTATCTTTTATTTTTAGTGTGCTTCTCTATTAATTTCATGCAATGGGAAGTATTCTCCAAACCAAATAATTAAAAAGTTCTTCAAATCCATACTTATGGATTTTGTTAATCAAATTATCTCACTGTACATGCTTTATAAAAGTTTTATCAAAAGTACTAAAATCTTTTTGTCTGATGATAGATAAATCATACAGACACATTAAATTTCCCTCTTCCATTAATAGATAACAAAATCTCAGAATTTTCTGTAGTAAATAGCATTTATATGATTCTTTTTTTTTTTAATTGCATTTATTAATTTAAACATAATTAAGCACTTATAAAATGATTGATTAGGTAATTTCTCTATAATAAGGAAAAGATTACTTGTAGCTATCAGAGGGAAAAAAATATATAAATGAAAGAATATAAAAAATAATTGTTTTAATTAAAATGTCTTCTCTAATTTCTTTACTTGCCCCTGTATTACCTTGTAATAAATTGTTTTTTTTTTTCTTTTTTTTTTTGATACATAAAAATTAATCTGGTAAAAAAATTCTTTTGGTAGTTCCAGAATCGATCATATATCAAACAGAATCCTGAATTACCATTAAAAACCAATACTCCTCTTTATTTATTTATTTTTTAATGTCTGGCAGCTATCAGCAAAAATTATCAAACAGAACTATGACCCACAAAGTGACAGAACAGTTTTTTGTATAGTTTCCACCAAAATCTGAGTAAACCTAGAGTCCTGGCTTTTTGTACTTTGCCTAGTAGTTTTCAAGATTTAAAAAAAAAAAAAAAAAAAAAAAAAAGTCTCCATCCAAATGTTTGATATAAGTCCAGTTTTTCACTCAGCCACAATATTACTACATATATTGGATTTTTTGCTTTATGGTAATGCTAATTTTTTTTTTTTAACTGAATTGAATTTAAGAGCTTTTTATTTGGAACTTGTGAGTGCAAGGAAATACTATCATATATTTATATGCTAAAAGTTGATCTAACTAGTTGACATTGGTGGACTCTGCTCAGTTCCCCATCACATGTATGTTCTCAAATTTCTAATGCAGGACATATTATATTCATGTTAAAAGAAAGGAATTTGATCAAACGCTTGACACTAATAGAATGAAATCCCTGTTTAATAGGCTACCCACCATTCAGTTCGATATATTTATCTTATTCTAATCTATTAACTTATTTTATTGGGGTCAGTTTCGTAGTTTAGTTTCCATGCTACTATTTCTAATGCAACAGTCCACAGTCCCCAAAATGCATATTTATATGGAATTTTGCTATGTTGATAAAATCTTACATTTTGAATAACTTACAAAATTTTTCTATTGGAATATTTGTAGTCAATGATGTTCAAACAAGTATCATAAATGTTATTTTGAAGTTGTCTGATATATTTATGATCCTCAAAAATGGTGTTTATGCTCAATTTTGTCCTATTCTGCCATGTTAAGTAAATCATAAATTCCAAATAACTTACGAAATTTTTAAATAAAAAAATTCATAGTCAGGGATGTTCATGCTAGTATCATGAATGATATTTTAAAAGAGTTCTGACATCTTTACGATGAAAATATCCCTCAAAACTGACATTTATGTGAAATTTTGAAATTTCAGAAATTTGTAAATTTTGAATAATTTGCAAAGTAGCATGTTTATAGTTAATGATGTTCGTCCTGCCATCAAAACTGATATTTTAAAGCTTAAAAATATTTCTTTTCATGCAAGTTTAAGTGAAAATTTGCCCTATTTATTCTCCCATGTTAAGAAAATTGTAAATTTCGAATAACCTCTGAAGTTTTTTAATTAGACTGTTGCAAATAAATAAGATTCTTACCAGTGTCATAAATAATATTTTAAAACTGGTCCGACCTCTCTACGATCATTTGTTCATGAGATATTGTGACACAGACTAACAAACTAACAGAACACTTCAAGGTTTTTACTATGTTACATTAAATTTTGTGAAAATGTTTGTATTTTCTACAATAATATTCTTATCATGTTGAAGTTTTGTATTGAGAATATTATTTTGTTATATCTCTGTCTTAAAACTATATATGCATAATTTTATGGCATAAATTGAAACATGAAATTAATATTTGGTAAACAATCTTAATAATAACATATAGAAAATTGTATTTAAATATTTAATCAATTATGTACAAAATTTGTCTTTAAAAAACATAAAATAAGTTAGAGTGATAAAATTTTTCTTTAATATTATCCAATGCTAGTAATGAATTCTAATTTTTAAAGAACCCTGAGAAATGGTTAATAACTTTTGAATTAATCGTAGAAACATTGTAAAATATAACACTTTAGTTTATTGCAAGATATATTGGGTGAGCGTGAAAGCTCTACCCATTTTTGAATATGCAAATTTGCAATGGAATTGACGCCACACATGACATTTTAATGACGCAAATCGTCGGCCAATCAAACATGTGAATGCCTCGCATATAAATGCATCGTGTCTCACAAAGTTAATCATTCCAAAAAACAATATATATATCAGTGGCGGATCCAGAACTTGACTTTTGGGGGGGGCTAAGATTTTTCAAAGTGTTATTCTAGACCAATGAAAAATTTACAATTGCAATATTCAATTGTGAATGTCAGTGTTTTTTTTTTTGGGGGGGGGGGCTTCAGCCCCCTAGCCCCCCCCCCCTTAAATCCGCCACTGATATATATATATATATCGGAGGGTGTAACATGGAATGCGAAAAGGAGCATATAAGACATTGTTATACGAGTTCGATAAAAAGAGTATGACAGACGCAGCATGTCGCAATGTTTGTCAAGTTTATGGGGAGGATGGAATAGATGAAAGCATATGTCATCGATGGTTTCGTAAATTTATGGAAGGAGACAGAAGCTGCCAAGATCAGGCTAGGAGTGGACAACCATCACACATTGGAAACGACGATATTGACCAAGCTATAAGAAACAACCTGAACTCAACCGTGCAAGAATTAGCAGAGACCTTCAACATACAACGGATAATGGTCGAGAGACGGCTGGTTAAGTTGGATTTTACAAGAAAGTTGGATCGTTGTGTTCCACATAACCTGACAGCTAATCAGTGGGATGACCAAATCACCACCTGTGTTTCTGTGCTTTCCCGGTACAAAAATAACCCATTCTTGACACAAATTGTGACAGGAGATGAGAAGTGGGTTATGTACCATAACGTAAAGCGTCGTAGGACTGTATGTCGTCCTTCTGATCCGCCTGCATCGACTTCAAAAGCTGAACTTCATCCCAAGAAGGTGTTATTGAGTGTGTCTGTTTGGTGGGATGTGCAGGAAATAATTCACAGGGAGGTCCTGCCACTCAACCAAACCATCAATGCTACCTTCTACTGTCTACAGTTAGACAGGTTGCATTTAAATTTGATAGCAAAGCGGCCAGGTCTCATCAATCGTAGCAGTGTTATCCTTCATCACGATAATGCCAGGCCACATGCTGCTGTCATCACTCACCAAAAGTTACTGGGCTTTGGTTGGGAGGTATTACCCCACCCTCCCTATTCTCCTGACTTGGTACCAACTGACTATCACCTATTTCGTGCGTTGAACAATTTCTTCAGTCAGAAAATCTTTGATGATCTTGATGCTGTGAAAACTGCCATCCAAGACTTTTTTTTTCTCAAAACTGCCAGAATTTTACCTCCATGGGACTCATCTCCTACCAGAAAGACGGCAAGAGGTCATAGATAGCAATGGGGATTATGAACAATAATAGGTATTGTTTATTTTCTCTTCTTTATGGGTAGTAAAAACGGGCACAACTTTTGCACTCACCCAATATATATTTAATTTTATAGAAATTAAGTTTGTTTTGTATTAAAAATCATTTGTACTCATTTTAATATAGATAATTCCTTTAAAAAAATCTGATGTGGCCCTCACAGACTTTTTCTTACCCTATGTGTCAATGCCGTAAAAACAGATTCCATGTTAAGGAGTAAGATAACAAACTAGATAACAATAAGATAATACATAGTAAGATAAACTTTATTAACATTTGACATATAATTATGTGTGAGGAGTCTACTGCCCCCTGAACCCCTGTTTAATATAGTACTTACATATATACAGAGTTCAAAACTATTATTAAATTTAAATTTTATTCAAAATTGTTCAGAGAACTTTCACCCGCACTACTCTTAGAAACTTATCTTGACCAATTTTTTTAAGTAGTGCAATTCATTTGACAATCTTTGAATTGTCTTTAATTATTTGTCTTTAAGTTACTCTAATAGACATACACAAAGATCAACTGTCAAAAACTTGACTTTAGTATTCATGGAACCTCAAAATGCATAATTATACAAAAAACAAGCGCTGAAAATTTAACCTAAAAAATAATTTACTTACAGTATGGGTGTGAGGAATTAATTTCCATTCCTGAGCAGCTTTCTTGGACATGGTAAAATACAGTAAACCACTTTAACGATTTACATTCCATAGAAAAGAATGTTTTTGCTGAATTATTGGTAGCCATGTATATCACCTATAAATTATGTACTTAAATAAAGTACCATATTAATAACACACAGCACAACGTAAAATGTCCACCAATTTCCAAATATAGTCCCACTATATTCTAGTTCTTTTGGGTAGCCAGCCCTGTAAATGAATGACAAAAGATTTTCATACCATATTCTATACAAAACATGCTTTTATACATATAAAAGTTATCAGTTCATTTCATTTTATTTAGTGCTACCTATAGATGTTAAACAGTACCTACCCAATATTTTGCCCATAGACATAATGTAGTCTAAGTCTCTTGGATGTCCTTGTACACAAACCATATGTATGATCTCAACAGCAGTTGTTCGGGTCAAAACAACAGCAAGGCCATTTTATCAGGTGAAAAAACTAAATATGAGTGCATCATCAATGCAGCAAGGTGCACTAATTTCCACTATGAAATTTTAAAGTGACTGTTGTATATGGCTTCAGAGGCAATCAACCTTTTTATACCTACTGCTCACTTTTGTATGTCTGTTAATAGTAAAATTTTCTAACTGCCTACCAATTCTAAAAATGGTGATTTATAAAATAGAGATGTAATTTTACTTTATTAAACAGAGTTATAGCAAGCTAAAGCATTTTTCTATTTCAATGTTCTTTAAAAGTCAATTAAATTTTAAAATTGGAATTGCTTCAGCATCATACAAGGAACACTACATTTTTCTATTTCAATATTTTTAAAAAGTCAAACCCCTGCCACCCACCATAAAATAATAATGCTCTAAAACATCATTTGTTAATTTTTGAAATAATGCTACTGTCTAACAAACAGATATTTCAAAATTGATTAAAACAAGTAAAAATATTGAAAAGTTATTGAAAGTAAACAAGTAAAAATATTGAAAACATTTGCATAAAAAAAAAAAAATGTTAAATGTTTGGTTTCAGCCCAAACAGATGAACGTTAGGGTTAATGTAATTATTAATAAGGGAAATTACTTTTCTTTCCTCGTTCCATAACTACATAAATTCCAGTATGTACAGTATGATTTATATTTAGCATAAATTTTTATTTGTTCAACTTACTTCAGTATTTTGAGACAACATTCATTCATTTTTTAGGTGAGTAAAATAGCTGTATTTAGTTGTGGGCCACCACAAATGACTAGGAGTGTGCAACTTTCTTGTGAGGAGCTAAATAAATGTGAAGGAGCTATATTTGTGCATCATTATGAAAATTTTTGAATTCTTGTTTATTTATTTATTTTTTTTTTTTCTTACAATAATTCATTTTCATATATCTTTTTAAATATTATGCTAAATTTGTTCAAAGTTTATTATCATAAACTATTGTTTTATTTTTGCTTTTATTTTAAATAAATAGTTTTCTTTTTTATGTGTAGCAGTTTTTGATTGAATTATACACACACATTATAACAACTAAAAGTTATGAGATTTCTTTCTACCTACTATTATTTAGTGTTTGTCAGAATGAAAATGCTAGGAAATTTTGGAGGGGAGAGATTGTGATTGAAATGAGATTATTGAAAGTTATTACAAAAAACATTTATCCATCAATTTCTTATATTAATTTACTCGGAAGGTAGATATTGAAGGACAAGGATTCCGTAATGATAATCTAGCTATTAATTTTGTTAAAAATTTTGTATTTTTTGCATAGAGATATTAGAAATGTACAATACATTTTACTTATTTATTAAAAAATAATAAGGATTATACAATATAGCTATTACCTTATTTAATATTTTTTTTTTTTTTTTTTTTTACAAAGTGATATAAGTGTACAATCTATTGTACTTTTTATTTAAAATAATTTTACATAATAGCCATTCTTAGTTTTAAAAATATATAATTGCATAAAAGAAATTTTTAGAATTTTTTAAAATATTATAAAACCAGAATTTTAAAGAAACCAGTTTTTTTTTTTTTTTTTTTTTTTTACTATTTTTTAATGCTAAAAATTTCATCTATGTTATTTTCAAAATTTTATCATTCTCCCAACATATACAGAAATATTTCACGACTTACAAAAGGTTGTTAATCTATTTTTCATCCCATTTCTTTTATTTTAATTTGTATAAAATGTATATATCTGCTTTGAAAATTTACAAAAGATTTGTTTGGTTAAATTAAATAAAAATTTCTCTTTTGATTAAAAAAGATTTGAAATTTTTATATTTATTACAACAAAACTAATTTTGATTAACAAACTATTATTAAATTTTTATTCTCTAAGTTCTGTTGTTCAAGCTTAATTTTAAAAGTTTTATAAATCAAACAATATCTAATCTTCATTTTCTTCAATGAAAATTTTGTTTTATCTTGTTAAAAATGGCTGAAAGGATAAAACAAAATATTGCTTAGATGTTTAATATTAGTGCAAGTTTAAAATTAGTATGTTGTGGCCATCACAAAACTTTCTATACAAATTCACATAATGCAAATTATTTATTAAAGTTTTTTTTTTAATTATTATAATGAATGCAGATAATTCTCATCTCAGGAAAGTATAACACTAAATGTTTAAAGAAAATAAATTTTATGCTCTACAACATTTTTTTTTTGTCTGCCTCTCGCACATAGACATGTTCTAAAAATGGTCAAAAAGGGTTCTTGACTTCTCAAAACATGTAAATCCTTCAGTAACCAGAAGTCTAAAAAATTTTATGAAACTAATATATTTTAATTAAAAATTTTATTAATTCATCAACCATGAAATTCATTTTAGATAAATTGGAGTGTAAGGTTGGTTTTCCGCAGAAATTTCATGGTCTATCGGAGATGTGCCACAATTAATATTCTCATGTGTTATATATGCATTTGCAGACATGGTGACTTTGCCAACGTATATTATGTGAGAAATGCCAAGCTGGTTATCAGCCAGGGTAGCTCAGTAGTAGAGCATCAACACAGTAAGCAGAATGCCCAGGTTAGTTTCCTGGCTCTGACATTTTCATATAGTTGGTATAAATAAAAAAAATAAAAAACTTGCACTCTAATTTATCTAAAATAATTATTTCCTTTTATTGAATGTAGAAAAAACTAATAGTAATTATAAATCAATTAAATGTTATCAATACTAAATCATAGAATAAAATAAAATGAAGACTAGGTTTGTGATTTGGCTTTTTAGTTAAGTTAAATAATGAAATCTATTTTGCTACTGTACTGTTGCAAAAAATTGGAATATGACCTTGCAAATGTTCATTTTTAAATAGGGGTTTCTGAATGTTAACCCGATCAGGTTATCATTTTTTTTGGCACCTTGTCAGTTTATCATGGGTCTTCTATTCATAACTTTTGAACAAATTGAGATATTTGAAAAATTCAGATTGCATAATAAAATTTAAAAATGGTATTTTTATGGAAAAAATCATGGACACGATAGATAGGTATTTCTTCTATATATGGATTCTTAGATTTGAGAAAAGAAAAATGGCTCGGGTCTCCAACGATTATTTCCCCCAAGTCGTAAGTGGGGCTTTTGTCTGCTGAGAGTCCAACATCGATGGGTATTTTGTGTGAAAAAAATAGTTATATAAATTTACTAAGTAAGCAAACAAAGGAACAAGAAATGCAAAAAAAAAAAAAAAAAAAAGTAGTCTGAATATAATTATATAAATATGTAAAAAATAAAGTATGAAAAAATCCAATACTTTAATTTCATAGATAAGATACAATAGCAAAGGACTGAATTATGAAAAATATAATTTAACAAGTACAAAAATTCTCATATCTGAGATTAAAAAACAAAAATTATAACAGACTTTAAATAAAATGTAAAAATTTGCATACATGTATATAAAGTTCATTATATATTAGAGAAGATTTAAGCAAAGTACTCAGCACATGGAATGAATACAAATTTACATGTGCAGTTAAATTTTCCACATTTAAGAAGAAATATTATTGGTTTGATTCTAAATTGTACAGAATTAATGACATTCAGATGCAGTAAATTTTAAAAGTGCATTATTTAAATCATGCATAAAAAATAAATTTTAAAATGTTACAAAATTGTATGTTGATAAAATTTACTTTAAAATTTGTAACATTACCAGGATATATAAAGACAGAATATGAAACCGAAAAGATTTTTTAAAAAATTGAACATTTAAAACATAAGAGATAAATCTGTATTAATGCACATTGTACAACAGACAATTCTGCACTAAATTTACATAAAAGCTTACCTAAGAAAAACAAACATAATAAATAAAAGAAATATTTAAAATATCTACATCATTAAATTTTTAATGCTTCTTTATCAACATGATGTTTTAATAATGCATATATAGTTAACTGTAAAATTTTCAAACACTGAAAATGTTGGTCTACAAAAAAATCTGAACATGTTTTGTAAAACTTCATTAAGCCACTTTATTGTGAATTCTAACACATAATAGAATGTTTAATTTTGCATAATTTTATGTAGCTAATAACTAAAATGTCACTTTTCTTCAGTTGATAAAGTTTGGTTTATTTATTTATTTTTTTTTTTTTACTGGTGATAGCCAAACTACATGTAGTATTTTTGCAACTGATTGCAGAAAAATGCTATGTTAAAAAACAAAATTGCCTTTTTTTCAAAGCCAACAACCAAAATGTCTAATGAAGCCCAATAAATAATATATATATATATATATGTGTGTGTGTGTGTTTAATTACCAAAATAAAATTTTTGTGGCTGAAATATGGCATTTTACTACTGATTGACAAAATTCACCACTAATAAATTCATTGCTAATTGACAACTATATGTGCTGTTTAAAAAAAAAAAAAAAAAAAAATTAAATCCTCCAGTTTTTATGAAGGATCTATTTACAAACCCAAATTTTTCCAAGATATATTCATGAAATTTAAATAACACTTAAAATAAATATAAGCTCTCTTTTTCTCCCTCCCTCCCAGCAAAACAATTTAATTTGCCTCCATTCATAATATTGATAAGGTATTCCCCTTTTAGAAAAATTAAATTTCAAACCCTGCAAATATAGTTGCATTTTTTTTTTTTTTAAATAAATCATATTAGCAGTCTGCAGAACTTTAAATTGTGAATGTAATGATCTGTGAAGTCTAAAAAGTTTGATGATCTTTTCACTATAATGTAATTCTGTAATAATGAAATTATATTTCTTGTATGAGAATATTGCCATCAAAACTTAAAAAAAAAAAAAAACATTAACCCGTTAGTAGTCGCTATAAACAGCGCCACCTATTACAGATTGCGCACTTTTTATTTAACTCTCAACAATAATTTTAAGAAGTGATGTGATCGACGTTCCTTCGACTTTATTCTCGTTTTATGTATACCAAATGCTATTTCTAAAAATTTTCGATGGCTATTCAATAAAAAAATCTGGCAACACTTAAGGATGGGCGGCAAATCGACCAACTAGCGACTACTAACGGGTTAATTGTAAAATATATTTGACTTCAGATTTTTCTGTAATGGATTTACATTGTAATAAATTGATCAGTTTTATAAATGTTGCAAGTAACAAATTTCAAAATAAACTAGTACTAAATTTATATCTATTATAAAAGTATACAATATTCTGTATTATTATTTATATATAATTCATTACAATGATCAAACAGCAGGAAGGAAGACCAGAATTAAAAATCCCCAAAAATACATGAACTATAATAAGAAGGAGCAGAGGGGCAACACATGTACCATTTTTTTCTTAATTAACAGAGAAAAGCAGCAAATGTTACTAAATATAAAAATACATTTTAAAAAATAATATAAAACACAAAAAGTATTATAGTACACCAAAAGTAGAGTGGTTTATCAAAATCATTGAATATTTTTAAGGATAAAAATTCACTGAACTGTAAAGCAAGCATAAGAATATAGTAAAAAAAAAGAGGAAACAATGAACATAATTAAATGCATTATATTATACGTAACACAGATAATTTAACAGTTTTAATACTTTAATTTATCACAATACTATAAAACTACTATTAAAATTATGACCAGAGGCGGATTTAACCCTATAAACATTAAGCCCGTCTTTTTCCAGCATACATAGTCAAAATAAAAAGCTGGTGTAGCTAAATTTTGAAATTTATGCTTTTTTCAAGAAAATAAGATTAATAAACATATTTATATTATGCATAGTATTAATTTTATGAATCATTAAACAGATATACCGAAAAATGGCTAACACTGAGAGGGTTAAGTTAGATTGCACCCTAGGCCTATTTGTCTATCCCCCACCCCCACATTTTGAAATGCATATACATTATAATAATAGTAATAAATATAATAAAACTAAGGAAAGCTATATTATTCTTCGATACATCAATCACTATGAAACATTTCATATAATAATTAGTTCATATTTAAAAAACAAATTAATCTAGTGTAATCATGAAAAAGATTGCTTGATTTGGTTTCTCTTTTGAATATATGAATAAATATGCAGAATTAAAATTTTTACTTACTTACAAACAGACAAATATTACATTTATATTTTCAATAAATATGGAAATTATTATGTTTTATAAATAGACAAGCTGCTATGCTTCAGAATATTAACTTTACAGCTTTCTGTTTGTTAATTTCTATTTAAATCATTACATAATTATTTTTAAAAAGTAATTCTACTCTCATTAAAAAAAAAAAAACGTGCGAGTCGTAGCAAGAATCTTCCAAATTTGTTTGTATACTGACGATTGAAAACCTAATCAGTTTTGAATTCCTGCTGCTTTTTACATTTGAATTCGTGTATAAAATTGAACCTTTTACATAGTTTAATAAATTTATAAATTTTACCTCTTTTTTTTATAGTTGATAAAATGATGCTAATTTTTATCAAAAACAGAAAAATAAGAAATAATCCATGCATTTATGTAGGCCTAAAAAGATGCACTTGCCTGTGGCAACTATTAAAAAAATAAAATAAAAATCTGATGACTTAAAAAATTAAACTTGCCATTTATTTTTTCTCCTGTGGCTATGATAAGAATGAATATCATTAATTGACCAGTACATGAAAATTGTGTATTTCTGGAGTTAAATGTAAAATGGCAGTGAAATGATTTTATCAGAAATTTCATTGATTTGCTGTAAAATAATCACTTACTTTGGGAATCAACTTAAAAAGACAATTTCATTGATTAGCAGTAAAATAGTAGCCCATTTCTGGGAGGAAAAAAAAAATTGTGCATTCGGCGATTAGTTACAAAAATATCCTGTTTTGTCCATAAGCAATAGAGTGTAGATTGCACAATTTATCTGTGGACTGATCTGCTTCTAATAAAAAGTTATATTTCAAAACATTTTTAATAAAAATCAACAATCTTAAAACTGATACTTCACACAATCAATAAAACAAACAAAAACAGTGAAATTGAAACGATAAAAATTCAGCATATTTAATACAGACACTTTACAAACATCAGACAATTTTTAAAAAGTTAAATGAGAAAATTAATCTAGTAGTGGCAATCAATCGAAAAATTTGTGAAAAAGTGTCAATTTAAAGGATCTACTGGGCCACTGGGGAGTAACTTAAAACATAAATTTCCAGGCCTACATTTATACATGTAGTTACTACTAGAAAATTCACAGAAAATATAAAACTAAACAAATAAATAAAATTTTGAATATATATATATAATTTTGAATTTTACTAGTGAAAATTTTAACAAAACAAAATAGTTTTAAATGCAGTATTATTAACATGCAATTATGCTCGATTTAATGAATGTCAGTGATTTTCAACCATTCATTTAATTTAAATTGCACCTTTACTTATAATATATATATATATTACAAATTTGCATTATACAATGTAACACACAGCATTACACTTACATAACAGGGTATGATAAATAACCATATACCATTATCAAATAATAAACTAGATTTTAGATGACACTTACATTTTTTATTTTCCTTTTTGAAAGTAGAATTTGAAGGTGTCCCAATCATACAAGTATCCTTAAATGTAATATTTTAAGGGTAGAGTGTTGGAAGTGTCAGGTCTTTTTAGCAGCAACTGATTATTGTGGGTCTATCAATTGCTGCTAAAAAGACCTAATATTTTAAGGCTAAGTGTCATAGGGATTTTTAGCAGCAACTGATTATTGTGGGTCTACCAAGGATGTTCATCCATTCTGTGTGCATAATTTTTAATAGCCAATTGCTAGGGGAAAACACTGCATTAAAATGTAAAAGGATTAACGAAAATATACAAATGGTAATGAAATTATAAATTCTGTTAATGAAGTATGAAGAAGTTTTATTTTGATATTTTAACATCATAACAGAATTTAATACCAGAAAAATCTTGATATTTTAAACATAAAACAATTTGATTATTTTAAAATTCCATATTTTTGTATTTTTTTAAATTAAAAGCATTGGAAATAAAATTTATAATTAAAGTTTTCAATAACTTATTATTTTCTTAAAATTATGAAGCGTGCAATATTGTTTACATGAGAAAAATAATGCAACATATGATTTTCAATCACATCAGCAGAGTGACTGACTATAAAGAAAGGTAGTTATTTTTGCTATGAATGGTATTTTGAAAAGATACGAGAATTTAAATAGGATGTTTAGCAGGAAAAGCAGAAAACAAGTCAGGAGAAATTGAAATGAAACAATAAAGTATAGTAAATATTTTGTGAAATATAGGGAAATTGTAAAGAATTATAAAATATAGGACATTTTTCATGATCTTAAAAAATATATAAGAAAAAAAAAATAGGAAATATAGGAACATTTTGAGCCGTGCTTATTGATAATACCTTTCATTGGTTAAAAACTTTTGATTGATATTTAGACTAATGGCTGCATCACATGAGAGATTTCGCTCAGCCTTTTACTAAACAAACCATACTCAACTTTTGCGAAAAATGGTCGAACAAGTTGATTACCTCAAACCTTGAATCTTTCCCTGTACACTGCTTTGTTGTGTTTAGTAAAATATTGTATGAAAATCTCTCGTGTGATATGACCATAAGTTGAAGAATTTTCTCCCAGGTCTAAATTTCATGCAACTAGTAGATCACAAAGAGTTGCAAAAAGTTTGAATTAGCATTTTTTAATTTTACAATTAAATTAGACTGACAATTTGGAAACTGTTTCAAACTTATATAAGTTTTGAATGGGATTTTAATTTAAATTATTAAATAGCTCTTTAGCCTTTCATGATATATACGTATGACATAATTTTATTCCATTAATATATAAAATGACTAATTATGTAAGCAATAAATTGCGTACATTATCTATGTTCTACAATAATGCATTATTCAAATAATCCTTTTTATTATTTCCTCCTCCAAACACACACAAACAAATCTGATTTAAATGTTTTATTTTTCACAATTTGGAAGTTATTAGATCTAACCAATTCTATTTATTTTATAATGTTACAAATTACTATTAAAAATACAAACAAATAAGATTTTTATTAAATAACAAAATAAAGTAAATGTAATACAGAAAGTGGAATAAAATACTAGAATATATTTCATATTAATTCTATACCAGTATAAGTCAATTAAAATAAATAGCTTTCCAACATAAAATTAAAAATAAGTTAATACATATTAACATGTATATGTTGAAGTACAAATAAATATTACACTTTTTTGTTTGGGAAAGATTTCAAATGATGTGAAAGAACATGGTATGTAAACAAAGTATATTTGCAATATCAATTATTAATAATTATATACATTATTAGAACTTACAATTATAGATATAAATACAAATAGATAGGTTAGCTATTATAACATCTATCCATTTAAGAGTCACAATTATTGAAATTTATTTGATGTAATTTTTAAAATTTTAATCTGGTGGTTAGATTTGCTTGCAACCAACTTTAGAAAAGGGACAATGTTGGGCTGCTATTGCTTGAAGTGCTAAGAACTTTGAAACAGAAAATACAAAATATTTATTTAATATTTTATAGCTTCTTCAGGAGTTATCACATGATACTTTTATAAAATGTTTCTATTTTTTTTTAGTATTTTTAATTAAATGGTTCAATGAAACTATTAACTTGATATTAAACACTATATAGAATGACATTAATGGAAGGTTTTAAATTATTTTTTCCGCACAAAAATAAATGAAAAAATTCACAAAAAAAGGGACCGAAAATTGAAACCTGGATCAATCCCTGTGTTGCCGCTCACCTTAGTTTGGCTATATGCGCAACCTTGGCGCGCATCTCTTGTTCACTTGCATTCCCGCCTTAGCGGAGTAGTTGTATTGTTTTTCGTTATAAGAGTAACATCTCTCTTGTTTATCTTGTTCGGTGATATGGTTCACCTTTTTTATAGTTTGCGTTGACTATGGTGTCAACATATTTGAATACGTTAATAATACGTCCTCTAATAACTGTAAATATGTACATACGATATGTAAATAATACTCTAATTAAATGTTTGTGAAGTAATAGCTTCAGAATAGTAATTATTAAATTGATATACAGTCCACTCATAAAGTATCGTCAACATTTGGTCTAGTAGAACCGGAGGAAGATCAATCGTAATATAATGAAAAATAGTGGTGCTCATTGATGAAAATTAATTATGGATAAAAATAAATTAGTTATCCTTAATCGCCAACGCGGAACCTTGAAAGGCCAATTGACTAAGATAGTGACATATTTAGAGACTGTTAGTGACGACAATAAAGACATTATAACTTTAGAAATAAAGAAGGATAATCTGCAAAAAATAGTAACAAAACTGGATAATTTGAAAATCCAGTATTACGAAATAGCTGATGAATCGGAACTGGAAGTTCAATTGAACGCCTTCGCAGAATTGGAAGAAGAGACAGAAAAATTAGAGGTAAGGCTTCGAAAATTCTTACTCTCTAATAACATTAGTAAAAATGAAAGTGTTTTAAATGAATCTAAAGATAATCCTATTATCAATTTTCGTTTACCTGAAATTCCTTTACCCAAATTTAATGGACAATATAATGAATGGTATAGTTTTAAAGATCAATTTATAACCTTAATTGATCAGAATGATAAACTTTCAGATAACCAAAAGTTATATTATCTAAAATCTACACTTTGTGGAAGAGCACTAGATGTAATTACCGAAGACGATTCATATATTTCGCTTTTTAAAGCATTGGAAGATAGATTCCAAAACAAAAGAATGATTGTAAATTCTCACTTAAATGAGATATTAAACGTAGAGAATCTATCTCAAGATTTAGTTAAAAATTTGAGAACAATTACAGATAGTTGTCAAAAAAATATTCGAGCACTCAAATGTATAGGATTGGAAATGAATCCCTTTACGGAGGCCTTACTCATAAATGTGATTCTTAAACAAATAGATAAAGAATCCAAAAAACAATTTGAATTATCTTTAAGTTCTACAGAATTGCCAACATGGTGCGATTTCATTAACTTTTTACAAAAAAGATGTTTGGTGCTAGAAAGCTTACAATGCGTTTCGAATACGAAACCGAAAGTAATGAATGCGGAAAAGAGTACTAGAATAAAAACCTTCTTTTCTAAAAATGATTCCTTTAATGATCAAAATTGTCCCCTTTGTAAAAGAAATCATTCTTTAGCTAAATGTTGTGAATTCTTAAAATTAAATGAACACGACAGATTCCTAACAGTCAAAAAATATTTGTTATGCATTAATTGTTTGAAATCGAAGCATCAGGTATCGAATTGTAAGAGTAAGCAATCCTGTTATATGTGTTCTAAAAGACACAATCCACTCCTACATCGTTTTCTGCCGGAAACAAAAAGTAATAATTTTCCATCTAAACCGCAAACAGAAAATCCAAATAACCAGACAGATGCAGACATACGGCACCTGTCTCCTTCGGATGATGGTTCATATTCTCAATTGCAGAAGAAAAAAAAAGAGGTTTCGATGACATTATATAACGAGATTAATAATCCCATTTTAAAAAGTAAAAAACATGTATTGCTGTCAACTGCTATAGTTTATTTGGAAAGTAGCAATAAAAAAAAGATTCCGGTTCGTGTTATTATTGATAATGGTAGTCAATGTAACCTGTTAGACAGAGAACTCGCTCATTTATTGAATTTGCAAAAAAAGAAATGCGATATTCATATTTCAGGAATTAATGGTAAGATGACAAATGTGAAATCTTCAGTACGTACCATTATTTCCAATAAAGATGATTCATTTAGTGAACCAATTGAATTTTTAATCACACCTAAAATAACAGAATTCATTCCTTCACACAATATAAACATAAGAAGTTTAAATATACCACATGACCTTGAATTAGCTGATAGTGAATTTTGGAAAAAATCTAAAATAAACGCTTTAGTTGGTGCTGAATTTTTCTATGAAATATTAAAAGCAGATAAATTTAAAATAGGACAATTCACCTTTCAGAATAGCGTTTTTGGGTATATTGCTGCGGGAACCATAGACCGCAATGTATCTGAAAATACTTTTTGCGGTTTTACTGCATGCAATGATTATCTTAATGAAACCATTCAAAAATTCTGGAAAATAGAAGCTCCTGACATTGACTTACGTCCAATTAGTCAGGAAGAAGAATTTTGTGAAAAGCATTTTTTAGAAACGTATCGGAGAGATAAATCGGGAAGATTTATGGTAGCCATGCCTTTGAAGGAAGATGCTAGTGTTCTTGGGGAGTCTAAATCTATCGCAGAAAAACGGCTCCAGCAGTTATGGAATCGTTTAGAAAAGAATCCAACAATGCGAAATCTTTATTGTGATTTTATTAAAGAATACACTAATTTGAATCATATGACAAAAATTGTTGATAATTTAAATGAATCTAGCTGTTATTACCTACCGCATCATGGCGTTTATAGGCCCGAAAAATCTACTACGAAGCTTCGCGTTGTGTTTAATGCTTCGAGTCCGACAACTAGTGGAATATCATTAAACGATATCACATATAAGGGTGTAGTTAATGAAGATTTATATGAAATCATGTTACGCTTTCGACAACACCGATTTGTGTTTTTGGCCGATATTGAAAAAATGTATCGCCAAATAATGATTACCGAGGATCAGAGGAAATTGTTAAGAATTTTATGGAAAAATAATGTGAACTCAGAAATTGAAACCTATGAACTTAATACCGTAACATACGGTACCGCTTGTGCCCCTTTTTTAGCCATTAGAACGTTGAAGCAATTAGCCCTTGAAGAAGCCGAGAAATATCCGAAGGCATCCGATATTTTGCTACATGATTCGTATATGGACGATATAATAAGTGGGGAAGAATCGCTAGAATCTACTAGGGAGTTTCAAAAACAACTTATACACTTGTTAGAAAGCGCTGGAATGAATTTACATAAATGGAATGCAAATCATATTTCCTTACTTGACTTTTCTAAAGAGACATACCCTGAGTACACATTCTCTGATAAGGAAACCAAAGCCCTAGGGGTTGCCTGGAAACCCAATTTAGATGCTTTCACATTTAAAATAAATTTGTGTCAGTTAAAGTCTATGACAAAGAGAAGCATCTTATCAGACATTGCTCGCATTTTCGACCCATTGGGTCTCATCGGTCCTGTTATTGTCAAAGCCAAGTTGTTTATGCAGGAACTATGGAAATTAAAATTGGACTGGAATGACCCTATTCCAAGCCCTATTGCTCAAAATTGGCTAGAATTCGCCACTTCGTTAAAAGCTCTTGAACAACTTAGAATAAATCGCTATGTTTTAATTCCTGAAGCACAACAAATAAACTTACACGGATTCGCCGACGCATCGTCATTAGCTTTTGGAGCAGCCGTGTATATTCAGTCTATTCATAATTCTGAAATTGTCTCCAATTTGGTTAGCAGCAAATCTCAAGTTGCACCTCTAAAAACTGTTTCTATCCCTCGACTCGAGTTATCTGGTTGTCTTTTGTTATGCAAATTAATTGTGAAAATTTTGAAATCTTTGAGATTACAGATCAATAATATTTATCTCTATACAGACTCTCAAATAGCTCTTGCCTGGATCCAAACCGAGCCTTGGAAATTGAAAACATTTGTTGGCAACAGGGTTGCCAAAATTCAAGAACTGTCTAAAAACTTCACATGGAACCATGTGTCCTCTGCGGAAAATCCTGCAGATTTAATTTCACGAGGTCTAACTACCACCGATTTAATGGATAATCAGTTGTGGTGGCAGGGACCAGACTTTCTAAGTAAATCCAGTAGTATCATAAACAATGACTCTGACTATCTGTCCCCCAGTGATAATAGTATTGTGATAAGTGAATTGAAAAATAATCACCAGGGTGACGCTAACCCTGCAGTGTTGTGTGGATTAATCCAATCCACGGATTCTTCCCAGAACTTTTATAATCATTTGTTTTCATTAACAAATAATTTTTGTAAATTAATTAGAATATGTAGTTTTATTTTTAGATTTATTAGGAATACAAGAGCAAAGGCAAATAAAGTAACTGGACCACTCCGAAGCACCGAATTAAACGAAACTGAAATGCATTTAATCAGACAGGTACAGTATACACAGTTTGCCGCAGAATTGATCTGCTTAGAGAAAAAGAAGCCCGTATCAGGTAAATTAAATTGTTTTAATCCAATTTTAGATTCTCAGGGACTCCTAAGAGTCGGTGGAAGGCTGGAAAATGCTAATTTAAATTTTGATAGTAAACATCCCCTTTTGTTGCCCCACGACCATAAATTATCTTCCATGATTATGGAACATTTCCATAAAAAATTCTTTCATGTAGGACCTCAAGCTTTGTTATACCACGTTAGGAAAAAATATTGGATAGTTAGTGGGAGATCTTTAGCTCGGAAAATATTTCGTAACTGCGTAACGTGTTACAAAATTAAACCTTTAACGGTCAATCAACTTATGGGAAATTTGCCAAAGGAACGAGTAAATGTGACTCCTCCATTTTATTGTACCGGTATAGATTTCTGTGGCCCTTTTTTAATTAAATATCGGGGTCAAAGAAAAGGAATCTATAACAAAATTTTTGTTTGTATTTTTATTTGCATGCCTACTAAAGCTGTGCATCTAGAGGTAGTTAGCGATTTAACATCCGAAGCTTTTATCGCAACTTTAAAAAGATTTTTTGCTAGACGAGGCAAAGCCCAAACATTATTCAGTGACAATGCAACAAATTTTGTTTGTGCAAATAATGAATTAAAAAGGTTACATAGATTAGCTACTCAGCCTGATGAAAACCTTACTAATTTCTTAAATTCAGATAATATTAATTGGAAATTTCTGCCACCCCGTGCCCCAAATTTTGGAGGGCTATGGGAGGCAGGCGTAAAATCGTTTAAGTATCATTTGAAACGCGCAGTAGGAAACGCTAAATTAACATATGAGGAATTCTTAACCGTTGTTTGTCAAATTGAGGGAATCCTCAATTCTCGACCCCTTACCCCCCCTTCAAACGATATCGAAGATTTGGACGTCTTGACTCCCGGCCATTTTTTAGTTGGTCGACCCATCACAGCGGTGATCGAACCCGAGATCTCTGGCATTCCAGATAATCGATTAGATACCTGGCAAAAATTAACTAAAATAGTTCAAGGAATATGGAAAAAGTGGCAATGTCATTATTTAAATACGTTACAACAAAGAAACAAATGGAAATTTGAAACAAATAACATTAAAAATGGGGATATGGTACTATTAAAGGAAGAAAACTTGCCCATATGTAGTTGGATTTTGGGTAGAATAGTAGAAATTATTCCAGGAAAGGATAACAAAATACGCGTAGTTTCTGTCAAAACAAGAAATGGGACATATAAACGACCTATTTCAAAAATTGCTCTTTTGCCTTTGGAAAAGTAAAAAAAAAAAAAAAAAAAATGTTTGAAAATGAATAATGTATTTAGTTAAAGTTAATTTGCTTATTGTATTTCATTTGTATTATTTTATTGTTTACAATGTTATTAATATTTCTCTTGTATAAGTTTTATTATTTAAATTGCATATTAGAACTGTAATTTTGAAACAATGTTTCAAGGTGGGCCGGTATGTTGCCGCTCACCTTAGTTTGGCTATATGCGCAACCTTGGCGCGCATCTCTTGTTCACTTGCATTCCCGCCTTAGCGGAGTAGTTGTATTGTTTTTCGTTATAAGAGTAACATCTCTCTTGTTTATCTTGTTCGGTGATATGGTTCACCTTTTTTATAGTTTGCGTTGACTATGGTGTCAACATATTTGAATACGTTAATAATACGTCCTCTAATAACTGTAAATATGTACATACGATATGTAAATAATACTCTAATTAAATGTTTGTGAAGTAATAGCTTCAGAATAGTAATTATTAAATTGATATACAGTCCACTCATAAAGTATCGTCAACACCCTGTTTAAGATTTTTTTTTTCTTTTACATATTTATTTTAAATTATAAGGTGCGTAATTGCAGTTGGAGGTTATTAACACAGATGAGGCCTTGGCCAAGATTAAGAGAGTCAGTCTATATATATTTTTTTAAGTTACACAAGTTGAGTATGTTGTCTTTCTTTAAAGTGTTCTGAAATCCAAGTCAGGGCCCCAATAGCCAAGCTAAGGCACACATCTGCTATTTCGGCAGTTGAGGGTTTAATTCTCAAATGTATGTCTTAATTGTTTCATTTTCAGTTCCTGTTGTAATTATGTCCTATAAAAACTGAATTGCAATAAAGTTGTGCATTGAAATTTATGTAAAGAAACATTTGAGAGAGTTTTAGTCATCATAAGCCTCAAAACAAAAAAGTTTGCCACACCAAATACAAGTAATTCTCAAGAAGCAGGATATCTATAAGGCAAAGGTTTGATTAACAACTGGTTAATGTTAGAAATCCTCTCCTCATACTATAACATTTGGTTTTAATACTGATACATCTGGTTTTTCAAATGTCTAGGGAAACATTTTCAACTGTCTATATTAGCAAATAATTAATTTTAACTGGTTATTAATGAACTGATTAACAGCTGGGCCTAGGTGTACTTACCACAAATAAGTCAAGGGTTAAATTTAGTGCATGGAAAAAAAAAATCCTAATTAAGTGCAAACTACACTTTTCCTTGTAATATTAAATTTTAAACTAGACTCATTACTTTAAATTGCTTGTTTTAAAATTATATGTAGAAAAAGTTAGCATACAGAAAAAAAAAAATATATATATATATATATATATATATATATGAATTATTGTTGATCTCTGTATCTGAACAGGTAATAAAAATTTATTATTTTTCTTTTGCATTAATTATCTATTATATACAATTTTGATTTAGATTATAACTTATTATAAATTGTTAACTGAATTTTTCAAATAAAACTAAAATTTAAAGCTAAAAATAATAGCTTAGTTTCTTCTTGCACTTCATTATATAAGAATAGATAGTACTAATGTCTTTTTGTTACCTAGAAAGTATAAGATAAATTATAAATCAAAATAATTTTAATAAAATACTACTCACTGTCTAAATTAGTTCAAATATTTATTTAAGTAACGGACTATACAGAAAAATATATAACCTAACTTAGATTCAAAGTGTCTTAAAAATTTTGATTTACAAATAAAAGAAGCATTAAAAATTAAAGTCTTGTGCGTTGAATGGTCCAATAATTACAAATATGTAATATATAAAAATCCCAAAATGTTCAATAATATAATTACAAAATTTTATAAGAAAGTCTAACAAACATGTTAATTTAAATAAAAATACAAAATAAATAAAACAAATCTAACAAGAAAAGCAAAGACAACATGAGGTGCTATTTCAGAGATAGTTCACATGCAATAATGAGTTTTTTTCTTTACCCTACTGCAGTAAAAAAAAAAAAAAAAAAAAACTGTTTTACTTTGGTATCAAAGTACTTCTAAAGAATATGCTTTAACAAGCTAGTAGGAAAATATTAAATGTGATTGTGACTAGCAAACATCGCATGAAATCGCATCATGCTCAATGAAAGCAACCAAATGGTTCCACAGTTAAGGGTTACATGGGTTTTGTAAGTTTTTTTTTTTTTAAAGCATATTTAATTTCTCTTTTTTTCTTGATATAAATAAAATTATTCAAAATTATCAGCATATAAAAAAGTAACAGTTAAAAACAATATTTTATAAAATTTTCATTAAAAAAATAGCATTGCAAAACTTTTTTATACTTTGTATAAGGAAGTAAACACTTGGAAATACAGCAGGTGAGACCTTGTTTCTAGAGACCCTTCAGAAAAAAGTATCCTCGTGGTGGTCAGTATAACCCATAAGTTTCATTTGAAAAAAAAAAAAAAAAATCAATTAGTAGATAAGTATAGCTCGTGCCTGAACAAAGTATTTTAACCCTTTCAGTCCTAAATTTATGAAAAAAAGTGTAAAACATTACATTTATTTATGTATTAAGAACATCAAATTTACAAAAATATTACAAATTTTTCATGTTCTTTTATTAAAATTTTATATTGAGACTTGGATGTATTATCTATATTAAATTACAACTATTAATGAATAGTTCAAAACAAAATTTAATGTTTTTAATTCATTTATCAAATAAACAAATACAATGGCCTTACTAAGTTAAAATGTCATTCATTTTGAAAATTATAATCTTTCCTTTTAATTCATTTACACAGAGGAAACTTTTGTATGAGCAACATTGTGAATGTAGCCTTGATTCAAATTTCTTTGATGAACATAATTCACACATCTCAAGATTTTACAAAAATAGACCAGTGTGCTATTTTATTTTATTTTCTGATATTGTTAAATACTGAAAACTTGGTGCTCCTGTGTTTCAAAACAGGAAATTCAATAGAACATCTTGATTTTTCTCTCTTTTTCTAAACAATGACATGACACTGTAATGAGCCCTTATGTCAAGCTTTTTTCTGTACTGAAATAGTTTCTAAACCAATTTACAGTACACTATACAGCATGTACAAAATTAATAAGAACAATATCCAAAAATCAATAAGATGGTGCTACCACCTTCTTGCTTTTTAATTTCAATCATATAACGTTTCCAACATATCAGTCTTGTCAACACCACTCGTGTGTCACACTGGTGTATTCTTCCTCTACCTGTAATCCCTCACTACTACAGAGGCTGCAATATTGAATTTGAAACCATACTTCTGGGTTTCTTTAACAGTATGTTGTATCATTGTTCCATGGTCATTTGACAGAAACAATACCAAAAGATTGTTTTAGCCATTTGAAAGAAAAAAAAAAAAAAATCTGTGCACGAGAGCTAGAATGTACTCTTTTCAATGCTTTTTTTTTTTTTTTTTTTTTTGAGAATTGGCAAGTCTGTACGATTACTTTTTACAGTGGCAAAAGCACTTATTACAAAAGATTTTAGATACTCAAAAAATTCAATTGAAGAAAAAAAAAAAAAAAAAAAGATATCCATCATAATTATGAAATTTTTATTTTTCAAAGTCTCAGTAAACATACAAGCAATGTCAAGGTAGAAAAATTAAAATCAATAACGTCTAGAAAAATAATATATAATATTTATAAAAATGTAAGGTCTCAGATTCCCAGCAGGACTTTGCAATCCCATGGAAAAAACCTATTACTCAAGAAAAAATTAATATCCAAATCAAAACTTAAACATAATATCCATAAACTATATTAAACATGCACAAAAAAGAAACAAGAGATTTATCTCTATAATTAATCCAGCCTCAAATATTACATTAAAAAAAAAAAAAAAAAAAAAAAAGTTTTGGCGAAGTTGTATGCAAAACAATAAATTTTTTGCTACGATTTAACCCATGTATAGCCTTATAAAATTAATCATAATTGGAAGAAAAAAAACTTCATTCAATCACTAGTCAATTCCATTTTGAAAAAGTGTAAAATTTTAATAACACCAGGGGATTAATTATTGAGAAATCGTGTTCACTGTATTAAAAAATAGTGTTTTCCGAAAAGAGATTAAAGTTCCAAGTAGTAATAAAACAAACTTAATAATATTTTCAAAGATACTCTCACCTAGAGCCCCTTAAATAAAATAATAGGCCAGCGCATCACCACCATTTTTTTTGCCCCTGAAGAGAATAGCATTCCTGCTTGGCATCCTTATTGCTTCCCTAATGATTTTAAGAAATCTTGATCTGAAGCTAATCCGGTCAAGATAAGAGCAATAAGCAACAATAATATTCCTAAATAATATTCTTTTTTTCCCAGTACATTCTCAGGATGTCATTTTATTCTGAGGATATCCTATGGATAAACTGGAGTAAGATGTGTTGTTAGGATGGTTTCTGTTTCTTTTACAAAATGTCGCCAAAACTCAAATACACAGTAATAGAAGGTCTGTGAACACTTTATATTCACTTCTTGAATGATTATAGCAGTTTATCACTAAACAAACTTCCATATCATAGTTTACTTAGCTAAAATTATGAAATATATTAAAAGAAGTTACTCTAAAGTAATGTAAGACGATAAAAAAAAAAGTTTGTCGTTTGTTTATCAGAGAAATGCGCTGGGTACATGTGGCAACCCTAATGCAACAAAATGCCTGATGCACCAGCTCGTATATATAGGAGCCTTACTCTCACCTAGACTTGACTTGAAACTTTTGAAAAATATTAGAGACATAGTTAGTGTACTATTAAATAATAATAATAAAAAAGATTTTTTGAAATTATAAAACCCATGTAAACCCATTAATTTAAAATAATGCACAGATGAAATTTATCAGAAAAAAAAAAAAAAAAAAATTGCCAATAATTAACAATTTATCAATATATTAAGAGATCTTCAAGTAATGCTGTTTTGTGATTGATTAAACAGAAGAAAAAAAATTATAAATTCCTAGAGTAAAACATTTTCTTTTGTTAACGAGAAATTTTTCTTAAAATAAGAATAAGCAAATATGCCCATTTAAAAAAATGAATGAAAATTATACAACAGAAATTCAAAAACATTTCATTCATTGTATCACAATTATATATCAAGCACCAATTTCTTAAAAAAATAATACATATTTTGACAATTTTGAAGATTTATTTTTAATAAATTAAATACAGAAATAAATTTATAACTGTTTCACACAGGATTGCACATATAATAAATCACTTTACATATATTTTTAGAAATAAAGATATCAAAAAATTGCACAAACAAACTGAAATTTATAACACTTTGAAGGTTGAAATTTTCACCTTTTACAGCACGTTAAAAAACTAAAAATTTTTCTTGAAAGAGTAAAAAATTATGCATACAATACTTATAAAATGCTTAAATAATTTGTTTCATACTTTTCCCATTTGAGGACCACCATGTTATTTGACACATTTAGCCACTCAATCACACAGTCATTTGAGATTTTATTCTTTTATGCAATTAATTTATAAGCAAAATATCCTTAATATTTAAATGTTTGTACATTTATTGTTTAAATTATTACAATTTATAATATTGCAATTATTAAATTATTTAATTTTTTATAATCTTTTTTTTTTTTTTTTTTTTTTTTTTAAGAGTTATAGAACCAGTACAACTCAGCAGCATCTGCTGCAGATTATTTAAAGCTCTGCAAATTAATTTAACAGTTTAAAAAGAAATGCCAGGCTTAAAATAAATATAATTTGCATTATATCTTTCTAGATTACTGTACTTATTGTAAATTATTTTCTTTCTAGAAGCAAATTTTATGTATATTATGAATTGCTAATACTTCTTGCGATACCAGATTTGGTTTGGCATTCCTAGATCACAGATAAATTTTGTTTTGCTGCAGATAGATACAGAAAATTCTGTTACTGGGAGGTGGAGTTGCATCTTAATTTAGCCATATGTTTATCACAGAAGCATAGAAAAAAGCCACCGAACTGCTAAGTGGCAGACTTCAAACAGGAAATGTACTAAATAATAAATAACGTTTTTGTTATAACTTTTTCTTTTTAAGAAAAAAAGCAAACAAAGCAATGTTTTACATAAAAAAAAAAAAAAAACTACAGTACTGTAATGAAATTTGATTCTTGTGCATAGTATGTTGAACAGTGCAAATATAAATAAATGAAGTCTTATTTAATTGCACATATAGACACAAATGATTAAGTACATTTTACAGTGCACATATAGTAAAATTCTTTACAAAAATAATTTGCTATTAATAAAGGATTTATATGACAATCATATAAATTATTTTAAATAATTTTATAAAAACATAGCACTTGGCATCCATATGAAAACAAGTTCACTTTCTTCCCTATTACATTCATGTGTTAATTAACTAATTCCATAGTTATAAAGTTTTTCAATCTAAGTAAATATTCACCGTAACACTCAACATCATTATGACCAGCTCCTTCAACCCAAAGTGGTTCAACTGCACGAGGACAATTTTCATAAATAGCTAAACCATGAGAAAAATCTATGACTTCATCATCAGTTCCATGAATTACAAGAACAGGAGAAGTTATTTTTGGTACTTTATCGATGCTGAAAAGAAAAAAAAAAAAAAAGATAAGAAATCTATACTTTTATGCCATTAGCTCTATACTTGTAAATATATATGTAATTTATATATATTAAAAAAAAGTATAAACTGCTTTACAATTTGGTAACTTTCTTTTATAGTGGGCCCCCATATATAATACTGTTCTTTTTATAGCACTTTTATAATTCTTTTTTAACCTTTATCAGTACTTATTACAAAACCACCTTTATAATACTTACAGTACTTTTTTTTATTATTATTTTAAAAGTAGTAGTTTCATATGGAGAACTGTTTTAAAAGAAAAGTACCTATTTATTATATATATATATATATACACATATAATTACATTTTATAGAAAAAAAAAGGAAGGATGTTACTTATTTCATAACATGTAATTTTTACTAAATTTTAAATTATTTTTATTGGAATGGATCATTAATATCATTTACAGTTTTTTCATGAGCATGTAGACATTAAAAAATATATATGTAATCAGAGCTCCAATATTTTAGACAGAAAAAAAAAAAAGGCTGGACTTTTTGGTTTAAACCACTTAAAAATGGCTTTAATTATCACTTTTAAAATTAAAAAAGCCAGCTTTTATTATTTTTTTCAATTTCTTTTGAGAAAAGTGATAATTAAAGCACTAACATAATTAAATATTGCACTATAAAATCAAATGAAATACAAGTAAAATTACTTAATGAATAGAATTCTAAATCACAAATACAAGGGTAAAAAATGATGCTCTTTATTAGAAAATTGATCCTATTCAATACAATTTAAACTATTAATAAATAACTTACTCAAAAACACTGCTATAGAAAATAAAAATTATCAGTTATTTGGCTCAGTTTTTAAATACCAATACAGCTTTAACAATTTTTCTGCTTTTTCAACACCCAAACCTATTCCTTAGTTTGTTCTGAACAAAGCAATATGCAGAGAGAAAAGAAAAAATCCTTTCAATTGCAGCTGAAGTTAGAGGGCAGATCTGCAATTTAACAATCTCAAAAATTATTAGGTAATACAACTTTTAAAAAAAAGAAAGAAAAAGTTTTTGCTTTTGTGAGATGATTTTTTGCTGGAGATTGATAACGCTTTCAGAGAACTTGACTTTGTTTTTTCTCACAAATTTGAATAGCTCTCAAACTCAAAAGAATTAGTACTATACTTCTTCATTCTCAACTTTAATTATTAAAAAAGGATGATTTTAAAAGTCGCTAGATCAGTAGCCAATCAAGTCAATTCCCCTCCTATTATGAGAAATGTGTGCTAGTTAAAATCCATCTTTCAGTATAAAATGTGGGAAGAAATATGAACAAAATATATTTTAGTATATTAGAATTGTGGAACTATTTAATTTGAGAAAAAAATACTTGAATATCTAAGTATATATAAAAATGGAAATTATACACACAGATTATAAATAGTTTAATGTTTTTACCCCAATAAACAAATGATTTTTCAATTCCTACTATTAGTTCACACTCTCCCTATATATATCTTGTACAAATCTTGCAATCGATTTTTAACTAACTTCCCGACTAGCTAGAAATTTGAAACTTTCAGGATTGCTCAGAACACGGCGACAACACAATACTTCGAAGTCCGATTTTCGAATTTTTTATTAATTTTCTTAATTAAAATATGAAAATAATAACATCCTAATAGTGCTAAAATAGCCATTAAAATATTAGCTATAATTTAATTGTTGCCAAAAAAATTTATGAGTTCATTTTCTTTCGACTTAAAAATAAGTACATTTAATTAAACGTGAACATTAAAAAGTTATGAAAAGTTAAATTATGCATCTCACAAAAATTGACGTCATTATCACTTAAAAATTTTATGCACATTGATAAAGAGCTCTATGATTCATCAGAAAATTTAAAACATTGTATGTAAAAATTTTTCTTAAATCTTATAATTATTTTTATTTCACTTCGCATGCACACTTTTTATTTCCAAATTAAAAATTATTAAAAAAAAAAAAAAAAAATTCAATAGTGTTTGTAAGTAGGAATTGACTTTAAAAAATTTCTTTTATATTACTTGTTATGTTCATAATGTAAGATATATGCTAAGAACAATTATTTAAATGATATTCTTTATTACAAATTTCATTATTTATATTACTTTAAAATCCTAAAATTAAATGAGAAATGCCTTTATAGCTATAATATAGCATATTTTATTAAATTTTTAAATGCTATAAAAATAAGTATTTGGAATAAGATTTTAAACTTAATAAAAAAAAAATAAAAGTTCTTTTAAACAGAATGACATTCACAACATAAATTAACACATACACGTTGAATGATTGGTAAGATATACGAATAATAATAATTAAAAAAAAAAAAAAAATCAATTTTTATTTTTAAATTTTTTTTTTCCTTAATAAAAACTAGCTGGTCTGGTCTTTAAAAAAAAGACTGGCTTTTATGTAGCCCTGTGTGTGACACAAATAGGCTTTGCTTGTGTTACTAGTCACTATATTTAAAATGAAAATAAAATAAATAAATTTAGAATTATTATATCATTATTTTACAAATAAATAACAAAATTTCCATTGAAATTGTTCAAACATCGTTTTTGGGAAATTATATATAACTTCGTATCTATATTACAAAAAGCACCGCGGAACTGGCATTTAAATAAGAGGTAAAAAATTTTGAATAAACACCATAAAATGCAAAAACTTGCAACAATTGTTTTGGGTTGAAAAAAAAAACATGACCCTTCATCAGGTGAAAAAAGTAGGCACTATTTTGTTCATCAAAAAATAAATTAATTAAAAAATTCATTTAGAGATTGAAATTTAAAGTCCTAAATTTACTTAAAGTGAAATATTTATTTATTATTATTATTTTTTTTCCAAAAAGTTTTTTACCAAGCTGAAAGGCAACATATTTAAAGAGTAACATTGTAAAACACAGAATGCAAAACACTTAATTTTTGAATGAGATAGCCTTATACAATGAAGCAAAAAAAAATCCCATTGAATAACATGGGAAGGGAAAAAGAGGGAATCTGACTGATGTGCATGCTTTTAACATTTAAAATCTGGACATTCAGATCAAATTTCAATACTAAGTATGCATTACATACAATAAATATTTTTCTTTATTTTAACCAATATTTACTTTACTTTGGGTTGTTACTTTACTTGTTATGTACTAATGTATAAACGAATGGCGATGGTCATACATGCAATTTAACTGGGAGAATTTTTCTTTTGATCCACATCCTTCAATTAGATAATTGGTCATAACAAGCAACAGTTAGTAGTAGCCCATATAGTAAGTACAAATACATGCCAAAATTATAATAAATGATTGATTTGATACTATATTCACAGATGGCTTTTCTATTATGAGACATGAGCAAAATAAAAAAGGTTGCTTGTGAAGAATTTAAAATAGAATATTAGAAAGTTATTTCCTTTCTTCTAACTTTCTAGGACAGTGGAAGAAGCCAACGAGAAGAAAAATAAATGCTCAAAATTAACATTTATTAACAATATAAAATCAAAGCATAGCGATAGCATAATATAAAATCTAAACTACAATCCAATTATTTAAAAAAACTATTTTTGGTGATTGTTACTGTTAGGGTTATGATTAATTGAATATAATTAGGGTTATAATTAACTGAATATGATTAATTGAATTTGGTAATGTTATGTTTATGATTAATTGAATATCCTTAGGCTTTTAAGCAGTGGCGGATCCAGAACTTAACTTTGGGGAAGGAGGGGGGGGGGGCGCTAAGATTTTTCAAGATGCTATTCCAGATAAATGAAAAATTTATTTTAATTTTCAATTGTGAATGTCAGAGGTTTTGGGCCCCCGTAAATCCGCCACTGTTCTTAGGCCTGGGGGCAATACACCCACCATAGGGATTTTTTCAAGGGGTCCTAGCCCATCTCTAACCAAGTTTCGGAGAAAATTACAGGAAAACTGCAAACGGTTAGGCCAACGAGCATGACCTGGGATCAAAACTAATACTTTACATCTACCAGCTTCGAGAGCTGGTAGGTACAAGACTAACAGCCTCTAGGCCATTGGTGGGGCCTGTTATTTTTTGAAAAGTAAGAAATAAGTATGAGTAACAAACTTCAAATATATAAAAGTGATGAGTTTTTACTACTTTAGTTGTAGGGTATTTTTTAACTACCATTTTTCTAAAAAAAAAATATAAATAAATAAAAAAATAAATCCACAATTTAAAAAAAAAAAAAGGAAGAAAAGTTTCTTCCATTTCTTCTGCTTGGAAGAAATTTGCTAACCCTGGAGGTGAAGACTGTTCTGAAAAATGGTTATGTTTAATGTATGAATAAGAAAGCAACTAATAGGTGTGCATTCAGTGAGGAATCCACCACAAAAAAAAAAAAAAAAAAAGAAAAGGGTGAAATTTTTTTTTAATAAAAGGCGAGAAAGATTCTATTTTTTCAAAGAAAAGGCAATTTGTATCACCCACCTGAAAATATCTAAATTGAAACTCTGAATAATTGATTTGATTACTCATCCAAAACCTGGGTGATTTTTTTTTTTACTTTAATACCAACATACTCAATACAATTTTCATTGTGATTAACAATATAATAGTATAAATATTTACAACTTTATACAATTATTGTGCACAGACTAAAATGTACCTGAACTCTTTTATATTTCCCAGTAATTAAATGACAAAAGCTGAACATTAGCATCAACAGGGTACATGCTACAGCAAATTTAGAAAATAAAAAAGCATACCTATTGAATATAGAATAGAACACTTAGGAATTTTATATTTTTCAAAACTTTATAATTTAATTAAAACTATAAAACCTTACTTTGGAAATGCATCAAAAAACCAAGTCCTCTTTGTATTTGGAAATACAAGTCTCATTCCTGACGTTAAAGGAGAGTGGAGAATAACAGCACCTACTTCATATCTTGAAGCTAAATCCACAGTAGGAACTGTACCTATGCTTTGTCCATAAAGAATTATATTTTCGGGACTTATACCATAACGCGTCCGCAAAGCATGCCAAGCCGCATCCACGTCTGCATACAAATTTTTCTCGCACGGCTTACCGGTGCTTAGTCCATAACCAGAGTAGTCATAACTAAATATATTACAATTAATTAGTGATCCCAGTTCAACATAGCAGTTTGTCATACGTCCTAAATCAACAGCATTCCCATGGCTGAATAGAATAGTGAAACGTGCATCTGGCGTACACCGCACAAACATACAAGCGATTCTATTTCCTCTAGGAGTCCTCGTATAAAACACTTCTATGCTGTCAAGTTCTCTTTGAGAATACAACCACTCTACTCGGTCGGATAAACTTAAGGTAAATTTAGTTCCAGTTTCATCTGCTATATAGGAATAAGTTGGCTGAGGAGGATGAAATGCAAGCTTTGCCGCTATGCGAGAAGGAAACGGAGGGCAACAAAACAAACAAAATAACTCACTACATGTCATGCCATTCATCGCAACTGTTTTTTAAATAATCTGCTTTAGAGTTTTAAATTTTAATTCTTTTCCTCATGGTTCAATAACAGCAGATTATTTACGATCAAACGCTTCTGACAACAACAATCAACATCGGCGGATGGAAGAGAAGAAAACGTTCCTCCCCCACCGACCACAAGCGAGAATAGAATGACGTCATAGAACTTAATCGACCTATCTCAGCTGATGATGAAAATTGGTAATATTCGATTATTATATCGAAATCGTATATCGGAAAATATAAAAATCTCAATGTTGTGCGCATAGATAGTAATAAAACATAGATTGATCAACGAGGGCGAAAAAGTTATGCCTTTTTTACTCGGGGAAAGACGGCCATTTTACTCTCTTGTGGATGTCTTTTCCCGAGTGAATATACACGGGAATATACACAGATAATTTAGCAAATAAAATTTATGAATAATATATGTACTAAAGATGAATGAAAAAACTCCAGATACTCATTTTTCTTTCTCTCTTTTCTTTTCTTTCTTTTTTTTTTGTATGGCATAACGACATTTAAAGAAATTTATCGTTTCCATCTACTATTTCTGTCTGGTTAGAAGATTTTTGGTCGAAAAAACTATTGAACTTATCTTTTGAGATATTCGAGTTAACCCTTTAACTGCCAATTGCAAAATGTAGTACAAATTGAGTTTACTTAGAAATGGATATAACGATTTTGATTAAAGTTTGGAGTTAAATGTCTTTTTTTTTTTTTTTTTTTTTTTTTTTTTTTTTACAGAACTAAAACGTTTGGACATATCCTCATATTCAGGAAAATTTGCGTTAACCCTTTAACTGACAATCGCAACATAAAATAGAAATTGGTTTTACTCGAAAGTGGATGTAACTATTTCTATAAAAGTTTGGGGTTAAGTGTTCTTTAGAGAGCTAAAACGATTGGACATATCCTCATCTTCAAGAAAATTCACGTTAACCCTTTAACGGCCAGTCGCAACATATAATAGAAATTAGGTTTACTTGGAAATGGTTATAATGATTTTTATAAAAGTTTGGGGTTAAGTGTTCTTTAGAGAGCTAAAACGAATGGACCTACCATCCTCTTCAGGAAAAATCGTGTTAACCCTTTAACAGCCAGTCGCAATTTATAACATAAAATGGGTTTACTCGGAAGTGAATGTGACGGTTTTGATTAAATTTTGGGGTTAAGTGGTTTTTTTCATTTTTTTTTTTTTTTTTTTTTTTAAGAGAACTAAAACAATTGCACATATTCTCATCTTCAGGAAATTTTGTTTTAACCCTTTAACTGCCAATCGCAACATATAATAGAAATTAGATTTACTCGGAAATAAATGTAATGATTTTGATTAAATTTTGGGGTTAAGTGTTTTTTGAGATCTAAAACGATTGGAGATATCTTCATCTTCAGGAAAATTTACATTAACCCTTTAACGGCCAGTCACAACATATAGCAGAAATTGAGCTTACTCGGAAATGGATGTAACCAATTTAATTAGAATTTAGGGGTTAAGTGCTTTTTAGGGATCTAAAACGATGGGAAAAATCCTCATCTTCAGGAAAATTCGTGGTTTCTGTTAACCCTTTTACACCATATGGCAAGAATTGGGTTTACTTGGAAATTGATAAAATAATTTTAATGAAAATTTAGAGATAGATTTTTTGAAGAGATAAATTGATTAGACATATCTTCATCTTCAAGAAAATTTGTGTTCGCTGTTAACCCTTTATCGGCTAGTTGCAGCATGGGGCAGATAGTGGGTTTATTTTTAAATGGATATAATGATTTTGTTGAAAGTTTAAAATTAAATATATATAGAGAGAAATGTAATGAGTTACTACTAACGAAAAATAATCTCATGTCACATTACAGAAAAAGTAAAACTTATCCTATTAAATTTCAGATAATTACACTGCTCTGAAAAAAAAAAAAAAAAAAAATCTGTATCTGATGCCATTCTTGCAGATTCTTATGTAAAATGACCTCCTGAATCCGAATCTGGCCCCCATTTTGCCCCATCACCCACCGTTTTCTTGCTACGCACCTAGAGATGCAAAAAACCCGGAAGTTTTGGGGAAATTTGGGAACTTTGCGGGGAAAAAACAAATTAGAAATCTCTAAAGCAAATAATAAGTTGTTTACTCAATATAAATGGCAATTTTAAGGACTGTGATATACAGATAATCTTATAACATTATTTCAATTTATCATTTTATTTTCAGTTTATCAGAACTGCAGCCAAATCATAATTTGAAAAGAAACTTAAGCTTTATTTATTAAATTAGTACTTAAGATAAATGTATCGGTACAATGTTGGATACAATTTCCATATTATACAAGCCGAAGAATTAAGGAAACCAATGTACATAATCTTGTAATAGTTTAGAAGAGAAGTAATTAAGGTTTGAAAACTTATTTAAAAATTTCTATTTTTAAAGAATCATTTAAAATAATGAAGTGGTTTTTAAAAAGAAGGGATGACATTTTATGCAATTACTACAGTGGTATAGTTTCTTTTACAAGTTATTTTCATAAATATTTCTAATTAGAATTTGTAAAAAAATGATGTTAAATTTCCTACAATGAAAATTTTTTGATGAAAATTTATACACATATTGTTTTCCTGATTTTTATGCATAAAAAGGAAAAAAAAAAATGTTTCTGCATTTCTAACACAACAAGTGGGGAAATTTTTCGAATTACTTATATATATCCCTAAAACAGATTAAATTTAAGAATTCTTCTTATTATTATTATTATTATTTGTAATTGATAAAAAAAAAAAAAAAAAAAAAAAAAAAAAAGAAGAAGAAGAAAAAGAGAAATAATTTAAAATTATCAGGTAACAAACTAATTTCTTAAATACTTCATTTGAGTTTAATGAAATATAAATTTAGTTGGGTTTGTTCCCTAAAATCTTAAGTCCAATTCTCTAATTGTTTTATACTACATTCATAAACGAATTATGAATAAAAGAAATTAAATGTTATTGATTCTCATTAAGAATGGAAAGGATATCTCAAGAACATAACAAAATAATATTAATGAATAATGACAGAAAGTTACTGTTAGTGTTAGCACCGCATTAATTATAATTAATTATTTTCTTCGTTTTCGGAATAAACATCGAAGATGCTCGAATTAGGGGGAAAGGGAAACGAAAAGGAAATCTATGCAGGAATTAAAGTTGAAGTTAATTTAAAGATTGGAGGCAAAGTAATTAACAAAAGTTATAAAAATATTCATAATTTCAAAATTCCCAGTTTTGGGGAAATTTCAAAATACCCAATTTTGTCTTAAATTCCCAGGGAAAAAAACGGTTTTTTTTCGGTAAAAAACCGGGTGTTTTGAAAGCCTTGCATCTCTACCCCTCTCCCATATTAATCATTGTTTGATAATTTTATACCCATCAGTTTGGTTTGAAGGGGAACGATGATTATTTTAACCGTTAAATGTCTTCTGACCTGAGGAGCAACAGAGGTAGAAAGTTCTAAAACACACGAACATTTGTAGTAAGGAGGATATTTGAGGGGATTTGTGCACAGAAAACAAAAAAACGTTAACACTGTTAACGTGAATTACTTTTAACATGAACTGTTACCACAATCCCCGTCAAAATGAAGATTACTTTAGTTATATGACGATCAGTTACTGATAGCATGAACTACTGATAACATGAACAGATTTTCGATCCCCCTTGAGATTCACGTTAACGAGGTTCGACTGTACATCTTTTCATGTCTGCACAAAAATGATTTTTTTCAGCATTTATTACTATACTACTTTAAGAAAAGAATCGTCTACATTCATCATGGAAAATATTTTTAATAAATTATAACTTAATAAATAATTTGCATTGCGTAAATTTGTATCCGCGATTTTAATGAAATGCTCGCCCTCTGGTGGGATAAGGTGAAATTATCACACCACTGATAGCTTTCACGCTGAAACAATGATAGAACAACAAAAAAGAACACTAATAAATACACGTGTGGCTATTATATTTACTAACAACTGCAGTTGGGAAAGCGCCACCTATTGATCATTACAAACGCAGATAGGATTATATATAGAAGAAAGTCTTGTGGTAATACTAGTTATAATATATTAAAACAAGAGGACTTTACCTCTGCGGCTGCTAACTACATTTAAAAGAATTTTGAAAATTCGATATTACTTACTAATATAAAAACTTAAAAAATATTAAAATTTTAAAAGAAGTATTCCATTAAAAATCAAAACACTATTTAAGCAACTGATTATAAAAAATCATATTTTTCATAAAGTAGTTAAATTTAACTTACTTATGAAAACTTATTCCATTTCCTTTCATAAATGTATTTATACAATTAAAAGCCGCGCAGTATTTCGGCATTTTCAATATATATCAACATTCTATTCCATTATTGTTTCCGAGTTTTATACTCTCAAATGGCTGATGCCAAAAAACTTTTTCGGCATCAAAAATCTTTGCACGTTAACATGGGGATGATAGATCAATATATATTACTATATCTATGGACGAAACTGGGAAAGAGTCCATTGTCTTACCTTTCAATTTAAATAAATAATAATAATAAAAAAAAATTGTGAATAGTTCATATTTTTCGCTATTAATGGAAATTCGATGAATTGCATTTTCGGTTACATTAAGCGTTTTTAACACTTTCTAACAATTTTTTACTGTATTCGAATTAGTGTATCTGTCTGTCAGTTTGTTTATCTGTCACGCCACCAACGCCCGTAAATATTTTCAGAATTTCTTTAAAATTATACGTTATTTAAATTCACTATGGCATGTCACCCCCAAAAAGGCCAATGCATTGCGTTTTAGGAAACATTTTTATAAATTACATTTAATTAATTTTCTTAAGAAACTTATCTGTTAATAATGACACTTTAAAACACGTAAAATTTTTAAAAAGATATATTTAATTAAAACCACTTAAAATTACATATATGATTTCAAAGCTTTTCGCCCCGCCTACCAGGGCATCATCAGGAAAGGGCGAAAAGCTTTGAAACGATATATGTGATTTTAAGTGGTTTTAATTAAATATACCTTTTTAAAAAGTTTACGTGTTTTAAATTGCCGTTATTAACAAATAAGTTTTTTTAAGATGATACACGTGCCTATATAGAATGTCTCTGTATGAGGTGTGATGTCCTATAATTGACTTTCTACTGTAAAAATCATAAAGAAATTGACATTTATTGTTAATAATCTAAAACAATATTTTGTATAGAATATGATATGCTTAATCTTCAGATTTACAGGGCTTCATTAAAATATTCAAATACATTAAGGATTACTATCGGAAATTAAGAACTGCATTTCCGTTTGTGATAAGTATTTTTATCGCTTTCCAACAATGTTTATAGTGATTATAAATTCAGTTAGTCTATATATCTGTCTTTCTGTCAGTAAAATTCGATCCTGGTCTATGCTTGATTGGAGATGCCATCACTTAAAATTAAATGAATTCAGTCGTGGCTTTGAAATAAAACACATCGTACTTAAAGACGAAAACATTTAATAAGACATTACTAAAAAACGCACAAAACATAGATAAACATTTAGAACACAAATAAAATTATTCTTCTCGATCTAAAAACATGTCATTCTTCTCGTTCCATCTAACTCCGTTCCCTCTTCCTTGGCTGTTGCCACTCATCTCCTGTCTAAATAGCACTTCATGACGTCATGGAACTTTACTCGTCCCTCCTTTTTGAGCTCATACGTCACAGGAGTGACTATGATGCTACCAAACTTAGATACTGTTTCATGATATAGAGAGTTTCTACACAAATGTTCACATTCATGATAATGCTGAATAGTTTTTAATATAAGTTTTTCATATAGGAAGAACACCAACAGATAATACTAAGAGTTTCTAAGGAAATGTTCATGTAGGTACCACAAAAATTCTTTTTAGAAAAAGTTTATAAAATAAATGTTCATATATGTAAATCCTAAAAGTTTATATCAAGAGTTTATAAAAAAAAAATGCATATATCATAAAATCTTTAGGAAGAGCTTCTGCATATGCCCAAAGAAAGAAAAAAAATGAAACAAACAATGAAATACATAGTATATTTAGCAATAACACAACAACAGCAATACACACAAATAATAGATCTAACATTAAATATCTTACAAACAACCCTTATAATATGCACATGAATTATATAGTATATCACGAGGTAAATTAAATCTGAATAATTAGATACAACTGAAATACTATTAGAATATTTTAAGGAAGTCTAGATAAAGAATCGGCATTGCCATGATTTTTTCCCTTCCTATTCGTAATTTTTAGATTATATCTCTGCAAAGCTAAAGCCCAACGTGCTAACTTTGCACCGTGTGGCATTGTTTGGGTCAGAAAAGTCAGAGGATTGTGATCGGAAATTACTTCGACTTCTGCACCGAAGAGCCAAGTATCAAACTTTCGTAGAGCAGTCAGCACACTGTAAGCTTCTCGTTCGATCGTTGACCATTTGACTTGGCACGGAGACAGTTTTTTTACTAAAAAAAAGCAATGGGATGTTCTTTGCCAGAATCATCCGACTGAGATAAACATGCTCCTATAGCTTTGGTCGAAGCATCAGTGTACAATTTGAATGGCTTTGCTATATTAGGCGTATATAGAGATGGCATATTCATTAAATGGTGTTTCAAATTTTGAAAAGCTGTTTCTTGGGCATCAGACCAGGGAATTTCATTAGGTACGCTTTTCTTTGTTAATTCAGTCAAGGGAAGAATTTCTGAAGCAAAATTTGGAATGTATTCCTGGTAATAATTAGCCAAACCAATTACACTACGAAGTTCTTTTTTGGTGATAGGCCTGCAAATTTTTCTTATAGCTTCGGTTTTTTCGGGATCGGGTGTATGTCTTCCTGATCCAATAATATGGCCTAAAAATTTCACTTCATTCTTTCCGAAATCGCATTTCTTTAAATTAACAGTAAGACCAACTTCTTGGGATGTTTTGAGAACTGCTTTCAAGTGTGTTATATGTTCACTCCAAGTGGTAGAAAAGAAAATACTGCAACGTCATCGATATAGGAACGACAATAATCTTTATGACACTCTAAAACTTTGTCTATAGATTTTTGAAATGTACTACCAGCGTTCTTCATACCAAATGGCATGACATTCCATTGGAAATGCCCTGAGTGGGTAGTAAAAGCAGTATAATGTTTGCTGTCTTCTTTCATAGGTATTTGCCAGTACCCTTTCGTGAGATCTAGAACAGAAATAAACTGCGAATTACCAATCAAGTAAATAAGATCATTGGCAATCTTCATGGGGTATGCATCTGGGATGGTATAGCTGTTCAATAAACGAAAATCAACACATAACCTAACAGTTCCATCCTTTTTGGCAACGCAAACGACAGGATGAGCCCATTCGCTGTTACTATGTTCTATTAGTCCAAGTGTAAGTAATTCTTGAATCTGTCGATCCACTTCCTTTTGCATAACTATCGGTATTCTATATGGACGTAGTCTTTTAGGACAGCAATCTCTAGTAACGCGGACACTGTGTCCTTCTACTTTAGCGATTCCGGGTTTAGTGCTGAAAACATTATTATATTTGCATATTACATTTTTCAAACCATTTTTCTTTTCAAAATTTAAATCTAAACTATCAATATGGTCCGCTATCTCTTTAGGGGTTAAGCATCCATTTCCGAATGGTGCATAATGAATATCACCAAAATCTTTATCTTCATCAAATATTAGGCCAACATGGTCAATTCGAGCAACGTATGGTCTGAGCTTATTAAAATGCAGTTCTCTTCTGGACCCATTCTCTAATTCAACTAAGGCTGAATGTGGCCTAGTGAATTCAACAACAGTAGCTGGGCCAATCCAAGTTTTAAGTAATTTATGCGAAGATGAAGGAACTAGTATTAGTACTTTATTACCAACATTAAACTGTTTATCTCTTGCTCTCAAATTATACCGCGAAGTATATCTTCCTTGAGCATCCTGAGCATATTCTGATGCAATTTCATGTGCTTTTCTTAGTTTCTCAACTAGTTCTGATATATATTTTTCAACTGATGCGGAAGCTGAAGTGGGAATTTTCCTCTCACCAGTCCATACGTCTTTCAATAGTGACAATGGTCCAGGAGGCAAACGCCCATAAACTAACTGAAACGGAGAAACACCTGTCTTACTATGAGGAACTTCTCTGTAAGCAAAAAGTAGATATGGAAGATGCAAATCCCAGTTAGATCCATATTCCTGTATATTTTTATTTAACATATCTTTCAATGTTCGATTCCAACGTTCCACTGCATCCATACTTTCTGGATGACCTGGCGTTGCAAACCTCGGAGGAACTCCAAGAAGTTCCACAAATGCTTCACTTAATTTAGCAGTAAAATTAGTACCTTGGTCTGTACATATTACTTTGGGGAACCCTGTCTGCGTAAATATTCTCATCAGATTATTGCAAGTTGTTTTAGCATTGATGTTAGTCACGGGAATAGCTTCAGCCCATCTAGTACATAAGTCAACTGCACAAATCACATATTTATGTCCTCTTCGAGACGGGGGTTCTAAAGGTCCAATACAGTCCAAACTCCAGACATCAAATGGAATTTCTGGCCTAACAATGGGTTGTATCGGTATACGATCCCTATAGGAAACTGGTCTGCGTAATTGGCAGGTTTTTGCAACTTTCGCAAAATTTTTTAACGTCTTCTTTGAGACTTGGCCAATAAAATGAATATTTTATTCTCTGCTTTGTTTTCTGTTCGCCTAGATGACCAGCCAATGGTATTTCGTGTGCCATCCTAAGAACTTCTTTTCTTTTGCATGTGGGCAGAACTACTTGATCAACATTCTCTCCACATAAACATTCTGAATGGACAAGAACTCCATTGCTAATTTTAAATGAATTCTTCCCATTTTCGGCATAAGACCAGGATTTCTTTAAATCTTCATCATCTAATTGTAATTTTATAAAATCTTCTTTATTTCCATTGCTTTCATCATTGGTAATCTCATCATTAAGTTGAAGATACGTTGATATGTTTTTCTTTTCATCATGTTCTTCCTGATTTTCTTTTTCAATGCTCTCATTTAACTTTGCAAGTACATGATTCATACATCCATTTAATTCTACATTCTCCATTAAAACTTCATAGGCAGTTGAACAAATTAGCATATCATTCACAAGTTTCTTCGACACTGCACAAGTTACAGGTACATTGCCGTGTTTCCCATCATCTATCTTTAGGTCAAGAATCTTTAGAGCAGCTACTTCTTTTTCACCGAAAGCCGAAATAATTTGGATTGTTCCATCCCCTTCTCTAAAATCGGTATCGACCAAATCTGCACGTAAGATTGAAATTTGTGCTCCAGTATCCACTATTGCCTTCAAAACTTTTTCTCCACATTTGATATTTACGTATTTCAAATCATCAATTCCATCTTTAATCGGCATAGAGGTTGACACAGGAATTGACACCTTAGCAGTTACAACTTCGTTCGTTGTCTTTGGCTTAACGTCTTTGGCTTCAACCACATTATTTACGGCGTTACGAGTTGATGTTTTCTTGGAATTCTTGGGACAAACTCTAGATAAATGCCCCACAGATCCACACGTAAAACAAGTAGGTTTAAAACTTGTATTTTGATCAGTTCTTAGAGGAAATGATGTCCTAAATTTCAGAGATGGCTGTTCGTCTTTTTGTTTGTTGCTAAAGTCTTTAAAATCAGGTTTGTAATTACTAGTTGTTCTATGTTTCATATCACCCAAACCGGATCCCTTAGCATTCAATCGTACACTTTCGTACTCATCCAACTTATCAGCTAAAATACCCGGAACAAGTAACTTAGCCCAGTCATCGACGAAATGTTCTCGGATATCACCTGGAACGCGTCTTTTTAACTGATCCGTAATCATAAGATTCTTCAATCCTTCAAAATCATTTACTGCAACTCCTGCAACTCCTCCAAGCCATTCCTCAAGGTAGCTTGTTATTTCGAAAACATGGTCTCGAGTAGGGTTTCGCTGATGTTTCACAAATTTTAGTCTGAAATGTTCAGGGCCTAATTTAAATCGTTTTAATAATAAACCTTTGATATAATCATAATCGTCAAATTTTTCTTCTGATTCACGAGCTATTAATTGAGTGATTTCTTTTGGCATAAGAGCTAAAAGAGCTGATACCCAATTACATTTATCTAGATTAATTCTCTTGGCTTGACGCTCAAACAAAGTCAAGAACAGCACTATATCTCCATCTCTCATTTCGAATTTTGGAACGATTTTTGTTAAATCTTGCGTACTACTCTTAGCTTCAGAAATCGGTGCTACTTTAAACTTTTCAGCTTCCAAACGGATTTTTTCTAACTCAAATTCATATTCGCGTTTTTGTTTTTCTTGCTGTTCACGTAATTTTTTAATCTCTAGCTCTTGGAATTGCTTTTCAGCATCTTGTTTCTCACGGAGCTTCCTATCTTCGATAATAATCTCGAGCTGATTCTTAGTAAATTCTTCGTCATATTCTTTATCTTTGGTAATTAATTTGCGTAAATCGCTTACAGTAATTTCATTCTTGACCTGAAGATTCAACTCCACAGCTAACAATTTCAAATCCTCTTTCTTTGCGCGACCCAAATATGCCATCTTATACACCCTAAATTTTCTGAACGAGAAACTTAGCAAAATTCCTCAAGGTGGTGCTGATTAAAACACTTTGTTAAATATTAATGGAAATAAAATTATATACCATATGCAAAACCCATAATTTATACCTAAAGCAATTGATATCTGTATAAATTTCTTTACTTAGCTTATGAATCAAATTGACTTTAAAAATACGTGAATGATATTTTCACACATTAGAAATAATTTAAAACACACTGTCGTGCATACTTACATTTCCTTACGCAATGAAATATAAAATAAAATTCTTTTCTTATTTATCCAATTTATTTTTTATTGAAACCAACACTTTTATTTCATATGAAATGAATAAACAAACATTTCTATCATAAGCTTACTTCAACGTTTGTAAATAAAATAAACAATTTAAAAAAAAAATGTAATCTTTAACACTTTTTATATAATTACCATGTGTCATAAGCATAAACACAGAAAAGAAAAAAAAAAAAAACTTTACTCCTTCTATAAAATAATGAAATGGAACAACAACAAAAAAAAAAATAATAATAATAACGCAGACGATTTTCGTCAGCATTAGCTATTTCGTTCGAAAACAAACTAATTTATTATGGCTCGTTATTAAATGAAATAAACAAAACACTATTTGTGTAATTTTAGCACTTAATAACTAAAATGAATCAACTCTCATTTTTATTTCATATTAGGTACATTCATTAAAATATAAATATTCTAAAAAAAAAATAGATTTTCCAATTTCAGGAACAAAATACGATATTTACTCTTATTTATTTCATCACACAAAATACTTTTAACTCTTATTTCGGAGAGCAAACAAACAAATATATAGATATATATATATATATCAAACTGAGGGGGAAAATGTCAAGATCTACTGCTGTAGATATTTAACAGATAAACAATTCTATATTTTTTGAAGTAAATAAAAAAAAAATCACATTGTATTAAAATTAATATTCACTGGCTCGTGAAATATTAAATCTTTATTCACTGCCGTAAATAAATGTAATTAATACATATACGCTGTATTAAAATTAAACAATCACTGGCGTGACATCGTATGCTGTTATTTACCAGCGTAAAATATAATACACTTAATACATTCACACTGTATTAAAATTGACATTCACTGGCGTGAACTTTGTTCGAATATATTTGAGAACAAAAACTTAGAACTGGCGTTCTATTTTGTATATAATTTTACGTTATAATACCAACATTTTTTTTTTTTTTTTTTTTTTTTTTAAACACAGAATTAGCACTGGCGTGCTTCTTATCGAATATTTATTTTGCACTGGCGTGCTTCATATCGAACATATTCAAAAATATTAGAACTGACGTTCTATTTTCATTTTATGTAATAAAAAAAAACATTTTTTGAAATGTACACTTAAAATATTTGGGCATATACACGAAAGCTCTTACCTTCCCCATTTTCTAGGTATCCTTTTCTATCCTACTAAAAGGCTGCGCCAGTAAAATTCGATCCTGGTCTCTGCTTGATTGGAGACGCCATCACTTAAAATTAAATGAATTCAGTCGTGGCTTTGAAATAAAACACATCGTACTTAAAGACGAAAACATTTAATAAGACATTACTAAAAAACGCACAAAACATAGATAAACATTTAGAACACAAATAAAATTATTCTTCTCGATCTAAAAACATGTCATTCTTCTCGTTCCATCCAACTCCGTTCCCTCTTCCTTGGCTATTGCCACTCATCTCCTATCTAAATAGCACTTCATGACGTCATGGAACTTTACTCTGTCCTTCTATCTATCCGTTGTGGAAGGATATAGGCAAAGAACATCAAAGGTTATACGATACAACGTGTACGTAAAGTTGAAAAGTGTTAATAATCGATGCGTACCTCAGGATTTTTCGTTCTTGTTTGTAATGTTAAGGCTAAAATGGGGTTTTTATTCAATATCTATAGAAGAATTATACGACTGAACTAAAAAATATGGTGTTAACTAGATTTTTATCGTCCTGATTTATAAGTATATCAATTTTCCAAAATACATTTGGTTTTAATTAGTAAAACAGAAAACTCGCAAAAATTACTTTTATACCATTTACTTTATTTTAAAGAAAAACAATATATTAGATAGCTTTTTGTTAACTCTAACTTAGTAATTGCCTTTGATGTATATTGTTACGAATAGTGCTGGGCGATGTTGAAATTTCTTAAATCGATATATCATTCATCAAAAATACCGATATAAGGATATATCGATTTAAGGCAGCGTTACCAACTACAGGGTATAATCCCTACACGTAATTACTTTTAGTAGTTTTCTTTAGGATGTAGAGACTGTTTACAGTTAGTTGGTTGGGTTTAACGTTGCAGTAGCACTACGCTACACTGTTAAAAATTTCGTGTTAGTTTGAACCAAAAATTGTTTCTGAAGTAGCTATAACCACCCGATGATTTAACTTTTTACCCTGATTTAGTAATTTTAGATTAACCAAATATTGGTATTATGAAAGAAAAAAAAAAATCAAAATTCGACCGAGGCGGGGATTGAACTGAAGACCTTTTTATCTCCTGTCAAATATTCTGACACTGTGCCACGCTTTCTTGGTTTTTATGTTTCGTTGATTTTGATAAAAGGGATTAAATTTTCTAGTGTCTTATCGTGACCCATAAGTGAGTTGTTGTTCAAAATTTGCCCTTTAGCCTATGTTTTCGACCACGCTGCAATCGACCACGCGTTTCTGGCTGCAATCTTTAAGAGACAGTGTCCGGAGAGGAGAGAAGTCGTGTAGAGCCGCACCAGATTGTAAAAACGTGAGAAAAATGGCGGCTTTGGCCTTTATCACGGTTCTGTGAGGTCTAACTGGAACGTTTCCGGCTGCAATCTTTAAGAGACAGTGTCCGGAGATGAGAGTAGTCGTGTAGTGCCGCACCAGATTGTAAAAACGTGAGAAAATGGCAGCTTTGGGCTTTCTCATGGTTTTGTGAGGTCTAACTGCAATAGAGACAGTGCCCGGTGATGAGAGAAGTCGTGTAGAGCCGCACCAGATTGTAAAAACGTGAGAAAAATGGAGGCTTTAGCCTTTATCACGGTTCTGTGAGGTCTAACTGCAACGTTTACGGCTGCAATCTTTAAGAGACAGTGTCCGGAGATGAGAGAAGTCGTGTAGAGCTGCGCCAGATTTTAAAAACGTGAGAAAAATGGAGGCTTTGGTCTTTCTCATGGTTCTGTGAAGTCTAACTGCAACGTTTCCGGCTGCAATCTTTAAGAGACAGTGTCCGGAGATGAGTGAAGTCGAGTAGAGCCGCACCAAATTGTAAAAACGCGAGAAAAAGGGCGGGTTTGACCTTTCTCACGGTTTTGTGAGGTCTAACTGCAATAGAGACAGTGTCCGGAGATGAGAGAAGTCGTGTAGAGCCGCACCAGATTGTAAAAACGTGGGAAAAATTGCTGCTTTGGCCTTTTTCACGGTTTTGTGAGGTCTAACTGCAACGTTTCCGGCTGCAATCTTTAAGAGACAGTGTCCGGAGATGAGAGAAGTCGTGTAGTGCCGCACCAGATTGTAAAAACGTGAGAAAATGGCAGCTTTGGGCTTTCTCACGGTTTTGTGAGGTCTAACTGCAATAGAGACAGTGCCCGGAGATGAGAGAAGTCGTGCAGTGCCGCACCAGATTGTAAAACAATATACAGTATATAATTATTAACACTTCACATTAGCAAGTTAATTGTATGATACATTATTTGTATCATGCAAGGATGGAAAGCGTCTGTTGACGATGACGCGAATTCAATGATTTTTGTTCAGCCAAAAGTTTTCACTTCAAATGGAAAGCGTTAGCTGACGATGACGGGAGTTCAATGATTTTTGTTCACCCAAAAGTGCTCAACGCGCCTAAAGAAGTTTTCACTTCAAAAAATCAACTTTCACCCTATTTAAAATTATATTTAAATACCCATAGTATAATAGTATATACTGTTAATAATTAACTTCGAAAGAAATAAAAATTACATATTTAACTATTAAAATAATCATATCTAAGACAACGCCGTTTTTTGAATTAATTTATTTTTGACAATATGACAATATCATATTCTATACTGAAATTAATGAATTTCATGAAGAAATATTTTTAATTACATAAAATATTAGTAAAGAATAGTTAATTCACCTTTCTAATAAACAGAAACTAGGGTCTCTTATTTTTAAATTATAGGAACTGGCAAAAAATATAACAAAAAATAGCAGATGAAAATACTAATATTGATAAAATAAATCTCTAGTAATCAAACGAATTTTGAATGAATGAATAATCTCATTCAGAATCGGTTTTTATTTTGCTTCTGCACCTGCGTCTGCGTTTCTTAAAACCGTAATCATGGCTCGAATGAATGAATCTTTTAAACCGATATTGCCTTTTTCCCTGTGCGCCTGCGTAACACTAAATCGAAACGGCACTTCAAATATTCTCTTGATATTTTGCGGTTTGATTGAGTGAAGATTTTCATGATTTAGCTGTCTATGACTGCGCATGCCTTAGACTAAAACCGATATCCAGTTGAATGAGTAGCGATCTGGCATTATTCCAGCCGATTGAATCGATTTAGTCTAGAATCAGATTTTCGCGTATTTTGATGTTTCTGCATCGATATTTTACGGAAGATGAAATATTTAAATCGAATAAACGATATTAGCGTTAAATCGATATTTTATTTTACATCGATATAAAGCTCAGTCCTAGTTACGAATTAAAATAATTCGTAGTTATTTTTATGTAAATTCATTCAGAGGCTTAGTCAGGTGATAAAATGCTAATTTTCAGCATTTCTAGTTTGTTTTCGCATTAAATAATGGATTTAGTGACAAATTTGGCGACTTTTTCGCTCCTTGGCGATTTTTTTTTTTTGGTAACCTTGGTGAGAAAATCCTAATCATCGAAAAAAAAAAAAATGGAAGCTTTAACTTGATTGGCGGACGAGTTTTTTGAATTTTCGACATTTTTCTACGTGGGTATTTAAGAAGTCGCTTTACGCCAAATGAGTCAGTCTCAGATGAGTTTCGCCAATGCTTTCATTGCTACTAAAAGAGCTCTGAGCCTCTTTGGAATGCAGTCTATTGCTGTTTGTTAAAACTCTGATACAGTATGTACGGTGAATTTGCAGTTGACAGCTGTTATTTAAGCTGAGTTTACTGGTAAAAGTGCAGTTGATACTTGGTTTATAGACCTGTAATCTTCTCGAATTTTCTGTAAATAAAGTTTCCAGCCTCTGCAAAATTCGCCTTTTATTCTCGGACAACTTACGAATCTCCAAGTACGCAACAATATTGTCTAAAGATAACAAACCTAGAATAGTATATTTTTAACACTTTCTAAAAAAGCTGAAAAGTTTTTATGACTTCGGTTTGGCTATCTGTCTGTCTGTACGCGTTCCACATCTCGTAAATATTCATGGAATTTCTTGAAACTGATATATCTTATTCATGTTCACTATAGAATGTTTTGTATTGAATATGGAGTAAATACCAACACTGATTTGTATACAGGGACACCTGAAAATATTCTAAAGCATTACGTTCTATGAGAGGTATTTCTATAAAGCATATTTTATTACATTTATTTTTGAACAAATCATAAAGAAATTGACATTTATTATTCCCATGCACTAAAAAATGTTTTCTTTAGAATATAGTACGATAAGATTTATAGGACCGCACAAAAATATTCAGATATATTATGGGCTGTAATTGGTAATTGCATTTTTGCTTTTATTAAGCTATATTAACACTTTCTGAAGATATGTAAGTGTGATTACGATTTAAATTAGCCTGCCCGTCTGTTTTTCTGTCCGTCTGTCTATCTGTTCGTAGTCCGCCTCTAGCAACGCAAATATTTTGAGAATTTCTTTAAAATGGTATATGTTATTCAAGTATAACATGTTCCTTATTTAAATGCTACAAATAACACAACTGGTTTGTCGGCAGGGACACACCAAAACAATGTCAGTGCATAACCTTTTATGAGTGAAATTTTAAAAAATAATATTTAAACAACTTTGTACCGCAAAAATCACAATGAAATCGATATTTATTACTCATATGCTAAAAGAAATGTTTTCTAAATATTTACAAGTCGAACTAAAATACTCAGATTCATTATTGGCTACAATTAGAAATTGTTGGAAATACTTCTGAGTTTGTTTTTAACATTTTTCAATAATGTTTAAAAGTGATTATGAATTACATTAGTCTATTTGTCGGTCTTTCTGTCATTTTGTCTATCCGTTGTGTAATCACGTAGGCAAAGCATATTGAAGGTTAAATGATGCAATGGGTACGTAGAGTTGGAAAGTGTTAATAATCTATGCGAACCACATGATTTTTCATTCTTGTATACCTATACATTAAATAATCTCAAAATAGCTTTTTATTGCTTTATCTTTAAAGAGAAAGCATCAAAAGGTATACTTTTATGTAGCCCAGTATATTGTCTGAACTCTGCATGAGCGTCTCATGATGAACTAAAAAAATCCTTACAACACTAATTTTACATTGAACAATGTCATCTTACGTCTCATATGTAAAGGGCAAATGGAAATTTCCTTATATATGAGTTTGCTGAATCAGGTCGACTATTAGAGGCTCTTAACACGAAAGAAAATGCAATTGCAGCAGTTTCCAATTACAGACCTTAATATATCTGAATATTTTGCTGTAGTCCTGTAAATCTTAATGCTAATCATATCAAATCCTCCAGAAAACATTTTTGTGCGTAATAATTATAAATGTCAATTTTGTTATGATTTGTGCAGTGCAAAGATATTTAAAAATAATTCATTAAAATGTCTTTCATAGAATGCAATGCACTAGCATTCTTTTAGGTGTCTTTGTGCGCAAACCAGTCGTTCTTTTTATATAATTTTCAACAGAGAACCTGTCATAATGAATTTGAATATTATATATCAGTTTGAAGAAATTCTGGAAACGTTTACGAACATTGGAGCGCAGATAGATAGACAGACGGAGAGACGGAAGGACAAACAGACCTCAGAAAGACAGACTAATTAAAATCGTAATCGCTCTTAAACATTCTTAAAAAGTGTTACAAGCGCATAGCACAAACATAAATGCAATTGCAGCAGTTTTTAATTATAGCCCTTAATGTATCTGAATATTTTGTTAGAGTCTCTTAAATCTTAATGATAATCATGTCATATCCTTGAAAAAACTTTGTTTTTATTTTTGTGTGCTTATGACTAATAAATGTCAACTTCGTTATGATTTGTGCAGTGTAAAGGCATTTAAATATGACTTAGTAAAATGCCTCGTATATAGAACGCAATACATTGCCATTTCTTGGATGTCCCTGTGCATAAACGAGACGTGCTATTTATACCATTTTCAATAGGGAGCATGCCATAGTAAACTTGAATAACATATCAATTTGAAAGAGCACGGACAGACAGACATATATGCTAATTAAAGTCATAATCATTTTGGAAAATATTAAAAACACATAACGTTAACAAAAATGCAATTACAACATTTCCAGTTATAATACTTAATGTATTCGAATATTTTGTTATGACCCTGTAAAACCATGATGCTAATCATACTACATTCTATAGAAATATTTTCTTTTTTGTGCATATGAATAATAAATGTTAATTTTGATATGGTGTGTGCAGTAGAATGGTATTTAAATATGAGTTATTGAAATGTTTTTCATAGAACGCAGTATATTGGCATTTTTTTTTCCTTTTACCTTCTCTTACTATATATATGACAGATAGTATTGTTTGTGGGTCAAATTTCCGAAATTGAGTTTCTGTTATATTTACACGTTTTGAGGTTCACTGAATCCGAAAATTATGTTTTTAGCGATTGGTCTGTGTGTCTGTTTTCATATCTCAAGAACAAATAGGAGCAAGAGAGTTCAAACTCTGTAATTTATCATATAGTGATGCTACATATTTTTTTTATATGCATAAAAACATGTTTTGTGTAGATTGGGGTAGGGATATCATTCAGCATTCGTTTACAGGGATACCCAAAGTAGTTGAATATATTAGAGCTATATTTGGAAATTGCTGGAAGTGTATTTCCTTTTGTATTAAATGTTTTTCATATAACACTAAGTTTAATTACACATTGTAATGCCTGTATAATTTATAGACATTATACAGAGCTACTCAAAATTAAGCTAAACGTTATTTTCTATTGAAAGTAATTAATTGATGGAAGTAAATTTTACTATGTCGACGAACACTGCTCAAAAAGAAAAATTAATTTCTCACTCCCATACTCTAAACGAAGTGTTTTTTGAAGTTTAATTTTCCACTTTGGTTTTAGTATAATATCAGGTTTTGAGTTCCCCTGAATACAAAAGTCAAATTTTTTAGTAGTTGATCTGCACGTATATTTGTTATCAGCATAACTTATAAAGGAATAACTATAAGGAATTTAAATTTGGTATTTTGAAATTCATATTAGGTTGCCTCTTGAAAAATTTATCCAAGATTGGCCAGTTTGTAAAGCAAATCAATAACAGCCTTGATTGTTAAATAACACTTATTTTAAAAAATAAAATGCCCTTTTCTTAATGCACTAAAAAAAAAAAAAAAATAACGTTTTCAGCTCAGTACCGCCGATCTGAATACTTGCATTTTACTACTATTCCAATAAAATTGCACCTCAAACGAAGAAAAAGGGGGGATCAAACTATTTTATACCAAAATTTCCAAACTGGCTAATTTCAGCTCATATTTTCATAAATCCAGAATAATTTAAAATTTAAAGTTAGTTTTGAATGTCATACAAGGCGTTTACTAGGATATTTTATACTAGGCGAGACGGATTAATCATCGACCATATATTGAACGCCCCAGCTCACCCGCTCATCGATGTCTTTTCTAGTGAATTTTGTCCTTTTATCCTTTTCGGTGTTAGCCGTATTTTTTTTTTTTTTTTTTTTTTCCACTTGACATTGTGAGTTTTTTTGTTTTCGTCCCATGCTTTTTTCTATGGAATTTTGACTATTTTCCCCCGTGTTTCTATGGATTTTTAGCCTTTTCCCTCGTTTTCTACATCCTAAAGTGCGGTGGAATAGGGTATAAATTTTAAATTAGTTTTAAATTATTATGGATTTATGAAAATATGAGCTGAAATTAGCCAGACTGGAAATTTTGGTATAAAATGGTTTGAGCCGCCCTTTTCTCCGTTTGAGGTGCAATTTTATTGGAATAGTAGTAAAATGCAAGTTTTCAGATCGGCGGTACTGAGCTGAAAAAGTTATTTTGTTCTTTTTAGTGCATTAAGAAAAGGGCATTTTATTTTTTTTAAATAAGTGTTATTTTTTTTATTTTTGTAGTATTTTATAATTTTTATATTTTTGATGCACTGCCTAGATTAAAATCGCTGTTGCTAAATTTAACTTCTTGGCGAAAAATGTTCGGTGTATTTCAACGCAAAAATTTAAAATGTCGCCCAGGAGGACCTATAAATAAAACTGATTTCAGTGCAACAAGTATTTTGCATCGTAAAATATATTAGCACTTTACCAATGTGTAAAATAAAATTTAAGTGACAATGACGTCAATTTTTGTAAAATGCATAATTTATTTCTTTATAATTTTTTATTATTCACGTTTAGTCAATAAATGTATTTATTTTCCTGTAGGAAAAAGAAGAAAAAAAAATGAACTCGTAAATGTTTTTTGGCAACAATTAAATTATGGATAAAATTTAAATGGCTAACTTTTTTGCTATTATTAGCTTATTATTTTCATATTTTTATTAATTAAAAGAAAACGAATCAATTATGTTTTTTTTTTTTTTTTTTTTTGTTAAATTGTAGTGCCAGACATGACTAATATTTTAGTGAAAACCCGAAGTCTTTAGGTGGTCTGATTGTTGAGATATAAGCAAAAAGATGTGACATATTCGGATAAACACAGGTGACAGACAGAGCTGGTGTAAGAAAAGGTCTTAATATATGTATATATTATAGGTACATTATTTTAACGGGGGGTTGAGGGAGCAATAGCCCCCTTCACACAGTGAAATAAAATGAATATGTGAAATAAAACTGTTCCTAAACCTATTTTAGATTATTTCAAAAGCAGAGATTAAACTTTATTATCTTACCTCATTGATCGTTCGACTTAATCTGCAATCTATCTTTATAAGTACAGAAATGCAGGGTAAGATAAAGTTGTGTGAGTGACACACCAGATTATTATTACTTTTATGGTTGTTAATATTTTGTACGTGTGTGTCCCTGTACGCAAACATGTCGTGCTACTGATACTTTTTCTAACAGGTAACATGATATAGTAAAAAACTTGAATAATGTATGTCAGTTTGAAGACATTTTGAAAACATTTATTGACGTTATAGTGTGGGGACAGGACAGGCAGATGAACCTGTCATAAACATTTTTCAACTTTGCTGGAATGAATTAAAAACGAGCTTTAGCATTTAGAAAGTAAAATTAACGATACCCACTCATTGAAAATAGATATATTAAATAAGTCAGTCATGATGTTTAAAGTTTGTTTACGCATTAGAAATGTGAATAATGCATAAAACAAACAGGTACTCTTTCAAATTGCTCCATGATAAATTATGAAGAACATTGATAGGCAATAGGATTAACTGGAAGAAAAAATTCAAAATAAAATTATTTAGAAATAGATTTGTCTATGGAGAGGCAGAGTGCCTCGGTTTTAGAAGAAAACAAATTATTCCTTTGAAGTTAGAATGTATTATTGTATAAGAAGAAAATCGATTTCTTATACAATAGAATGAATATTTTAATGGCTTTTCAAACATATGGCTATATTATTTATTTATTATTTTATGCATATGTATCAAGCAAGTGTATGCAAAATATTTCTTAGCTTTGTTTGTAATAAGATTATTGTTTTTTTTTTTTTTTTAATTCTACACAGTTATTCTGCTATGAGAAAATAATTTCTAAAACACACAAAGGCTTTATTGTTAAGTGCACTCTAATTAGTGACCTCATTCATTTTCATTCCGTCTGTCTCCCAATGAACTCAGAGCACGGCGTAATGTAATCAGTTGATTTTATATATAGATTGACGCATGTCATATGGTTTGTGTTTTCTTACTTCTCACTAAAAAAAAAAAAAAAAAAGATATATAACAATCTGCCATATTTATAACCCCCCCCCTCCTTTTTTTTTTTTTTAACAAACAAAAGTAAAAATATGAACAAGAAGCAGCTCTAACCACGTGGTGCTGTTACCATGGAAACTCGAGATCGATGAATGGAAGCTTGTGTACCAAGAGTACTCGGGTGCCTAGTTAGAAATGAGAAACGTTAAACGTATGAAGTCTTTGAATTCTACATTAAATGCGCATTTAAATAAAAATATTTGAAAAATGCGTTAATTTATGAGATATTGATAAAGGCATAGCCACATTCATAAGAAGCATTAATCAAAAATTTTCTGAATCAAGCGTTTTCAAAAACTTTAAACGTAATGCTTTTACAAAAAGAAGCTTATGTCAGAACATGAAATTGTGTAAACATTCCATAGAGCTTTAATGGGAGAGAAAAGTAAGTAAAAATAGAGCTTAAAAACATATGTTTTCAATGTAATACACATCTTTTCTCTTGTTTTAAATATTCTAATGTGAATTGGTAAGTGTTAGTTTTGTACGCTGTTTGCTTTTCGAAGACATTAATTATCTAGATCACTTAAATATGGTTAATTTAATCGATGTAAATAAACTTCATTCAAAATATTTTAAGTAATAAAAAAAGATAACCAAAATTAATGACCTTCTTTATGTAAAATATTGATAATTATTAAAACTGTTGTATATGTAACTGGTTATGCTTCAACATATAAGTAATAACGTGCTTATAAAAAATATATTAATAAATAATGAATTTTATTAGCAAAGAGATTTTCCGGTGTATAAGCAAAATGTTAAAGATTGTGGTGAAGGAGTTTTATAAAGATATTATTAATATTGCATTCCAATTTACGCATATTTTGATAAACATCAATATTATTTCTTTTTATACAATACTTTATAACAAATGCAAATTAAATATTTTCTGTATTAGTTAAAACACTCGAATGACTTAAGAAAGCATTTAAATAGTGTAAAGATTCTAAAATGAACATATCAGTAGTTAGTTTTACATTTTTTCGTTGCGTATTGAAAAGCCATCACTTATCCTACAGTCTTAAAATGATTTATATCTAAATAATTTCAGGTAGTAAGAAATGTAATTGTTTTAATTATATTCTTTATGCAAATTATTGATATTAATTAAGACTTTGTATAACTATCTCTCTGATTACTTTTTTATGTATTAACAAAATAATAATTTAAAAAGGATTAATGAGCAATAATTCTCACTATAAAGGATATACTATTATAATATATATATTTTTTTTTTATATAGCAGAGATTTTCCGATATGTAAGCGAACAGCTAAAAATAATGCCGAGATTATGATCTTCTTTTGTGTAAAATATTGATATAAATTAAAATGATTATAAGTATTTTTGATTACATTTCTATATATCAACGAAAAGATAAGATAAAAAATATTAATATTTAATAATTATTACTAGGAGATATTTCCCGATGTATAAGCGGACAGATAAAAGTTATGACAAGGTTATGATTTTCTTTATGTGTAAAATATTCATATTAATTATAACGATTATAGGTATTTCTGATAATGTTTCTATTTATTAAAATGTGGTAATTAATACATATATATAGATATACTGCCTGCATTTCTTTTAAAATTTTTATTTTATATGTATATTAAGCAAAAATTCTTACAAGGAGAGATTTTTTTCGTTATGCAAGCAAACAGATAAAGATTATGACAGGATTATTATTTTCTTTACGTAAAGTATTTATATTAAATAAAATGATTATATATATTTCTAATTAAGTTCCAAAATAATTACGAAAGTGCTAATTAAAAACTAGTATGTTGTGGCCAGTACATGACTTTCTTCTATATTTTCCTATACAAATTTACTCAGCAAAAATAATTTATTAAAATTATTGTTTAAAAAAATTATCTTCCATGAAAATGTAGACGATTTCCATATTACAGGAGTAGTATAACACTAAATAAATAAATATATATATATATATATAAAGTCAATTTTATTCTCAATATTACATACATAAAAAAAAATAATAATAAATAAAATAAAATAAAGTAAAAGTCGATTACTTTATTTTAAATTATCGCAGATCAATGGTTCAACCATTAGTTTTAAAGGTATTGGCGAGCTTTTTTGAAAGATACCCCTGAAAATTACTCCCCTCGAGGGGGGACTCCCAGATGGGGGAGGCGAGGCTCCTACATACACAATTTTTTTCCCCCAGTTGACTATCTCTATCGCAAATAATTCTTTTAAATTCCATAATGATTATTAAAAAATAATTCTCTTTATGCAAATTTATACAAAATTTTGTCATACCATCGCGTTAAAAATTTAGAAAAAGCGGGATGGCCACGCAAGCTTTTAGACAATTTTTACTAAAAGTTGATAGGCACTAATTTATGTCAATATGTAACTACATATCAACTTGTATGTAATTCTGTGCAGTAGTACCTGAGATACAGTCGCCAGAAAATTTTGTCATACACACACAGACAGATAGATATTTTCTAAAAATGGTCAAATCTTGGTCTACAGCTCTCAAAACGTGTAAATCCATCGAAAACCTGAGGTTGAAAACTTACGAATCCGATACTTTCTTCTATTAAATATAGAATAAAGTGAAAAAAAAATATTACTAAGCAATAATTCTTACTAGGTGAGATTTTCCAATATATATAAACAGAATATTAAAAATTATGGGAAGTGAATTCATATCAATTACATTATTACTATATAATAATTTACACTATAAAAGAATTATGTAAATTTATTGAGATGTTTATCCAGTCTTTGTAAATTTACAATAATTCTTAGTTAAAAGTAAACAATTGAGATTCTTAATCTTTATTCTGTATTTTTATCTATTTTAATTTTTAATTTTTCTCAAATATTAAAAGTGATTGTTTCTATTTTTTGAAAAGCATTTTAAGTTACAAATATATGCTCGCCAATAATTAATTAAATTAATATCAGTCATTAAAATGCATATATTAAATAGATATTTTAACGACTCCGTTTATTTTTCTCATTAATTTTACTGAAGACTTAAAACAAATGAGTACCAATAGTTTTCTGTTGAAGTTTTTAAAAACGTATGTAAATCTTTAAAAATATAGATAATTATTTTGTTATAATTCCCACAATGTTTGAATAAGGTATTTCCGTCAAAAATAATTTTTCGAGTAATTTAAATAGACCTTCAATCACGCAATTATTCTCATTAAAAATAGTAATAAAATATCGCTTGAAAATACTTTAAATAATGATCTTATCTAAGATAATTAAGAGTATCCGAAAAATTTAATAAAATTTTAAGCAAAATAAACTGATTCTACTTATATTTAATAAGAAAATTTTCATTATATGTTTTTCTCTGTTTAGTAATCACATATAATAAAACTCAATAATTAGGAATTACGTATAGTATTGAAATCACAAACAATTCGTAACCTTCAAATATTTCGAATATTTCTGAACATTTGGAATGGTATAAAGTACGTTTAATATATGTTCTTAATATTAAATAAATAACAATTGTTCAAAACCTTTTATTAAATAAATAAATAACTAAACACTAATAAGTGCATTAAATTCAATTGTATTTGGCACGGTGGTTTAATAAATGAAATGCAAGTCTTATTTTAGGTATTTAAAGCTCAAATAGTGCATAATTGAATATTAACGAAATGTTATCCTTTAATAACTAAAAGTTTTCATTTTGAATTTCTTATGTTGCACATTACAAATAGGTAAGTTTAATAATAATAAAAATAATGTTTAAATTTAATGGATTTTACTACAAAAAATATGTTTATTACAAATAATATTTTTCTATGATCCTATTTTACATGGAAAGTTTATTCTGCATACTTTTTTATTATTAAATAAACAACAAATAAGTTTATTGTGTGTATAATAATATTAAAGATAATTGTATTATTATTTTTATTTTTATTATTATTGCCGAAACGTCAGTGGAGGCCCTACATTGAGACTCAAAACGGTTTTGGGCTGTGTCTGTCTGTCGCGCGATAGCGGCCGCACAAATAGCGCTATTGACTTGAAATTTGGTACACATGTTCATGAGCCCCACGAAATCAGCTGTATAGTTTTTGGTATGTATTCCATTTGTAGTTCGTATACAGGGACACTCCAAAGTTTTTCTTATCATTACAGCCAATGGGAGGAATTTGTATGTATCGCGGTAGCGGCCGCAAAAATAGCGCAATTGACTTGAAATTTGGTACACATATTCATGAGCCCCACGAAATCAGCTGTTTATTTTTTGGTATGTATTCCATTTGCAATTCGTGTACAGGGACACGCCAGAGTTTTTCTTACCATTACGACCTACGGGAGGAATTTGTATGTACCGCGATAGCCACCGCAAAAATCAAGCAAAATTTTTGACGAAACGTCAGTGGAGGCCCTCTGTTAAGACTCAAAAGGATTTTGGGTGCCGTCTGTCCGTCTGTATGTCTGTCTGTCGTGTGATAGCGGCCGCAAAAATCACGCTATTGACTTGAAATTTGGTACACATGTTCATGAGCCCCACGAAATCAGCTGTATAGTTTTTGGTATGTATTCCATTTGTAGTTCGTATACAGGGATACGCCAAAGTTTTTCTTATCATTACAGCCTATGGGAAGAATTTGTATGGACCGCGATAGCGGCCCCAAAAATCACACTATTCACTGAAAATTTGGTACACATGTTCATGAGCTCAACAGAAATAACTGTATAGTGTTAGGCGTGTATTCCATTTGTCGTTCGTGTACAGGGACACGCCAAAGTGTTTCTTATCATTACGGTCTATGGGAAGAATTTGTATGTACCGCAATAGCGGCCGCAAAAATCCTTCTATTGACTTGCAAATTGTCGCACACTTTCCAGCTTTGCATATAAGTAGCTGTATAATTTTTGTTGCTATATTGTTTATAAACTGTGTACAGGGACACGCCAAAATTCTTAACATTACGGCGTATGGGTGAATTTCGTTTAAACGTATTTTAATACCATTACTTTGCAATCAAGAAAATGAAACTAGCGTACGTGAGTAAGATGCTTAAACTTATGTTGTTTGAAGAAAATATGTGCTTTTAAGATTTCTAATTAATGTACAGGACCTTACAAAAGTGTTCTGACAATGTCACGGTGTCATCCAAACGATGTTAAATTTGGAACAATTATTAATTTTAAATGCAAAATAAGCTGAATAGTTTTTACTGGTGTATACAATGTTTATGGTTCGTTTACAGAGACACACAAAAAAATTTCGTAACATTGGAGCCTATGAACAAATTTTTATTTAAGCGCGGACTTTAATGCGTTTATGCTGAATTGAAATTAACAAAATTAACATACATTATAAAGAGGCTTAAAATCATGTTTACTCTTAAAAAAGGGTATGTATCGACTAAATAATTAATGGGACCACTCAAAATAAATACGAGTATATACTGTAATCATCCAAATAATGTCAAATTAGTTTGAAAAATTAATGAGTTATAATTAATTAGGTTTATTCTTATTATTGGCGTTTATAATGATTGTGGCTACTTTACCGGGATACATAAAATAATTTCGTACTATTACGGTCTATAGTCGGTATTTCTTAAGAGTATTTTAACATGGTTACACTACACCTCATCAAATATAATGAAATTTTATTAGAATTTTAAAAGCATTTTTTCCTGTGGAAAATTGTGGTATAGAATTGGTAGTTAACTTAAAGGTTACGCAAAATATTTCCGATATGCTATGTAATTTTTTTTTTTTTTTTTTTTTTTTTTTTGTTTTGTATGAAATTTGGTAGTTATTAAATTTGGTAATTATGAATTTCAGGGAAATAATACAAGACCGTCGTTTATTAAGAATACATATTGTTGCGTACTTGGGGGTTCGTAAGTTGTCCGAGAATGAAAGGCGAAACTTGTAATAATTCAGTAATTTATTCACAGAAAGTTCCAGAAAAATACAGGTCTATAAACCAAGTATCAGCTTCAATTCAACCAGTAAACACAGCTTAATCAATAGCCGTTAACAGCACAACAACAGCACAAACTGTTTAGCAATAACACATAAAGAGAGTCTCATTCAAAAAGGCCCAAGGCAAAGCAAACTGACGCAGATCTGAGACTGACTGCCTCGGTGAAAAAAATGCTCCTTTTATACTTTTCTATCGAACCCAGGCTGTTCTGGAAAATTCTCGTATCCCATCAGCCAATGAGATTAGAGCGTCCATAATTGGTATATCCCTAATAAGGAATTCCTCGCCAAGGTCGCCAAAAAATCGCCAAAGAGGGAAACAGTCGCCAAATTTGGCGACAAATCCATTTCTTCCCTTCATGGAGCTTTTTAATGCGTTTTTAAGGGAAAATTCGGCTATTTTAACACTAAAATGACTAGAAATGCAGAAAACTAGCATTTTATCAACTTACTAAGCCTCGTTGAAAGAATTTATGGAAAAGTAAATACAATTATTTATAATTCCGTATCACTTTATATGATATACAGATAAGTATACAAAGAGAGATAGAGCAGGGGGTTGAGGGAGGCTGCAGCCCCCCCTCAGGAATGTATCTGATTATGATAACAAGTCTATCGAATCAATATATACTGTTATATAATAAGGAATAAATAAAAATGACCTATTGAATAATGTCTGATACAAATAGGACGTTGAGGCTCCTGATCTGCAGATCCACTAGTTGCCGAAACGTCAGTGGAGGCCCTCTGTTGAGACTCAAAACGGTTTTGGGCTGTGTCTGTCTGTCTGTCGCGCGATAGCGGCCGCAAAAATAGCGCTATTGACTTGAAATTTGGTACACGTGTTCATGAGCCCCACGAAATCAGCTGTATAGTTTTTGATATTTACTCCATTTGTAGTTCGTATACAGGGACACGCCAAAGTTTTTCTTATCATTACGGCCTATGGGAGGAATTTGTATGTATCGCGATAGCGGCCACAAAAATCACGCTATTCACTTGCAATTTGGTACACGTGTTCATGTGCCCTACGAAATCAGCTGTATAGTTTTGGGTGTGTATTCCATTTGTAATTCGTGTACAGGGACACGCCAAAGTTTTTCTTATCATTACGGCCTATGAGAAGAATTTGTATGTACTGCGATAGCAGCCACAAAAATCACGCTTTCGACTTGCAATTTGGTACACATGTTCATAAGCCCAACGGAATCAGCTGTATAATTTTAGGTGTGTATTCCATTTGTAGTTCTTGTACAGGGACACGCCAAAGATTTTCTATCATTACGGCCAATGGGAAGAATCTGTATGTACCGCGATAGCCGCCGCAAAAATTGACTTCAATTTTTGCCGAAACGTCAGTGGAGGCCCTCTGTTGAGACTCAAAAGGATTTTGGGTTCCGTCGGTCCGTCCGTCTGTCTGTCTGTCGTGCGATAGCGACCGTAAAAACCACGCTATTGACTTGAAACTTTGTACACATGTTCATGATCCCCACGAAATTAGCTGTATAGTTTTGGGTGTGCATTCCATTTGTAGTTCGTGTACAGGGACACTCCAAAGTTTTTTTTATCATTACGGCCTATGGGAAGAATTTGTATGTACAGCGATAGCGGCCCCAAAAATAACGCTCTAGACTTGCAATTTGGTACACATATTCACGAGCCCAACGGAATTAGCTGTATAGTGTTAGGTGTGTAGTCCCTTTGTTGTTCGTGTACAGGGACATGCCAAAATTTTTCTTACCCTTACGGCCTATGGGAAGAATCTCGTTACCGCAATAGCGGCCGCAAAAATCCTTCGATTGACTTGCAAATTGGCGCACACATTCCAGCTTTCCATATAAGTAGCTGTATAGTTTTCATTGCTATATTTTTTATAAACTGTGTACAGGGACACGCCAAAATTCTTAACATTACGGCGTATGGGGTGAATTTCGTTTAAACGCATTTTAATATCATTACTTTGCAATGAAGAAAATGAAACTAGAGTACGTGAGTAAGATGCTTAAACTTATGTTGCTTGAAGAAAATATGTGCTCTTAAGCTTTCTAATTAATGTACAGGACCTTACAAAAGTGTTCTGACAATGTCACTTAGTCATCCAAACGATGTTAAATTTGGAACAATTATTAATTTTAAACGCAAAATAAGCTGAATAGTTTTTACTGGTGTATACCATGTTTATGGTCCGTTTACAAAGACACACGAAAGAATTTCGTAACATTAGAGCCTATGGACGAATTTTTAATTTAGGCGCGCACTTTAATGCGTTTATGCTGAATTGAACTTAATAAAGTTAACATACATTATAAAGATGCTTAAAATCATGTTTACTCTAAAAAACGGTTATGTATAGACTAAATAATTTATGGGACCACACAAAATAATTCCGAGTATGTACTGTAATCATACAAATGATGTCAAATTAGTTTGAAAGATTAATGAGTTATAATTAATTAGATTTATTCTTATTATTGGCGTTTATAATGACTGTGGCTACTTTTCCGGGATACATAAAGGAATTTCGTACTTTTATGGTGTATAGTCGGTATTTCTTAAAAGTGTATTTTAACATGGTTACACCCCATCAAATATAATCAAATTTTATTAGAATTTTAAAAGCCTGTTTTCATGTTGAAAATTGTGGGCATAGAATTGATAAATAGTTTAAAGGTTACGCAAAATATTTCCGATATGCTATGCCATTTTTTTTGTATGAAATTCGGTATTTATGAATTTCCGGGAAATAATACAAGACCGTCGTTTAATAAGAATGCATATTGTTGCGTACTTGGGGGTTTGTAAGTTGTCCGAGAATGAAAGGCGAAACTTGCAAAAATTCAGTGATTTATTCACAGAAAGTTCCAGAAGAATACAGCTCTATAAACCAAGTATCAGCTTCAATTCAACCAGTAAACATAGCTTAAACAACAGCCGTTAACAGCAAAACAACAGTACAAACTGTTTAGCAATAACACATAAAGCAAGTCTCATTCAAAGAGGCTCAAAGCGAAGCAAGCATTTGACGAAACCAACACAGATCTGAGATTGGAAGCCTTGGCTAAAAAAATGCTCCTTTTATACTATTCTATCGAACACAGACTGTTCTGGAAAATTATCGTATCTCATCAGCCAATGAGATTAGAGCTTCCATATTTGGTATATCCCTAATAAGGATTTTCTTGCCAAGGTCGCCAAAAAAAATCGCCAAGGAGGGAAACAGTCGCCAAATTTGGCGCCAAATCCATTTCTTCCCTTATTGGAGCTTTTCAATTCTTTTTTAAAGGAAAATTAGGCTATTTTAACGCTAGAACGACTAGAAATGCACAAAATTAGCATTTTATCGACTTACTAAGCCTCTTTGAAAAAATTTATACAAAAATAAATGCAATTATTTACAATTCCGTAACACTTTATATGATATACAAATAGGTATAGAAAGAGAGATACAGCGGGGGGTTGAGGGGGGCGGAGCCCCCCTCAGGAATGTATCTGATTATGGTAATAAGTCGATCGAATCAATATATACTATTATATAATAAGAAATAAATAAAAATGACCTATTGAAAAATGTCTGATGCAAATAGGACGTTGAGGCTCCTGATCTGCAGATCCACTAGTTATTATTATTATTATTATTATTATCAGTAGTAGTAGTAGTAGTAGTAACAGCAAAAAAATAACGGCAAGCCGATTTAATTTTTAGTTAAAAAAATTATAATCATTAAAAAAAAAAAAAAAAAAAAAAAATACTCTATTAAATCTGTACCTAAGTATAATAAAATTCGTTCCATGTCACACTCTTCATGATTTAAAAAAAAAAAAAAATGTATAAATTTATTTATTTTGAAAATGATATTGTTTTACTTAACGGAATGAATTTTGATTTTGAAAAAACAACCAAATTTTCATCACTATAAAAATTCATAGGAATTTTGACAAATCCTATAGATTATAGTAAAAAGCCATGTTTGAAAAATATCACCCGCCACAAAATTATAATATAAATAAACAAATAAATAAATAAAAAATATTTTGAGAAAACTAAACAGTAGAATTAATTTTTTTGTCATTGCTGTAGAATATAAGGAAGTTAAGGTGTTATACTTTTTTTATTAAGAGATAATTTGATAAATTCAGCATTTAACAAAATGTTCTACTCCCATGGTCGATATACCCTGAATAGTCAATGGACTATCCCCCCCCCCCTTTTTTTTTTTTTTTTTTTTTTGTTCTTTATTGAATAATATAGGTATTTCTGGTTCAATATGGCATGAGTATTATGGATGTTTTCATATTTATTTTAAATATCCATGGTTATATCTATTTTGCACCTTATGGATAGCTTGGCATGTGATACTATGTTTATAGATATATATGTTTCGTACACTTAATTTTAAGTTGTTTTTACATGTTACAACAAATGTTTCTTCTGAGAATATGCTATTTCTTAAGCACAAATTTATATTTCAATCAAAATTTAAAATACTACATTTTATAGCTGCAAATTTTCGCATTTTAAGTTGTATTATAATTTATATTAACTATTATTATCTACAGGTTGTAACACGGATATTCTTCTGTCAAAGTTGCCAACTTTTATTATATTTCTCCTGTAACATTAATTACTTTTATTGGTAAATGTATCATTTTAATCAGCTAAATTGCAGCCTTGAGATTGATTGTTTATTTTAGTAATTTTATATAAATTTTAATATTTGTATCATTTATATATAGATAGATATAGATATCTATCTATATATATAAAAATGAATTGCTGTTCGTTAGTCTCACTAAAACTCGAGAACGGCTGAACAGATTTATCTTATCTTAGTCTTGAAATGTTCGTGGAGGTCTAGGGAAGGTTTAAAAGGCGAGAAAAAATCGAATAATTTCCGGGAAAACCCTAAAAACAGCCCTTTTCTATTTCCCATACAAACGTTTTCTAGAGTCAATTTGAACTTTATTGCTATTCAATAAAGTTCATATCTATATATATATAAATGAATGTTTGTCTCTATGTCCTTTATAAAATCGTAAACGGCTTGACCGATTTCGATCATTCTTTTTTTGTTTTTTTCCTTATACGTCAGGGATGTTTTAGGAAAAAAAAAAAAAAAAAAAAAATGGAAAAAATCAAAAATTTGAAAGAAGATATTAAATAAAAACTCCATTTTAACTTTAAAATGATTAAAAAGAAAAATATATTTGATGCCAAAATAAAAAAAAATTCACGTTTATTTATTTTTTTCCGGAAATAAAATATTTTTAATTTCGCGTGATAAATAATAAAAATTAGAAAAAAAATTAATATACTATGAAAATATTCGCGTGTAAATAAATATTTTCATAGACATACTTGGTATTAGCTTAAAAGTTTTATTTAATTGAGTAGTACTTACTTTTCTTTTCTACAGTAAAATAAAATTCTTCGTTTTAATTGATACTTTATATGCAACTTATAAAGGTTCTTTTATGTTTTCACCTTGATTGTAAATAGTAATAATTTCGAATTTATTAGAATTTTTTTTATTTTTTTTATTTTGCATATATCATAAAAGGTTTTTTTTTTTTTTTTTTTTTTTTTTTGGTATGGAACAGCTTTAGTTTGGAAAAATTTGAAATTTGGCACCGAAGTACCTCGGACTTTTCTCGCCAAGGTCCTTAATTGCACAGTTGAGATAGCCAATTCAATTCATCGCAAAAATGGCTTAAAATACTTAAAAGTCACCAAAGGGGTCCCATACTAAAACTGTGCTTTTTGTATTTATTTATTTATAATATTTTCTATTAAAGACTTCTGTGGTCACGAAATTTGGTGCGTAAATTGTTTGTATGCATCCGGCCCTTATTGTAACTGGATTTCACAAAATTCGAAATCCCCCCCCCCCCTCTTCTCGGAGTCGGAGGTCAATAAACATGTGTAAAAACATGTTTTTTCGTTTGAATTCGCCTTAAATTATCTGAGATTGGCGAATTTTGGTGTGTGGATATTGATTAAGTGTACGCATTATGTACATTAGTGGGAATTTGCAAAACTTCGAATTCACCCGCTGAGGAAGGTTAAGTAAGAAGTGGGTAAGTTGCTGCCGAAGGCAGTGGGGACCCAGATTCCCCACTTTGCGAGCGAGAAAAACCTCTACCAATCACAGCGAGAACTTAGGTTATTAATAAAGATATGGGATTTTGACAACTTATTTAAGTTTAATGTCCAGCGAAGCGGGCAAAGCCTGCTAGTAATACATATAATAACATCTACTTGAACAGCATACTGCAATTTTCTAGTGTCAAAGATATTTTTGTAGAGAGATTCGGTACATTTCTCATGCGCCTATGTAATAATAATAATAATAATGAATAGTATAATATTAGTTAGATAAATAAATAAATAAATAAAATTACAATGAATATTTCTAGAAAGAATGATACTATTTTCAATCTTGATAACATGTCTAATTTTTGTGATGATTGGAGTAGTATCACGAAATATTATAAATTTAAACACGAGAGAACAGGCAAAAAAGAGTTTCCATTTCGTAACCACGTATTTTTAATAATATTAGATAAATATTACAATTTTCACGTTTAAACATTTAATATATGTAGACAAAGTTATAGCAATTTAAAAAAATATGCTTTTTTATTATTTTTTCCATTTTCGTAATGTATTCATGTAAGAAGTTCAACCACATAGTATCAATGAACGTTATAATGAGAAATTATTTTTTCTCTTTTAAATGCTACTTTTGTAAAATAACGCATTTTTATTATCAAAAATGATTATAATCATTTTCAACAACAAATTTTACAAACGCATGTAAAATTATTTAAAATAATTAATTTTATTAACGTAACTTAGATAAATTGGTTTTTAAAAATTTCACTGTTCTTTTCAAGAAAGTTTTTACCGCTGCAAGTTTAACATTTCTAGTTTTATTCAACCTGTGCTGTTCAATAAAAAAAAAAAAAAACTTCCGCGAACCACACCTTATATTCATAAAAATTTATTGTAGCACTACACTCAGAACAAATCGAGGTTACACTAAACTAATGGCTTTACTCTACTTCCTGCAGAGTGCTCTAAATTATTAAGTGGGTCAAACACGTCTTTTTTTTTTTTAGTTGTGATGTTTCTGTTGGTCATTGTGAAAGACCAATTCAGTTTAGAAATGACTTAAAAAAAAAAAAAAAAAAAATCATAGCGTAATAATTGAAAGATTTTAATTACATTATATAAAAGTTAGCAAAGCAGAAGCAAATTTAGTTGAAGTAATGCGTTGTTGGAGACAAACAATTGATTAATTAAAAGTATGATTATTCGTAAAAAATTCTACACGAAAAATACAAATTCGTGTAAAATACAGAACAGTATAAAAGTTTTGAGATATTAACGAAACTAATATATATATATATCTTTCCTTCTGATAGATGTAAGTAAAGATTGCATAATTCAGCAAAAAGTACATACATTTTATTTCTAAAATAAAAGGTGAACTCTTGCGAATCAAAGGGCACATTGTAGATGCTTTAATGAGAGAAATTATTCCACAAAAATGAGAATGCGCAATTTAATCAGATGTTTTTCAATTATACTATATATATATATATCAGAGTACTGCATGTTTCAAATACCCTAATTGCTCATTCACACAAAGAGAAAAAAAATAGAAATTAACTCTTTGCTTTATTATAAGTAGAATTGAACACAATTTTACTCACTTTTTTTTTTTTTTTTTTTTTTTTTTTGTGTGTGTGTGGAATGGGAGAAGCTGTAAAAAATAAATGAATAAATAAGTAAATTTTATTATTCCTGAAAATGATTCTCCTAAAATGGATCTATATTATAAAATTCTATACCTTTCGAAACATCGTTGCAATTTGCTATCTGTGTCTAAGATCAATATTTAAGTAAACAAAGCAGAGTTCAAGGTATTTCAAAGTGCTCTTTCCCACAGAGAAAAACAATTTAGTGATTTGCCGACAAACTGTTTGCTTTACTATAATTAGAGATGGGCGCCCATTAGAAATTTTTTTCTAGGGCAGCCATATAAAAAATTTTAATTTTACAATTCTTGAAATTAAATCCCCTGACTATTTTGACGGATTTCATAAAATCTTTGTAATTTGATATATGTTTCTAAGATCAATATTTAAAGAAATAAAAAGGTTCAAGTTTTTTCGAATATCTCGTCAGCAAATTCATATAGGATTTGTGGTGTCACTCTACGATCATTCTTTGCAGATTAAGGTCCATTAGGCCAGGAACTATGGCTTAAAGTGGATTTCAAATCATTGCGAACATCCATATTTAAACAGGGATTTGAATCCGGCACCTTACCACTGAGGATTAGAAAGTTAATCTACATTGGTGTTCAAAATTAAAGTAACGACCTGTTTTCTGGTTTTCTTCTTTTGCACATAACTTTTAAACAAACAAACATATGAACATAAAATTTGGATGGCATGTTTGTTATCATATCATTAATCAAATTTTATATAATTATAGCACAAGTAATATTTTTAAAACTAATAATTATTAATTTTTTTCTCAAAAGTAAGCTTTAGAAAAAATTAAAAATTTCAATGATTTTCGAAAAGAAAACTTGATGAAAAATGGTGTTAAGGATGTATTATAGATAGGTGAAGACGCACATGCCTTCTAATGTTAAACTAAATCCCGGTTTTTCTTTCAGCATTAATTTTTCTTTTACTTTTAAAACGGACTTCTTGAAATATATATATACATATATAATTACTAATTAGTTAACTATGAGCATCACAGGAATTGTAAAAATGTTGATGAATAATTTTTTGATGAACATTTTATCCAATTTTCATGCTTGTATGTATATATTTTTAAAAGTTGTTCACATGCAGTAAAAGAAGAAAAAAGAAGAAACAGAAAAGTGAATACAGGTTAAAAAAAAAAAAAAAAAAAAAATCCGGTTTTAATCTAAACATGGATGCACGTTAATCTTCACTTATCTGTAATGGATTCTTATGACTGTTTTTCATAAAGTTTTCTTTTCTAAAATTATTGAAATTTTTTATTTTTTTCCAAAACTTACTTTTGTGTAAAACTGAATAATTATATTTAAAAATTATTAAAATTATTACTTATGCTAAAGTTATATAAAATTCGATTAAGGATATGATAACGAACACGCCATCCAAACTTTATATTCATATGCTTATTTGTTTAAAAGTTATGCTCAAAAGAAGTAAAAACGAGAAAACAAGTTGTTTCTTAATTTTAAAAACCAGCGTGATTCACACAGAGAAAAAAATATTGTAATAATGCCTGCCATATAAACTTTCTGATTTTCCGATAAATAATATGTTGTTTTCTGACGTCATAACATGGCTGAGGGAAAATGAAATGAATCGATATAGCTTAAAAATTTGTTTTTTAAACATATGAAAGTGTTATGAAAGCAATATTTATCTTTTGGAAAACACCGATTGATAAAGAAATCACCAAAAGAACTTACGGAATGCACACTTAATTCATGATTAAAAAAGATAAAAGGTTAAAAGTGTATCATAAAACATTTCTGTACATCTTGTTCAACAGTCTGTTTTATCAGTTTCTCGATTTTACAAATTCTTTCAGACGATATTTTAGTTAAAGATGGAATTTATATAAATAAGAGATAGGGATATTTCTTATTTTATTAAAGATCTGAGATAATATTTTTAATTTTGTGATATATTATAACAAATTTGAAGAATCACTTCTTAAACTAAAATAATAATAATAATAATAATAATAATAGTAATAGTAATAAATAAAAGCATATTTTAAACATTTTATATGAAAGAGGGATTAAATGAAGAATTAATTACTTCAATACTCCGGAATACTAATCCATATCTATTAAATGGACAAATAAAAATCATAGATATAGTAATAAGACATAGATTGATCAGCGAGAGGGAAAAAGTGATACTTTTTTTTTTTTTTTTTTTTGGGGGGGGGGGGGGGGGAGTCACTCTAATGGCTGCCTTTCTCCGAGTAAATCACACACAGGAATACACACGGATAATTTAGTAAATAAAATTTATGAATAATTTATTTACTAAAGGTGAATGTAAAACTCCAGATACAGTTTCAAATTCATTTTTCTTTTTATTGTTTTTTTCAATACTCTCTAATGGCTGATTTTAGAACTTTTTTTCGGCATCAAAATTTTTTGCTCGATAACATGGGGATGATAGACCTATATATATTACTATATCTATGATAAAAATACGTTTTTAAATAGTAATAGTTTGTTGGTCTATTCGAAAATATTAATTCAAGAAATTCCACAATTAATTTTAATATGCATTTCTGTAATTATAACTGAAGCTTCAGGAATACAAAATTATGAATATTTAAATACTCATTACATTTAATTAAAATATTCCAATATAAACGGGTTGGGGGGGGGGGGCATGTAGAGTTATAAAATACTTTTCATGAATTTTATTGCATTTACCTACAAAATGATTTAAATTTTATATTAATAAAATATTTGGTTAAAATAGCTTTTGAATGAAATTAAGTATGCAGAAGATGTAATTGAATGAACTAATAGAAAAGGAGAAATGCAAAACAGGTTGCGTTAAAACCATAGACCTATTATAAGAGTGGACGGAGCATTTCATTATTAAGGAAATATAAGAAAAGGTAAAAAGATGAAACCACGTTACTGTTGAAAAAGGTTACCTCTTTAGGCACTTATCGCGTTATTGGCGAATTTTTGTTCTGAATATAAATATTATTATTATTCTTATTATTATTATTAAAAGATACAGCAAGAAAAACTTGTGTAAAACGAAACAGCTGCTGAAATTTATTTTTACCTTGTTATTAACACTTTCCATCAAAGTTCAAAAATGTTTATAACTTCGGTTTGTCTATATTTACTTTAACTCTCATAAATAATCATGGAAATTTTTGAAATCATATAAGGTGTAATATATTTAAACTAATTCAATTTAGAGAATTAAGTATAGCAATTATAAACATTTTATAAAAATAATTACTGAAAAAGAACGAAATAATAAAATATTAAAAAGAATCTTACTTGGGAAATAAAATCCTTATTTTACATAACTTCTAGGGCTTCTAAAGTACATCTAATTATTATTTCTTGCTATAAAATTCTTTTTAAATTCAAAACAATCCAACTTTTAAAGTGAAATAAAAATTTTAAAAAGAACTTTCAAAGAAAAAGGGAAAATGTTTCCTGCTTAATAAAAAGCAGAGTTAGAGCATGGCGAGTAAATTTCAATTTGGCCAGTTTGGCTTCCTGTAGATCAACAGTCACATGGCCTTTTCATGAGTTATCTTTGCCACTAAAAAAGGTTGCCATTGTCCGTCCACTCTTATAATAGGTCTATGGTTAAAACACAGATGAAACTTCAAAGTGCCATTCAAGATAGTGTGGCGTCCATATAATTTGAATTTAAATGCATGCTGGGGCCACTACGAAACTTTTTCTATATTATTTAAACTTTAAAACTTCTTCACATACGATAAAATAAATAGAAGCACTATCGGTTTCGAAAGGACGTGGTTTTTCTTCTTCAGTTTTTTTTTAAAGGTCCATTTATTTAGGAGGCAAAAATAAGACTCAAAGGTAGTCTTGTGTCTGAAGAAGTTCTGAAGAAGTTTTAAAGTTTAAATATTTATTGTACACCAGCAATAATATTTTTCTGCAATAATATTTTTCTGACCTGGATGGTATCTTCTCTGCAGTGTCTTCGGACTACCCTTCAAGGATGATCGTCCAATGGTTGCTAATAGCTCAAAAACCCACTCTAATGGGATCGCTAATCCAAACAATCAACTAATCAACTTGGCCTACATGGGATTTTTAAATGTACAAATTTTAGAATTTTAAATGTTTGCAGTTCAATTTAAATGGAATTAGTTTCATTTCGTGATAGAATTCTCCACAATCTTCGAACTCTTTTCTTGTCAGAAATGACAGTGCCAAAAGGCAATATAATTTTTGTGTTCTAATTTTGGTAAGTGGTTATCTTGTATGAATAAATGGTCGATAACTTTCTGAAAGATTTTTCGGTGTAACCCCCGTTTCGCCGACAAAAAATTTCCTACCCCTCTGTTTTTCCCATTCAAGCTTCCCTGTCCAGCTATTTAGGGATTTGTCCTATAATTATGGGGAAAACAAGTGGAAAGGAAATTTCAATTCAATGAAATGGCGGGTACTAGTTACGTAAGGAAATTAGTGTCCAGTTCACCCCTTTTTATCAGTTGATACGACTCACAATCTCAGGTGCACAAACCCATGGTGAATTACAATTTTCACTTGTCATTTTTTATGCCTAATTTAAGACCACGTTACTGTCATAAAATTTTTTCTCTTTTTACAGTGCACTCCCAGAAATTCATACAGCCTGAGACAAGGGACTGCGCAAATTTCAAAATTTTGTAGATAGATTTTTTTTTTTTTTTTTTTTTTACATTTTAAAATTAGAATTTTGATATTATAATGCATTGAAAATGATTGTCATTACATAAGATATATGAAATGTATAGATGAAGGCAAATAAAGAGTATAAATAATGTAATAAAAACGCACATATAAAATTTATAGTATAGCAACATTTATAATATAGCAACTTTTTATTAGTATTATTTTTTAATAATTTCTTTTCAAAAGGAACTCTTTTTTAAAGGAAGTGGGCATAGCCTGCTAGTATAAGAATAATTGTATAATAAATTTGCGACTTTTATTACAGTTTAGAAACATAGGTAAAGGCAAGTAATTTATTTATTTATATTTTCAGTCTATGGATTTTTTTTCCCTGTGTGTGTGTGTGTGTGTGTTTAAGCACAAATATTATTGAGTTAAAAGAATTTAGGTACTTATCTTCAAGACCTAGACCTTGCTTAAAATTAACTTTCCTATTCTCATTAGACTCCATTTCTAAAATAACACCATTGAAGTAAGTTCTATTATGATTTTCTTCTTTGAACTTTATCATAAATTTCAATGTTTAAATTGGTCGTGATCACTGATCAGCAGATTTCTGAAGTCTACTGAAAATTTCAAAATCCTTATTATTATCTCGAAAAAAAAAAAAAAAAGAAAAAAAAAAAAAAAAAAAAAAATCTTATATTTTCAGTTTAAACACATCTATACATAAGCTCAATAAAAACCAGCAAGTAAAAAATCACATAAATGCTGTTAAAAATAAATAATAAATAAAAAATAAATAAATAAATAAATAAACATAATATTTCAATTTATTTAATTTATATATTTAGTTCTCCATCATACTATAGGTATGGGAAACTTAGGTAATCGTGAAAATTTTCGACCTCGGTTTTTTGACTTTATTACACGTTTTCAGGAGTGAGGAATCCGAAAATGACAAAATTTGTATGGTGTCTGTTAGTGTGTTAGTCCGTTAGTTTGTTAGTCTGCGTACACGATATCTCAAGAACAAATTGTCGCAGAGAGGTCAGATTAGTTTTAAAATATTACTTTCGACACTGGCAAGAACCATATTCATTTGCAACATTCGAATTAAAAAACTTCAGCAGTTATTCGAAATATACGATTTTCTTAACATGGGAGAATAGGACAAAAATTCACTTAATATGAATTTTCCAATATAAAAATTTCGTAAGTTATTGGAAATTTACGAATTTCTTAACATGGCAGAATAGAGCAAAATTTCACATAAACGTCGATCTTGAGGGATATTTTCATCGTAAAGATGTCAAACTACTTTCGAAATATTATTTAGGATACTGGCATGAATATCATAGACTATGATTATTCCAATTTAAAAAATTCGTAAGTTATTTGGAATTTACGATTTACTTAACATGTCAGAATAAGGCAAAATTGAGCATAAACTTCCATTTTGGGGATCATAAATACATTAGACAACTTCAAAATTTTTATGATATTTGTTTGAACATGATTGAATACAAATATTCTAATAGGAAAATTTCGTAAATTATTCGTAATTTACGATTTTATCAACATAGCGAAATTGTAAATTTTTCATATAAATATGAATTTTGAGGATTATTGCATTGGAAATAGTAGCATGAAAACTAAACAACGGAATTGACCCTGATAAAATAAATGAATAGATTAGAATAAGATAAACATATCGAAGTGAACGGTGGATAGCCTATTAGGCGGGGATTTCATTCTGTCACTGTATCAAGCTTTGGTCAAATTCATTTCTTTTAACATGATTATAAAATGTCTCGCACTAGAAATTTATGAGATCATAAATATGATGGGGAACTGAGCAGAGTCCATCCATGCCAACTAGTTTTTTTTTTTTTTTTTTTTTTTTTTTTTTAAATTTCCTACTACAATTGTTATTTCTCAGTTTATTAATACATCACCAAAAAATTTTTATCATGATAATTTCTGAAATACTGAATTAATTAACAAACTTTGGGCTTATAAAACTGAAAGTAACAGTTAATAATTAAAACAACCATAAAAAAAAAAAAAAAAAAAAAAAAAAAAAAAGTTTTAATGAATGTTTTCTAATAGTTCTCATTTTGTTTGAAGATGTAATATTTGGAATTCTACTAAATTTAAAAGTGAGTTGGCCAGCAGGTAATTAAAAAAGAAATTCTACTGTTTATTGTGTTTTACGGGAGTTTTTATTTTATTTTTTAAATATAAATATATTCATATTAAACTTTTGTGCTTGTATTTATTATTTAAATAAATAATAATAATGAACTAAGTCTTATCATATTAAAAAAATTAACAATTATGCCTGAGTAGACCATTTTGGCAACTAAGAAAAAATAATTAGTGCCATCGACGCCTGTTTTTCACATTCTAATTTCTAACTCTGGGTTTTATTTCTAACTCTCGTATTTATTTCCCAAGTTTTCTGCATCTTAGCTTCTAATTTTTTTAGTATTATTGCCTTCAAACTACACAACTAGTCTTAAATAAGCTTGAAAAATGTATGTTATACCCCCATTTCGCCGACAAAATGGGGGTGAACATTCGCTGTCGGCGAAACAGGTGTTAAACTGATATTGTCGCTTTTCCCTTCTTTGGGGAATTTGTCAACGAAAGGGGGTAGGAAATTTTCGTGTCGGCGAAACGGGGGTATAACCGATTTTTCCATACCATCGAAAGGTGCAAATCTAATGTTCGCTCTATACTTCAGTGTTGCAACAACCATCAAAGCTCCTTCTTCTATGTATCTTCAACAGTCCAACCACAACATCTCTAATTGTCAGTACTGAAAGCTATGTGTGCCCTTTTCGAGATTAAACTGTAAGGAATACTTTTTCTTCAAAACTGTGAATACTTTTCTGTGCATTCATTGAGAAATAAAATATACTACTTTCATCTAGAACGAATAAGAAGTCATTTTCTGAATCCGAAAACTAGAAATATAGATTTCCGAGCTATGCGCATTTAGGTAAATAAATAAACCGAGTCGACGAAATTATCGAGAATTTCTAGTCTATACTTTTTTTGGTGACGAAACGATACATTATATTTTGAATCCTTCGTATTGATAGAAATTCTCGCTTTGATTTCTAGAATTAATTTCTAAACTAGAATTATAGCTACTAAAACTCGCCTGTTAAGCATTTATTTGCAAAGATTTTTTAAATTAGTTTAAAAATCGCGATAATATAAGAAAACGCTCAAGAATTTTAATAGGGGGCATCTAGAACTCCCTGACAAAGGGAACTAGAATTCATAAAGATGACGTGGAATTTCTTTTACTAGAGCCACAGTTTATTTTCTAAATGTCAGTTGCAGAATTTATTTATTGTTGGTAGAGAACTTTGGAGACATTTTTTTACATCTTTAACAGTAAACAAGTGTTCTATTAGTAAAGGTAAAAAAAAAAAAAATAATAATAATAATAATAATAATAATCTACAAAGCATTTTGTTGAAACAATAAAACATTTTGTTAAATCAACATTTTTTTTTTTTTTTTTTTTTTTTTTTTTTTAGTTGATATACTCAATAAAAATTTTGTTGTTTAAACAAAACATTTTTTCTGTGTGAAAAATTGTCATTCGCTTTTTTCCATATAACTTCTTCGTTTCTTGAAGTTATAATGACAACATAAATAACCCTTAATGGGTCTAAGACATTAAGGGAGCAATTAAGGGTCCCATAATTGGAATGCTTAATGGTTGCCAATATTAAGGCTCCTTTAATTATACCTATAATCCATCATATAATGGTGACATTATAGATAACAAAAAAAAATTACAATTTTCTGAAATTTGATTATTTAGGGGGCTAATAACTCTGCTCTGCAAAAACAAAAAAAAAAATTTCGAGATCTGAGACCATTCTTGCTGATTTTTATGTAAAATGACCTCCTGTATCCGAATATGACTCCCATTTTGCACAGTCACCCACCGTTTTCTAGATACACCACCTCCTCCCTCAATTTCTTTCCCTGTTCGGTAATTTTATGACCATGAATTTGATTTGGAGAATGAAAAATAAATAATTTAACACCTAAAAACAAAAAATATGTATAAAGTTTAAATAATAACATTAATAACAGATTAAAAAAAATAAAAAATATAAGATATGTAATGCATAGTTTCAGTAACCCCCCCCCCCCGCCCCCTCAAAAAAAAAAAAAAAAAAAATTTCTCTTGTCGCAAATGTACATGTTTTAGAATTTTCCAACTCTGTAGCCCCTCAGAAGATATTTAACGGTTAAAATAATCCTCCCCCCTTCTAAGAATCAAACTTATAGCCATAAAATGACCAAAAAATGATAAAAATAGGGGGGCATTCATAAAAAACGGCGGGTGATAGGGCAAAATGGGTGTCATAATCGGATTCAGGAGGTCATGTTACATAAGGATATACTGAAATGGTGTCAGAGGCAATTTTCATGCCGAGCAGTGTAATGTAAGGTCCACATGTATGAACCTTAAATTACTATACTCTAAATTATAAAATTACTGAACTCTGCCTAAGTATAACAGAACTGAACATTTTATAGCCATAACTACGGGTCAAATTGCCTATATTTTGGATACAACTATAATTATACATATTTTTTAATATTAAAATTATCTCTATTTAAATGTTAAATTTCTGCGAAGAAGAAAAGAAAAAAGCGATTAAAAAATAGTGGTATTTAAAATATAGAAACTCTAAACTATGCATTAAGTAAGTTAATTATCTGCAGTGCTACAAATTTCTATACTGTAAAAGGTCTAAGTTTTAAAATAATTATGAAAATTTGTTAGTTTTTCGGTAACAGTGTTTGAAGCCGTATTGCGAAACTAGAGAAAACAACACTTTATACCTTAAGTAAGCTTAATTTTTGGACTAAAATATGTTGGTATTTTTTTTAAAGCCGCGCCATTCAGTTTTTGTAGTCTAGTTAAAATCTAAAAGTATTAGTAAATGGTTTAGTTTTTATAAAGCGAAGAAGAAAATTCATACATGTGAACCACTAAATCAAAGTTATGACTTAGTTTGTAGCAATCCTATCTACTGAATATGATTTTTAACATTTAGAATTTTATACAAACTCTTAATCATAGTAACAATACCACATTTCCTCCATCGTTTTTACTTTCTTTTATATGTAATATAAAGTACTGGATTCGTGAAAATTTTCGAACTCCGGTTTTCGATGGATTTACACGTTTTGGGGTGTCCTAAACACGATTTGATAGTTTTTACAAAATGTCTATCTGTCTGTGTGTATCACGATTTTTGTGAACACTGTATCTCACGAACCAATGAACGAAATTTAACCGAACTTGGTATGTAGTTGGACCCTGACATAAACAGGTGCTGATTAGATTTGGGGATCAATCGCTCAACAGGTGGCGCTGTGATCGTATTTTTCTAAATATTTAACATGGCAGTATAGGACAAAATTTCGTATAAATATACATAATGAGAGTTATTTTAAACTTGTGATTGTAAAATTAATATGAATTATTGATAATGGTAGTAGTTAACTAGAAAAAAAAATTGTGCATGTGGGGGCATCGCTTTCACCCCCGGAGGGAGGAAATTTTCACGATGGGTATCTTTCGAAAGGTCTCGTCAATACCTTTAAAATGAATGGTTGAACTATAGATCTGTAATAATTTGAAACTAAGTTATCGATTTTTTTTTTTTTTTTTAACTTTTAACGAAAAAAAAAACTTTGGAAAAAAAATCGTATTATTATTATTATTATTATTTTTATATTGAGAATAAAATGGACTTTTTTTGGCTATTTAGTTTTATACTACTTCTCTAATATGGAAATCGTCTACATTATCATGGAAGATATATATATATATTTTTTAAATAATAATAATTTTGATAAATTATTTTTCTGAGTGAATTTGTATAGGAAAATATAGAAGAAATTCATGTGGTGACCACAACATACTAGTTATTGTTATTATTATAATTATTGTTCTTCGTTAAATCTTTTTCTCATTCCCATTAGTATTTCTATCAAATATTATGACATTCTAGTTAAAAAAATAATTACAAAATAAATAAATAAACAAAATAAAATCATAAACATTTTTTATTCAATATTATTACCTTGAAAATAAATTATTTTTATCATTTTAGGAAAGAAGCTATGGATGCATTGATCAATACGGAAAAAAAGCATCTATTTGATAATCGACATTTCCTGTATGAAAAAGTATGTAAGCTAAAATTTTACTTTTACTTTAGGGCTAGCTTGCTGTAGTTTAGATTGCAATTAAAGAAGAATTTGGAGAATTTAGCTTGCTTTTCATAATGGTTAGCATTCAATTTTTACTTTTTATTATCATAATTAATCGCTTAAGAAATGACACAAATATTTTATTATATTTTCTTTATTCAGGTTATATTTATAATTTTCGATTTTGTTAATAATTTTTTTAAGCTTTTGGATTTATATACACGCATATATACACAATTCATATATATATGAATTCAATTCAATATAAATGACAAAAAATAATTTATATAAAAAAGGCGCTAAAAGCAGCTCTAAATTATATACAAAAACAATAATATATTTAAATTATGATGTGACGATATGAAAGTGGAATGTAATAAACAACAAGAAAAATTATTTAACAATGTTAATAAACAAGAAAATTAGTTAAAGTTAAACACTATTCAAGCCAAAAAATTAAATTATGCTGTGCTTTCCTCTTCAGCATAATTTATTTTTTTGGCTTGAATAGTGTTTAACTTTAACTAATTTTCTTGTTTATTAACATTGTTAAATAATTTTCTTGTTGTTTATTACATTCCACTTTCATATCATCACTTATCATAATTTAAATATATTATATATAATATCATAAATGTGGTCCGATGTGTAGTGTAAAATTTTAGTAAATAAATAAATAAATAACTGAAAATTATGTATGTATGTATGTATATATATAGCTATAAATTGGATCATTGCATTATAAAACACTAAATGGAATAGAACTTTCTTTTTCAATTTACATTATTAATTTTATAAAATAATTTTTCTTGCTTTTTTCTCAGAATATTTTTTATATTATTATGTTTTAGTGCAAATATTATTTTAATATTTTTTTTCCTGATGTTATTTATTTCATAAATTATTCTAAATATTTTGTTTGAAAATATTCTGCCCATGGTTTATTTTATTTTATTTCATGAGCTCTGATTTCTGTATTGCTCATTTTTCTACATATAACTTTTGGATTATTTGTTATAGTATCTTTCGAGATTTGGTTTTATATTTTTAAAAGGGTAAAAGTTTTAAACATAAGAAAAAACTTTTAGAATTTCTTTTAGATTATTTTCCTTCTAAATTTTTCTTTTTATTGTAGAAATATTAATAATATTTAAACGCTTTAAATATCTTTTAATTTTCGTTAATAACTAATAATCTTCTTTTCAAACTTAATTTGAAATATTATTATAGTTTTATTTATAGTTTATTCTTAATACAAATTTATTTGTTTAGCCTTGTTTATCATCTGATGATATTCATATGCAAGGACTTGGCAGTTATGTTCTTTACTACGAAGATCCAACATATAGTAATGAAGAAAATAGTCCTAAAACGCAAAAAATGGAAAATTTTCGCAAGCGATTCATCGTAGGGATGAAATTGGAAAAACTCAGCATTCAGGAAGACAGAGTTGGGAAACATAAGTTTGTGAAAATATTTTGTCCGTTGGAAAGACTTTATCAAGAAGCAGAGTCCATCGGAGTAGAACTTCCGCTATACGGGGTACGTATGATAGTATACTTTATTATTTTCATTTTCAGGATGAAGCACACCACTGTGCTGATTTCTAGATTTTTTTTCTTTAATATCGAATTACGAATTTTTACGTATACTTTATTTATTTTATTATTACTATTTTTTTTTTTTTTTTAATCATACTTGTTTATCATCTAAAATCAATGCAAGTATTAAAAAAAAAAAAAAAATAACTCAAGTTAAATTATTTAAATTTAATAATTATGTTTTCTTAAGAGGTTCACTGGTTCTTTCACTGGTTTAGAAAGCTAATATATATATAGTACAGGGCCCGAAATTTCAACTCGGTTACACTCGCCGAAAAAAAGTTTTACTCGCCACAAAATCGGGTTGTCTTTTTTTTTTTTTTTTTTTTTTTTTTTCTTTTTAACGCATTTTGGGTTTTTTATTTTTCTAACTATTTGAAAGGCTTTTACAAATATGTCTAAAATTATATATATTAAAAGTGTGTCATATATCCCCATGTTTCATAATCATCTATAATTAAAAATGATTATAATATATCGTATTTGAGATTTGAAAAATATTAAAATATCTAATAACATAAACGCAAAGAATCGTTCAAGAAAAAAAGAAGGAAAAAAATTCTTTGTCAACACTATCCTGTGAAAACCTTTTTATTATAAAAGATTAAGCTTACTTATTTATCTGCTTATTTACTTAACTTTTTTATATCAGAAATGCCTTTTTTGTCCATTTTATTTTTTTAATCAGACGGAATGTCGATGTGTATAACTTGTTCATTGTTGTCATTTGAAATAGCCATTTCGGAATAACTTTTTCGATAAAATCGTTGCTTCCAAATCTTTACAAGCGCAAATCATTGGCGTTTCAGTAAAAAACTGGAAAATATGAACTGTTTTTTTAATCGTTATTCAACAAAATAAACATAACAGGGATGAAAGTGGTTATCGTTATCGGCACCACTATTTTTATTTAGAAAAGATGAGCGTATTTTTACTCTAATATCCTTTGATTAAATAGGATACAGATTATTGTAAAAAATTTCTGGTGGAAGAGTTCCGCCGAAAGTCGGAAAACTTTCATCCCTGACATAAACAGTATCTTTAAATGGCTCGGGCTCATTTTCATGTGACAATATCGCATAGGCAAACTTTCGCGTGTCTCTTCTCTCGGATAGTGGGCGACGGGCAAAGAGGCTCTCTGCTCGTCTATTGTCACTCTGCTTGGAGAAACAACAGTTGGAAAAACGAAACTGCCGAAGAGATCAAAAACTTTTATGTATGTACTCAATGGTATGCACTAAGCATTTTTCCTTTACTGTGTTGGAATGATCTCGGGCAACGCACACACAGACTCGGTTCTCCGCGAATCTAAAAAGGAGAGGTTAAATATGAGGTTATAAGATGACAAGATTTTGCCATGTTAAAATCTATAAAAATAATGTTTTCTGTCACCGTATCGTGTAAGAATTCTATCTATAACGAGACCAAATTTTTACTCGCCAGAGTAAAAATTCCACTCGCCAATGGCGAGCTGGCGAGCGAAAATTTCGCGCCCTGATATAGTATATATATATATATATATATATATATATATATATATATATATATATTTTAAACATAGTAAATAAAAATTTTTATGAAAACATTTGAGCATATATAAGAGCAACATTTAAACAATATTTTATAAAATTTTCTTTATAAAATTTGGAAAATTCAACCGTAAAGTCTTGGTTTCCGGAGACCATTAAAAAAAGCGGCGGACAGCATTTCTGATTAACTAATATACCGATCTCAATGAAATTTTGCCCACTTCTTAGAATAGATTTGCGTTTGAACGAAGGATTTTTTATATTTTCAATTACAAATAATTTTACAAGGCTATACTTGAAGTAAAATGTATCAACAATTGTACAGTTTTTGCATATAACTCTGCCAAAAATTATTATTATTATTATTATTTTTTTTTAAATCCTTCGTTTAAACACTAGCCGATTCTATTTTGAAGAAGTGTGCAAAATTTCAATTCCATTAGTGCATATGTTCTTGAGAAATCGCGTCCACGGCTTTTCTTAATGATTTACAGAAACTAGGACCTTTTGAAAAACTCGAACCTTTTTCCTACAGTCTTTTGCGAAAGGAATCGAGAAATGGATAGTTTTACAAAATAAGTATTCTGCCCTAGTTTCAAAATCTTTTCAAAGTTTTAAGATTTTGGCAACCTCAATCTACTATTTTTTACTAAAGTTGTTCGTTAAACTTCCCAAGTCAACAAAAATGCGCCAGTTTGTCGTCCAGGGAGACTTCCTTTGAAACCAATATACTGTTAATATGTTAATATACCTCGTGCCTTTACATGCATTTTCATTGCAACAACAGTTCTAATGAAAGAAAGAAGTTTTATCCTTTGTAGCAATATTATTACGTAGGTTCTATTACTAGATTCTATTGAAATCTCTAAAATGAAAGGTCGTATAGTGACAAAAATTTTTGAGTTTTTGTGGCTACATTTTATATAATGTTCATATACTGAGGAATATAGAAGATCTGGAGCAAAATTTTATAATATCGTAAACATAAATTTTAAATGTTTTACGTACAACCATATTTGAGTTATACAAGATGCAGATATACCAAGAGTAAAATTACTTAACATGCAAAAAACCTGAAAACTGCTGCTTGTATGCTTAATGAAGGATGAGGAAGGAAAAATTTATTATTGATATACCATATGGCTATTATTAAGAGTATTTATTTATACCTATAATAAGTAATATTTAAATAGTTCTTAATACATTACAAGACAAATTAAACATTCAAAACGAAGTATTTCTGCAAATAAATAAATAAAATAATAATAATTTATTATGAAATTCAGAGACATAAAAAAATTCAAAAACTCTGAATTCAGAAGTAGCTCCTGAAAATTTTCATTCCTAAATACATACATACAGTCGCCACGAAAAAACTTGTAAAATCGCTGATATCTCTAAAATGAAAGCTGGTGTCAAGACTAAAATAGGAGTTGTACAACTAGATATTATAATAGTCTGACATACAAATATGAAGTCTACATCCTACCGTTTTTGAGCAATGAGAAATACAAAATCCGTTTTGTAAATCCGTTATACAATACTTCCTTTATTTCGTACAAGGAAGTAAAAAATAACAAAAAGAGATTCACAAAAGTTTGCATTGAATTAGATTGTAGTAAGTTTTCTAGCTTAATACACTACAGTTTTGTCACTTGTTGCAGTAGTTTAGAAGTAAACCAATATGATTTATTATATCTCTGCATAAGAGTAGAAGAATTGAGATAAAAACCACACAAGAAATATAAATGAATCATTCATGACAATGAATTTAATGTTGAATTATATAAACTTGTACACAAAAATATTTTAACTAAGGTCATTGTGCCTAAATGCGACGTGATTTTTGGTAACGTTATCGCATTTAGGAAATTTACGATATTTTAGCAAATAAATAAATATGAAAAGAAAAAGAAAATGGTTGACCATTATACTCTTTGTTCTAAACTTGTGTTCTGTGCCATTTCTTTTCAAGAAATTAAAAAATTGTCTGTAATTTATAAAAAAATATAGCGTAGCATTTAGGAAATTTTTGTCACATTTAAGGTACTATATCCTAAATGCGATGTCTAACTCCCTAATTGCGATAATGCATTTAATGCATGGTAGTTACTTGAATGTTATTAACACTTTCCAAAGAAGGTTGAAAACTGTTATTGACTACGGTTTGGGCCTGTCTGTCCGTGTACTAACTCCCCTAAATATTCATGGAACTTTTTGAAACTCATATATATTATTCAAGTTTTCCCGAAAGTATTCCAGAGCATTGTGTTCTATGAAAGGTATTTTCATAAACCATATTTTATTACCGTTACTTTACACATATCTTGATGAAATTGAAATATGTTATTAAACATTACTATCGGATGTTCTCCATTGAAAATGGAGTAAATACCATCTCTAGTTTGTATACAGGGAAACCCGAAAGTATTCTCTGACGCATTGCGTTCTATGAGAGGTATTTCTGTAAACCAAACTTTAAAAACTTTATTTTGCACAAATCTTAATGAAATCAAAATATGTTAGTCATATGCATAAAAGAATGATTTCCATAGAATGCAGTATGATTATCGTTAGATTTACAGGGCCACGGAAAAATATTCAGGGGGTATTAGAAATTTGCTGAAATTGCAGTTTCGTTTATATTAAACGTTTTTATACTTTCTAAATGTTTTTAACACTTTCTAACAAGGTTTAAAAGTGTGAATGACTTCGGTTTGTCTGTCCGCCATCTAACTCCCGTTATTATTTATGAAATTTCTTGAAACTGATACATATTATTAAAGATCAGTATTGAATGTTCCCTATTGAAAATGAAGTGTGTGCCTCTACTAGTTTGTACACAGGGGCACCCGAAAGTATTCCAAAGCATTCTGTTCTACGAGAGGTATTTTTATAAACCATATTTTATTACCGTTATTTTATACATACCTTAATGAAATTTATACATGTTATTCAAGTTCACTATCGGATGTTCCCCATGGAAAATAAAGTAAATATCCTCAATCGTTTGTATACAGGGACACACGAAAGTATTTCAAAGCATTGCGTTCGATGAGAGGTATTACTATGAGCTAAATTTTAATTCCTTTATTTTGCACAAATTTTAATGAAATTTAAATATGTTACTCAAGTTCAGTATCGGATGATTGTTATAGAAAAGTGAGTAAATACTACAACTGGTTTGTATACAAGGTCATCCGAAAGTATTCCAAAGCATTGCGGTCTATGAGAGGTATTTCTATAAAACAAATTTTAATAATTTTACTTGGCACAAATCTTAATGAAATTGAAATGTGTTATTCATATGCATAAAAGAATGCGTTCTACAGAATGTAGTATGATTAGCATTACATTTACAGGGCCACACAATAATATTCAGCTACATTGAGAGCTTTCATTGGAAATTTGCTAGAATTGTATTTTCGTTCACATTAAGCGATTTAACAGTTTTTAACATTTTTTAATAGGGAATATGTTTTTAATTTGTGTATTTATCTGCCCGACTCTCCATCTGTCTGTCTACCGCACCCAGCGTCCGTAAATATTTTCTGAATTAAATATATATATATCTATATATATATGTTGTTCATATTCACTATTGAATTTTCCCAAATTAAAATGGCATTAATAGGTCCTGTACAACTGGTTTGTGTACAGGGACACGCAAAACAAAATGCCAATGCATTGCATTTTAGGACACCCATTTATATAATTTACATTTAAAGAACTTTCTACTGTGAAAATCATAAAGAAATTGACATTAATTGTTAAATTGCTAAAATAATGCTTTGTATAAAATATGATTTTGTTAACCTTCAAATTTACAGGGCTTTACTAAAATTTTCAGATACATTAAGAGCTGCAATTACAATCGAAGGTCTACGTTTTCTTTTGAGTTAAGCATTTTTAACACTTTTAAACAATGTTTAAGAATGATTAGGAATTCAATTAGTCTGTATGCCTTTCAGAACTACTGTCTATTCTTTGTGTGATAACGTAGGCACAGAACTTTGAAAGTTATAAGATACAACAATTACGTACAGTTGGAAAATGTTAATAATCATTGCGTAATTCATGATTTTTCGTTCTTTTTTTTATTAGTTTATAAAATACTTAATAATATCACGTAACTATTTGAAGATAAAGTGTTGTGTAACTCTATGTCTAACTCTGCCTTTAACAGTGTGCGTAACTCTGTGTGTAACTCTTCCATTTCATTAACAATGTGTGTAACTCTGTTTTTTATTAACAGTGTGTAACCCTTCTCTTTTGAACAGTGTGTGTGTAATTCTGTGTGTATTGCTGAATTTTTCTAACAGTTTACGTAAATCTATGTGTAATTGACAGTGTATGTGTGTAGCCCTGTATGTAATTAAAAGTGTGTGTGTGTAAATCTGCATTCTTATTAACTGTGTGTGGGTAACTCTGTGTGTAACTCTTCCTTTTTATTAACAGTGTATCTAACTCTGTGTATAATTCTGCATTTTTATTAACAGTGTGTGTAATTCAATGTTTAATTCTTCTTTTTTTTTAACAGTGTGTGTAACTCTGTGTCTATTGCTGAGTTTTTGCTAACAGTGTGTGTAACTCTATGTGTAACTAACAGTGTGTATGTAACCCTGTATATAATTAACAGTGCGTGTGTAACTCTCTGTATAACTCTGCCTTCTTTTTAACTATGAATGTGTAACTCTGCGTGTAACTTTGCCTTTTTATTAACAGTGTATGTAACTCAATGTATAACTTCGCCTTTTTATTAACTGTGTGTGTAACTCCGTATGTAAATCTTTTTTTTTTTTTTTTGACAAAGTGTATAACTCCGTATGTAAATCTTTTTTTTTTTTTTTTTTTGACAAAGTGTGTAACGATGTGTGTACCGCTAATGTTTTGCTAACAGTGTGTATGTAGCTCTGTGTGTAACTCTGCATTTTTATTAATAGTTTGTGTGTAACTATGTGTGTAACATTGCCTTTTTATAACAGTGTGTGCAACTCCGTGTTTAACTCTTCTTTTCTGAACAGTGTATGTGTAACTCTATGTGATTCCATGAATATTTACGGGATATAGAGCGCGGACAGACAGACAGACCTAAGTCATTAACACTTTTCAACTTTGTTAGAAAGTGTTAAAACTTTTAGAAAGTGATAAAAACGCTTAATGTGAACGAAAATGCATTTGCAGCAAATTTCCAATAATATCCCTTAATGTAACTGAATATTTTTGTGCGGCCCTGTACATTTAATGCTAATTATACAGCATTTTATGGAAGGCATTCTTTTGTTCATATGAATAATGTATTTTAATTTTATTAGACTTGTGTAAAGTAAAGTTATTAAAATTTGGTTTCTAGAAACACATCCCATACAACGCAATGCTTTTAAATACTTTCGGGTGTCCCTGTATACAAAGCAGTGATGGTATTTACTTCATTTTCAATGGAAAACATCCGACAGTGAACTTAAATAATATATTTCAATTCCATTAAGATTTGTGCTAAGGAAACGTATCAAAATGCGGTTTATAGAAATATGTCTTATAGAACACAATGCTTTGGAAAATGTTTTGGTGTCCCTGTACACAAACCAGGAGAGGTACGCACTGCATTTTCAATGGGGAAAATCCGATAGTGAACTTGAATACGATATATCAGTTTCAAGAAATTCCATTAATATTTACGGGAGTTAGAGCACGGACAGACAGACAAACTGAAGTCATTAACACTTTTCAACCTTGTTGGAAAGTGTTAAAACAAGAATGAAAAATCATGCAGTAAGCATTGATTATTAACACTTTCCAACTATACGTACTTGTTGTATCGTAGAACTTTCAATATTATTTGCCTACATTATCACACCGCAGACAGAAACACAGAAAAATATAGAGATTGACTAATTAAATTTAAACCACTCTTTGACGTCGTTGAAAAACGTTAAAAAGGCTTAATGCAAAAAAAAAAAAAAAAAAAAATTAGCCGTTAGATTATAACTGCTGCCCTTAATGTATTCGAATGTTTTAGTGTAGTCCTGTAAATCTGAAGACTGATCATATCATATTCTATACAAAATATTATTTTAGAATATTAAAATACATTTCAATTTCTTTATGATTTTTACAGTAGAAAGTTATTTAAATGTGATTTTAAAAAATGTCTGTCCTAAAACGCAATGCATTGGAAGTTTCGTGTGTGTCCCTGTACACAAACCCGTTGTGCAGGCCATATTAATGGCATTTTAAATAGGAAACATTCCATAGTGAACTTATATCAATTTTTAAAAATTCTGAAAATATTTAAGTACTCTCGGGCCGGGGGACAGACAGATAGAAAGATAGACAATCGAACAGAAAAGTAAAATAATTAAATCATATTGGCACTTAAAAATTATTAGAAAGTGTTAAAAACGCTTACTGTAAAAGAAAATGCAACTACAGCAAATTTTTATTAATAGCTCTTAATGTAACTTAATATTTTTATGCGGCCATGTAGGACTAATAGTAATCATACTGTATTCTATAGAAAGCATTCCTTTGTGTGTATGAATAAGATATTTTAATTTCATTAAGCTTTGTGCAAAGTAAAGTTATTAAAATTTGGTTTGTAGAAATACCTCTCATACAATTCAATACTTTCAAGTCTCCCTGTACACAAACCAGTGGTAATATTTACTCCATTTTACATAGGAAACATCCGATGGGAACTTGAATAACATATTTCAATTTCATTAGAATATATGTACAGAAAAATTATTAAAATATGATTTACAGAAAAATTTCTCATAGAAAACAATAGTTTGCAGTACTTTCCGGTATCCCTGTACACAAACCAGTAGAGGTATTCACTACATTTTCAATAGAGGACAACCGATAGTGAACTTGAATAACATATATTAATTTCAAGGTATTCCATAAATGTTTACCGGAGTTAGACCGCAAGAAGACAGACAGATGCACAAATTGAAATTATATTCACACTTAAAAATTGTTAGAAAGTGTTAAAAACGCTTAATGTAAACGAAAGTGCAATTCCAGCAAATTTTTATTAATAGCTCTTAATGTAACTTAATATTTTTATACGGCCATGTAGGACTAATAGTAATCATACTGTATTCTATAGAAAGCATTCCTTTGTGTGTATGAATAAGATATTTTAATTTCATTAAGCTTTGTGCAAAGTAAAGTTATTAAAATTTGGTTTGTAGAAATACCTCTCATACAATTCAATACTTTCAAGTCTCCCTGTACACAAACCAGTGGTAATATTTACTCCATTTTACATAGGAAACATCCGATGGGAACTTGAATAACATATTTCAATTTCATTAGAATATATGTACAGAAAAATTATTAAAATATGATTTACAGAAAAATTTCTCATAGAAAACAATAGTTTGCAGTACTTTCCGGTATCCCTGTACACAAACCAGTAGAGGTATTCACTACATTTTCAATAGAGGACAACCGATAGTGAACTTGAATAACATATATTAATTTCAAGGTATTCCATAAATGTTTACCGGAGTTAGACCGCAAAAAGACAGACAGATGCACAAATTGAAATTATATTCACACTTAAAAATTGTTAGAAAGTGTTAAAAACGCTTAATGTAAACGAAAGTGCAATTCCAGCAAATTTTTATTAATAGCTCTTAATGTAACTGAATATTTTTGTAGGACTCTGTAAATCTAATACTCATCATACTATATTCTATAGAAAGCAATATTTTGTGCATATGAATAGCATATTTCAATTTCATTAAGCTTTGTGGAAAGTAAAGTTATTAAAATTTGGTTTATAGATATACCTATCATAAAACGCAATGCTATGGTATACTTTCGAGTGTCCCTGTGCACAAACCAGTAGGGGTATTTACTCCATTTTACATATGAAATATCCAATAGTGAACTTGAATAACATTTTTCAATTTGATTTTGATTTGTGTTCAGTAAAGGTATTAAAATAAGGTTTATAGAAATATCTGTCATAGAACGCAATGTTTTAGAAAACGTTTAGGTGTCTCTGTACGCAAACCAAAAAAGGTATTAACTCCATTTTCAATAGGTAACATCCGATAGTGGACTTGAATAACATATATCATTTTCAAGAAATTAAATAAATATTTACGGGAGTTAGCGTGTTAACAGACGGAGGGACAGACGAACAGACAGATGCGCAAATCGAAATCATATTCACACTTAAAAATTGCTAGACAGTGTTAAAAACGTTTAATGTAAACGAAAGGGCAATTCCAGCAAACTTTTATTAACGGCTCTTAATGTAACTGAATATTTTTGTGTGGCCCTGTAAATCTAATGCTGATCATACTATCTTCTGTAGAAAGCACTCTTTTGTACATATGAATAAAATATTTCAATTCCATTAAGCTTTGTGGAAAGAAAAGGTATTAAAATTTGGTTTAAAGAAATACCTCTCATAGAAAGCAATGCTTTGGAATACATTCGAGTGTGCCTGTGCACATCCAGTGATAGTATTTATTCCATTTTATATATGAAACATCCGAAAGTAAACTTGAATAACATATTTCAATTTCATTAAGATTTGTGCACAGTTTTGGTAGTAAATATGGCTTACAAAAATACCTCTCATAGAACACAATGTTTTGGAATACTTTCGGGTGTCCCTGTACACAAACCAGTTGAGATATGAACTCCATTTTCAATAGGGAACATCCGATAGTGAACTTGAATAATATATATCAGTTTCAAGAAATTCCATAACCATTCACTTTTCAACCTTGTTGGAAAGTGTTAAAAAGGAAAAATGGTTAAACTTACCTTTATATATCAATTGTAAAACTCTCCGCATTTAAGGGATAAAATTTGTCGCATTTAGGAAAATGTTGTAAACAGACCGTTAAATGCGATAAAAATTTTAAACCCCTTTAATTAAAAATGTGTATTATTTTCTTTAATTTGCTTCTGATGGGTGTAAAGGATATTCAAGCACATGACGTAACAGTGCTTATTTGACCTTTAAAGATAAATTAATAAAATTACAGTTACTTTTTAAAAATATTTCATCGCAATTAGGAAAAGACGTCGGAAAGCCATAGCGAACAATTTTTATAGCAAAAGAAAATTCTACTAGAAAAAACTTTAATTTTTTAAAAAAAGTTTCGCGAACCATTCTTGAAATGTGTATCTTCCATTATTATTTATCAGTATGCGATTTATGCATTTAGATTTTCAGTAGAAGTACTTTGTCGCATTTATAAGTTATCACATTTAGGCACAATGACCTTATTATATTCTAAAATATTTTAACTATGATTTCTCTGATGCGTAACTAAAATCCAATATAATTTCATAATAAATATTTTAAGGTTTTGATCATTTTGTGAATATAGACAAATATATTTTTTGCTGTACTTTTTTGAAAGCAGGTTTATAATGATAAGAAATGTAATAAACAACTTCATGCAATGAAAAGTTATTGAAATCATAAAATTTGGACAGATTTAGGGTTTCATGTTAATGTCATTCGTAAATAAATTTAAGTGAGGTAAAATTTGTTTAAAGGGAAAAAAAAGATACATACGCTCAAAAAACTGTATAACAGCTATAAAATGCATTTATTGAAACAGGTTTAAATTATTAGTTTTTATAAAGAATACTTGAAATTTTATTATGAAAGTAATATGAAAATAAAAACTTTAGAATTCTATACTTTTTTGAAAGTCAGAATAAAATATAAATATAAATACAAATTCTGTAACACTACTATAAAAAATGACAGATTTAAGATATTCGTGTAATATTTCAATTGCGTTTAGAATATAAATGTGATTTGTACAGTTAACCTTTAAGTTTCTTTTCTGGAAACTTGGTGGAACAAACTACAGGGTATTCTATAAAAAGAATGAAATTTAACATACAAAATTCATTACCAGGAGGTATTTTTTAATGATAAATTTTTAAACATAAAACTATGTAAATGATTTTGTTGTTTCGCCAAAGATTTTACAATCGTTTTATTTTATTTTATTTATTTTTTTATTTTTATTTTTCCAGATTCATGAGATGAATCCTGCTCATGAAGAAAAAGAAGCTCTGATTGAAACAAAAATGAATAAATTACTTAATGAAAACAGAAGAGGTAAATAAATAACACTTCTTTTTAAAGAAAATAAAAGAAATTATCTCAACATTTTAAATTTTCTTTGCGATTTTAATTAGCTCTTTCCCCTCCCATAAATCCCTGGGATATAATCTATCTCTTTCGATGACTTATCGATTCCTGATGAGATTAGGGTTAGGTGGGAGGAGAAGGGTTTTCAATACGATTACATTCACTATGTTCAACCAATTTCAGACTTTTCTCGAAAAGCAAAACGAAAGGCTGATTTTTACAATCACTCCATGTTTACTCCCCTTCATTAGACATGGGAATTTGATTCCATATTTCTTATTGTTATAATGTCTGATAACTATATATTATGCTGGTTAAAACGTTCGATGATCATTTTTTAAAGTACCAATACAGTATCTTCCGCACACCGTAGAAGAGGGCAATAGACAAAGACGTATCAAAAGAAAGGTGTATAAAAGAAATAATAATGTAATATAAAAGTTTTAAGTGAAGGATAATTTTTAATGTGTAATGAAAGCTAAAATATTTTTCGCTGCGTAAGTCATAGGTAAAAAAGTATATTAGATAACATCTGTGCGTTTAAAAATATATTTATTAAAATTTAGAAATGAAATAAATATTTAAATGTTGGTTTTATAAAGTTTTCATTACCTACTTCTTTAGATGCAATTTATTCAGACAGAACAATGGTTTTTACAATAAATAAATTCTTACCAGAATCTGTGTTTTACTTATTAAAAGAACTATTTTAAAAAATTGCTGATGCAGTAAACTCGTGATTATCCGCAGGTGCAGAAAAAGGGGGCGATCGATAGAAAGGGTTTTCTTAACAAGAAATAAAAATAAGTGATTGCATTTATTAAAGGATAAAAATATAAAGATAAAATATTACTTATAGATATATATTTTATATTTATATAAAATGCATCTCCTTTGAACAGTAGATTTTGGTGCACTTATAGATTTTTACAGAGACACAAGGGAAAAATCTTTTTCATTATAGGGCCCAAAATGTTTGAATTGCTATAGCGTTAAACTAAACAGCGTACTATATGGAGAAAAATATTGGGACATTCAATTATAATTTTATATTTTGTTTCTTTAACGACTTCTCTTTCCTTAAGTAATTAACTGTTGTTTAGATAAATTAATGTTCGGAAAGTCCAGTGGGGTCACTCCAGATTTTTGTTTATTGTTATTACATCCCTCAGAGCATATTATATCCAAATATTTTTATTATATTATTTTTATTAAATACTTTTTATTTATTTTTATTAAATATTTTTATTATTATTTTCACTGTTTGTATAACGTTTTATATACAAAACAATCGAGATTTTGAGCTAGAATATATATATATTAAATCTCATTTATCCCTCATTTATAGACTTTTTGCGGTTTTTCGCGATTTGCATTATCCACGGAACCCATGCCACTCAATTCCTCGAATAATCGGGAGTATACTGAACAGTAAAATCAACTGAAACTAGGCATTGGAACTATATGAGAGTAACCATTTCACTTTGCAAAAACTATACTTATTTATTTTTATTTTTTATTCTTATTTATCTATTCTTCTTATTATTATTAAGACACGATATGCAAACAGAATAACTTGAAAAATTCGAGAAACAATTGTTCTGAGTCGAATTAATTAAGTTCGACTCTTCATCAGACCAAAATAAACATAGGCATTAGTCCAATATTCTGAAACGTACGCAATTTATGGTGTTAACTTACAAAATTCTTAATTATTCAACATTCATTTTTCGAAATGTTTTACTGCACTATATTATATATACATAGATTATGTAGTTGTGTCATGTAGATCTAAAAATATATTATGTAGCTATTCAGTGTAGATATCTTATCTAGTTATGCTGCAAATATGTTATGTAGTTAGCTGCGTAATTATTTAGATATGTCTTACTACACTATACTATGTAGTTAAAATAAATTCAACGTTTTTAAAACATAAGTGTTTGGTTACACCGGTATTTGTTTAGAGGAAAAGTCACACAATATCTCATAATAAAATGAGCAGTATTTTGACTTATAATAGAAAGATAGCTGAAATTTGACTAACAAATTTTAGCAATACAAGGACATTTTGAAATTTTTATATAACGCTAAATTATGCATGCGTCTAAATACTTTAAACATTTTTATTTACATTTTGAAACAGAAAATTAATCTTGATCCCGTCTTTAACGAAGGTAATTATTTTCTATCAATATATCTAAAAAAACATTTTTGAGCATCGTTTAAGGCTGAATTTTCTTTTTAATAAGCAATCATAACGCATAAAATCAGAAAATAGAAATTATAAAGGGTAGACCCAATCTAAACATTTTGAGCTAAAACACATTTTATAAATAGTTTTAAATAAATTTATTTAAGAAAGACTATGTAAGATAGCAACAATATATATATATATATATATATTAATCAGCATATTTCTAGAATATTAATTAATGTTTTTAGCTTATGTTCTACCTACAATCCCTTTGTTTCTTCATTTCCGATTCATATTCTTAGTTCTGAAGAGATTCTGTAAGAGTGAATGAATTCACTATTTCTGAAAGCTAGTGGTATTGACATAATGCACCCCAGCAAGAAAAGTGACACAAACCAAACATGTTGTTTTTGAGAAAAATCAACTTAAGAGCACTGTAAAACACAAACTAGCCTACAATAAAATTGACACAATTCTCCTCAGGTGAAAATTTCGAGATAGCGATGTAACACTTTTCGCGCACTGTAGAAAACTTAATACACATTTTCCGATGATATAACCTCAAAATTGCTATTTTTTGACTTGTGTCATTTCTTTTGCTGATATGTAACATGTAATTTGAAAATTTGAAAATTCCGAATTGAGACATTTTTTAGTCTTTATTAAATTAAACCTAAATATTATCCATTTGTTCCTAAACTCTACATTAACTATTCTATTTGTGAATTTTCATAGATATAAAATTTGCAGCCCAAAACAAAAATATTGCATTTCCCCCTCTTTTTGGGGGGCGGGGGGGAGGGTTAAAAGTAATTCATGTAATCAGATTAATATTTTCTACACAAGAAAAAATATACATCATGACAAATACAATTCGTCAATTACATGATTTAATTGTATATAATACTTTACAGAAACTCAAGTGTCTGCACCCTTTTTGAGAGACTGTATTGATCTGTACAAAAAAGCTGAAAATCCAATTCTGTGGTCTTCGATTCGATGTTATCTAGTAAGTTTCTATTCTATTACATATTTAACGAATCATTTCACTTCCAAAAATTGTATTATAGGAGAAAACTCGCACGCAAAGCTCTCATTTTTGTGCGACAGCTGAAATGCATGATGTTGTGAAAACCAGTGACGTTGTTTATGAATATTTTATTTATTTCTCCGAACATTTTGTCATTCTTTTTATTCTTTTGAATTATTGAATATGGTTTCATAACATTGAAATGTTCATCTGTGAAAAAGTATACTTTAGTTCTTAAAAATGAACTCTTAAAGCTGTTTAACCCTACAAGGCTCAATTTTTTTTTAGTGCGCGACAAAAATATATAGGTTGTAATTAGTGATCAGAAGATAGGGAAAACTTATAAAAATAAAACCATATTTTAAGGAAAAATCAACTTTTTAGCTCAACGTACCGTATGTGGAACATACATAAAAATATGATTTACTAATACGTTTACTATTGTAAAAAAAAAAAAAAAAAAAAAACATACCTCTGCAAAATATACACTTCGTTATAACACACAGTATTTTTTTTTTTTTTTTCGAGTCGAAACTGTTCAATAGCTATTCTTTTTTTTTTATTTTTGAATTCAGACAAACGACTAACGTATCACTTTCATTCAAATTTCACACTGAGTGCACTATAACAAAAATACGAACGACATCTTTAGGTAAAGATTCGTATTACTACATTGCTAAATGACAGTAGCTTCTATCCAGATGTCAAGAGATGTCGCTACTAATAGTTTTATAGCTATAGGAACGATTAAAGTCGGTGTTCCACATATGGAACTGGGTGCCTTGTAGGGTTAAATGTTTTTGGGGTTCAATGAAGCGATTTTTTATACACTAATGAATAAATATATGAGGTCAGTAAATGCATGATTCTTAATTAAAATCTGGTAGGAAATTTTCATACTTAATATAGTTTATAAAAGTAACTTAATAAATTAAATCTAGATAAAAATGTCCGGTGTTATAATTCATTATAATCCTCCTTTATGAATTTTAGATTAAAACGGATTGGCACATTTCCGATAAAAAGTGTACGCCAGCTTACTAAAATTCCGCTACAAATTATCATGTGAAAATTATACCTGTACTTGTCGATTGCACTTTTAAAAAATCTACTCAGAAACGGAACCGTTAAATTATTATTATTATTATTATTATTATATTATTATTATTGTTTATTATATGACAGGGATAAAAATTAAGAAAGTTAAGTCATTGGTCCGCAGGATCAGTGTATTCAAGTTTTCATTGGTCCGTACATACTTTCACTGGTCCGTTCACACATTCTTTCACATTTTAAAAATGTTTAAAAATATGTAAAAACAAAATAAATTTACATGGCAAAGGAAAAATATTTTTTGTAAATTAATTAAAAAATACAAAGTCTTATGTAAGTAAAAAAATTATGCTTTAATAAACAAGCTAAATGTCACATGTTTACCATAAAAGTATTATATTAAGTATTAAAAGTAAAAAAAAAAAAAAAAAAAAAAAAAGAGTTAATAAAGTGAAAATAAATGAAAAATTACAGGGTATATGTAATATCGTCAATTATAATGAAGTACATTTACTATTGTTATAAAATACTATTCTGTAACAGATTTGCAAGCAATTTTAGAGAAAAGAAAAAAAAAATATTTGAAAAGCTTCACTGGTCAGGTGGACCGCTAGAATTTATATTTTGCTGGTCCGTTGGATATTTTTGTGGTGCCCGACTAATGGACCACTTTTAATTTTGAGCACTGAATGGTATGCTCAACTATAAATAAACATAAGTAAATATAAATACTAGAAAATAAACTTATTCTTAGACATGTACTTGGTTTTCACCGAAAAATAAGCTTGAAATAAAGGTGACAACGATTTGAAACTCGCTACACCCTCTCAATCTTATTACAGGGCTACATTTATTTATTTATTTATTTGTATGTGAAAAAAAAATCTGTGTTATCAGTTCATTTATTGACGAGTGTTCATGAATGAGTCCTTGATACTGAATAGACGAAACTTGTGGTAAAATCCACACATCTCGGAAGCAGTTACTTTTTTTTAAATGTATTTAATTACTAATACATTAATTTTGTAATTTAATTTTATAAATTTAATTTTATAATTTAATGTACTTTTTTTTATGTATGTGTAGAGAATACACATGTCTTTAATGCCTTTATCAGAGTTGTAAATGAAATACTCAGACTACCTGTAAAAGACTTTGAAAGGACTTTAAAAAAAAAGAAAAAGAGAGAGAGAGCGAATGAATACATGTGTTTTTATCCCCAAATATCGAGATTTGAGTACATGACGATCTTTAAACTAAAAAAGGAAAGAAAAAAAAAATGCATTAAAGTAAACACAATTAGAGTGTAAAATGAGATAAAAAGAAATAAACAAAAATTCTAAACAAGTCCTTTTTTTTTCTTTTTCTTTTTCTTTTACTTGAGACTACAAATACTTGGGGGATAAATTCATAAGTCAAGTAAGTACTCAAAAATTAATACTTTTTCTTAATCTTAAGCAGTCTAAATTGTTTTAGAATAACATTTACTGTTTAACAGCTTACATAAATTTAAAAAAAAAGTAACAGTTACATAAATTAACAAGCGAATTAATAGTTTGTATAAATTAACAAAAGTAACAGTTTACATATATTTTATATAAACTGTAAAAAAATTAGTTAAAATCTTCTGCAACTTTCTTACAGAAAAATTCTGTTTTCTAGAACTATAAAAAAATGATTATAAAATTATATCTCAATCTTTGTCAAAAGACACATTTTTTTCATTTGCCGGATAAAAACTGTAACCATTGTTACAGATTTAATCTGGTGGGTACACATTTTTTCTGTTTTGTGTGTCAAAGCAGGATTGGGAAGTGCTAAGTAACAGTGATTCGTCGCTGTTCGGTGAAGTCTGCCTATCGTTCGGAGGGATTTGGTCTGGTCGATCGAGAAATTTTTATTTAATGTGAGTTATTTTTCACAATGTGCATTACAGAAAAAATATATTTGTACAAATATTTTCTATATTGTTCGGTTACGGAAAATTTCTGTCTACAACTTTCTCCCGTAGCATATGGATATTTTCAGGCAACTTTTGTTGCCAGAAATTTTCTGTAATATAACACTTTTTTTTCAGTGTAAATTAACAGTTTTTTATAAATTAACATCGAAATTTGGATTTCGTGTTAAAATTTTAATAGCAATCCTCAATGTATACAAAATAATCTTATTCCATCTTGAAATAATTTACATTAAAATATTGTAGCTATACTTTTTTTTTTTTTTTTTATCCAAAGATAATACTTTATCAATCTATATTTTACTATTCAAAATAAGAACAATAAACATAAATATTTTTACATGCGTTTACAGCCTTTTTGATTTTTCCAAAATTGGAAATGTAAAACTTTACCTTAAAACATTGAGAAGAAACTAATTTTTTGCGCACAAATTTATTGGCCATTGGTACTATAAAACATGAGGAACACTTATTTGAATAGAACATTTGGTATAATTAAACACGAATAGAAATAATTGCATTATGAGCAAATATAATGAAATATAACAGTAAACATATTTATTTTATTTTTAATTTTTAATTTTACTTTTCTTTTCCTCTTTATTGGTTGGTTGTAGGGTATAAGGCTGATTGACTACGTTAAAGTCCTAGGCCTCTAGGTGAAATGCCCTCCTAGGGAGTCTTTATAAGGTGTCTTAGCCCGTATTTACACGAGTTTCGGAGAAAACCACGGAAAACTCCGAAAGGCTAAGTCAATGAGCACGACCTGGGATCGAACACGACACTTACCATCTATCAGCTTTCAGCGCAGAACTGCTCAGCCGCTGGTGGGCGACTCTTTATTAGATATTAATTATTAAAAAAAATAATCGCCATCTCGAAGAATTATCCTCATTTCATTTACAATAGACAAGATGATTTTTAGTAATTCCTAAAGTTAAATTTTTAAGTTAGTGCTGTTTTTAAGACACTGAATGAGAGCTTAAAATTTTCTGATCTCGCTATATTCAACAAAGTTCATTTCCACCTATATCAACGACCGAGAAAATATCTTACTACACATGGTCAGTAGTGCATTCAAGAGTGGAGAAATTACAAAATTAAATCATCCTTGTATGAATCTCCGGTGAAAGTTAGAGAAAAAGTATGATAAAAGCAAAGAAATTTCTCAGGCTTGTCGGTCCAGTGGTTTTAGTTGATCACTGTACTCAAAAATCTGTATTAGAGTGTATGAGAAATATTACCACACCTGAAACACTAAAGAATTTGAACAATGTGTAATCACATTGATTGAATAATATTCTTAACAAAAGAAAACAGAAAAATATATATATATTACAAAATTAATTTATAACACTTGAATAGATGATAGTGATAGGAAAATAAAAATAAATAAATACGCCAGAAGTGCAAGTTTCAGTCCCTGCTCTTTTTATGTTTTACTTTTTTTTGTGTGTGTGTGTATTTCTTTTCTTTTCTTTCTTTCTTCTTTTCTTTTCTTTTTCTTTTCTTTTCTTTTTTTTTTTTTTTTAATAACTGTTTAAAAACTCTTTTATAAAAATCTAAGTGTATTGTTTAGGGGTGGGAATCGATTAAGAGTTTTAACTGGGTTAATCGTATTTCATTAATCGATTAATCGGTCGATTAATCGAATTTTTAATCGGTTTTCATTTTTCTTTATATAATTTTATTTCAATGATGTATAAAACTCTCATATTGTGTATATATATATTTATATATGTTATTCATAAGTTTGACTGATTTTTTTTTTTTTTCAAAACTTTTTGTCTAATTAATTATATCTGTTTCATAACTGAAATTTAAATCAATTTTTAGAGTAATAATTGATGAATTTAAGTGTTAATTTTATATAAATATTTTCACTTATTCAATTTTATTTATTATTATTATTTTTTTAAATAAATTAATTTTTCGATTCATTTTGAAAGAAACATTAAATGAATTTACTCATATTTTAGTTTTATATTTGCAGGCCTTGTCCATCTCGCTTGTCACTATTTTTAAATGAATTCTCAAAATTCCATATCATTATTATTAAAATCTCAAATTCTTATATTTTAGTTCTTCTTTGTCACTTCGGACTAGAACGCAGAATGTTATTTTCTGTTTCTACTTCAATAGTGACTATCAGCAATTCTGAACAGACAATAAACGATTGAAGATACTGTGAAACTCTGTTGACATTTCCCCCCATCAGAGGGATAATGAAAATCTCAATAATCCCTTCTTCTTGTTTTTTTTTTGTTTTTTTTTAATCTTTAGCCTTTATATTTTTTGAAAGCTTCTTGTTTCTGAGACTACTATTACCTTAGCCAACACTTTCTGTAGAAGGCTACAGACAAGTGGTGTTGCTCCAGCATGCCCAGAAGCGGCATTTGTTTTACTAACTGTCCTCTCCCTTTTCTCTATCAACAAAAGTGCACCAACTTCTTTTGAGAGGTTTTATTTTTATTTATTTTATTTTATTTTATTTTGCTTTTTCATTATCTGATGGATGTTTCTTAGAATGTTTGTTCGCAAAATATGTGAAAAAAATTTTTTTTTAAGAAGAACAATATTTTTACTTTATTTCGTAGTTTGAAAATTTTAATCGGATTTTCAAAATTTTTAATCGAATTAATCGATCCGATTAACTCGATTAAAAAAATTGATCGGGACTAAGCATTGATCGATTAACCGAACCGATTAATCGATTAATCGGCACAGCCCTAGTATTGTTCAATCAAAAAGTTACTTCATTTTATTAATAAAGCAAATTATATGTGGATATGTGTAAAATAAAATAAAGTAAAATAAAAAAACAAGAATATATTTTCACGTAAAATTAATATTTTAGATTTCACCATATCTTCAAAATTTGCTAAAATTATCAACTAAATAGAAAAATTAATATATATATATTATAATAAATAAATAAAAGAATCCTTGCATTAAATCAGCAGATTTAATGCATTCTGCAGGTTATTTAAACACGCAAAAGTGGTTTTAGTGTGAATATTATCATAGATTTTTATCGTTTTTTCAAATTTACATTTGTATTTTTTTGTATAGTTTTTATGTACAGCAATCAATTTTCATTTAAATATAACTTATTTTGTTTTAAAAATACAGGTGTTTTATTCAATGATGTTACTGTATTAAAAGAAAAAAAAATCTAATTCAATAAAATTAATTAGAAGGTCGTATAAAAATTTAAAAATTGTAATATTTTCAAAATTAACTGGAACAAATTTTCAATATCATGGTCGCATTTTTGTATCTTATTTTGAACAATTTTGCAAATTACATTGCCCACGTACCTCTCATACCACTGTTAAAAATTTCAACAGAAAACTCTGTGTAATCTATTATCTCAAGTCTTACGTAAAATTACAGAGAAAAATAAACGGAGACGTTAAGAAACTTATTTTATACACTCATTTTAATAACTAATATTAATTTAATTAATTATTGGTGAGTATATATTTCGGACTTGGAATGCTTTATCTAAAGTATAAACAGTCATTTTTAATTTTAATTAAATAATAAAATAATAAAATTAGGTAAAAATACAGAATAAAAATTGAGAATTTCGATTATTCGCTTTTAACTAAGAATTACAGTAAATTTACAGAGACTCTGGATAAATATTTACATTAAATTCACAGAAATTTTTAACAGTGTAGTTAAAGATTTAACCCCCCCCCCCCTTCAATCTTTTTGGACACCCTGTATTTATATAAAGCAACTTATGTTGTACACTGCTAGCCATCCAAAATCCAGTTCCATGAAGGGAACATCCAAACTTGGCGAAATTTGTACTATGCGTATACCTCGGTAAGATATGCAAATGATAAATATTTGAGCGCGTACGTACATCACGGAAGCACATCTACTGCCATCTTTAAAAATTATTTAAAGGTTCCACAGAAAGTTGCTGTTATGTACTGAAATTGTTAATATATGGGCATCAATCAAGCACATTTTTAAGTTTGATCGAACAAGAATTGTAGCGTACAGGGATTGCGGATTATTCTTCTAAGAAATTGGTGTTCATGTCGGACATAATCAAATCATAATGATACGTCTATGCAATCGATAGTTCTAAGAGTCACAGACCCACTGGTAGGAACGACTGCACCAGCCTAGTCATACCACTGCATGTGAGAACAGTCATATTATGTGCACGGCAATGATGGCTCGCAGTGCAACATAAAAAAAAGCACAGTGCAAGAAGTGGATCTGTTGCACAACATTCTGTGTCAGCGCGTACCATTCAATATCGAGGGAATTTTAGCCATTGTTGTGAATTTCGTTAACTCTGGACCATAGATGTTTGCGTATGCAACAGTATAATAAATGCCACACATGTATGTTTTTTTTTTTTTTTTTTTTTTTTTTTTCCAGACGAATCACGTTGTAAGGTTGAGACTGTGGTAGTCACCTCAGGTTTTTTTTAAATTAAGCTGGATCCAGCGACGCAAGAGATGGGAGAGTTAAAATGCTTCGACGGCAGTGGTCGGCGAGGTTTTAGGTTGGAATAGTTTTGGATCAACATAGCGCTGCAACGGAGGAAGTAAGTTGTGGAGTATGAGTGAATACGAAGAGGCTTTAAAGTTTTGTTAAGTGAAGAGATTGGAGTTGATTGAGATTAAGTATAAATATGGTGGTATTTTTGGTGTTTGTGGGGTGTAGAAGAGAATTGTTCTTAGGCGAGCGTTTAGTGATTTAGATTCTTAGTTTGGCGAATACTGTGGTGTTGATGAAATAGTTGCATTAAAGTGGAGAAATTGGTAGAGCAGGGAATCCTACCACCTTTGTCTAGTTTGAGAAGTGTCGTGATTCATCGAGAGCAGTCTTCAACCTACTATACAGTATCTTCGCTGGGTGAGATTCATTCTGTATTTATCTAAGTTATTTATTGAAGCTATTTTTCTTAAGTTACTTAAAATTTGATATTGAGTTTGGCCCAATTATCCTCCCGGATCTTAAGCTCTAATAAAACGTTATTTGTATTTTAATTGAGTCTCGTGCTATTACTACTTAGTTAATTAAGTTTAAGATAGTGATGGTGCCCACCTTAACCTCACAACGTTTTTGTTTAAAACGCCATCATGGTCGTATCTAAGTCTGGCACCGTGGCGAGAAGATTCTTACATTATGCAAAAGTTCTTTGGACCATAACAGATTTTTGTTTGACATTATGTTTCGGGATGTTACTGAATATTATTACCACACCTCCCTAATAGTCACTAACGGTGTATAGTGAACAGCCAGCGATAAATTTTTGAGGTTTGACAAGCTGTTTACTTACTTTATTTTCGACACTTGCCTGTAGATATATTTCAACAGAACAATGAAAGATAGCATATATCATACAATGTGCAACATTTTTCCTTTATTAACTAAATTGCACTGCTGCCTTAACTTGCCTGTTCTTCTGATTTGACTCCCATTGAACAAATCTAGTGGATGATTGGAAAACGACTCATCCATAATACTATCCGTTGCAACAGAATATCAGATTTGGCAACGTGTGAAGAAGTATGGGTTAACATACTCAAGAACAGCATCCGAAGAGTTGTTGATTCAATGCTGAGGTGTGTAGCAGAAATCATTATCTACCGTGGCGGCAACAAAAATATTGTTTTCTTTGTATTCCTCCGTGTTCCAATGGTGACTGTATTTTCAACTATTTCATCTTTGCACTGTTTGTTATTTTTCTAACAGATTTTATTTTAGTATTTCTTGCCCTTCTTGTTGTTGCATTTTTGTTGATCAACAGTATATAATATGCATAAAGTACGTAGATACAATGTACACATTCAAAAGATACGAGAACACTTTAACGGTTTTGAGATTGAATAAATTGCTTACATTGAGTAAATTTGCATAATCATACAGTCCTATACTTTTTTTTTTTTTTTTTTTTTTTAATAATGTATTTTGGACATGCGAAATTTATCAATGATTTATCCTTAGAAATGATATATATAATATATATATATATATTATACATCTAATTAAAACGTTTAAATGAAAATATATACGAGGTGTGGCTATTAAATAACGAGACTATTGCTGTAAAACATTTTTTTTTTTACATTTATATATATTTAGTTATTATCACCTTCAATATACACCCCTCCTCTATCCCTACAACGCTCCATGCGAATTTTCCATTGTTCGAAACAATGCTGGAAGTCTTGTCCTGTGAGCTCCTGCATGAGGCGTGCCGCTTTTTCTTTCACAGTTTTAACTGACTCAAATCTTGTTCCTTTTAATGCAGATTTAACTTTGGGGAACGGACAAAAGTCACATGGGGACAGATCAGGCGAATAAGGCGGATGATCTAAAACTGGGATGTTGTATTTGGCTAGAAACGTCTTGACAGACAATGACGTGTGAGCCGATGCGTTGTCTTGATGGAGAACCCATGACTTGTTCTTCTACAATTCGGGTTATTTTTTCCTTACCGCTTCACGAAGTTGAGCAAGCACCTCAAGATAGTAATGTTGATTAATAGTTTGGCATTCAGGAACCCAGTGAAGGTACACAATACCATGAATGTCGAAAAAAAGGATCATCATCGCTTTGAATTTCGGTCATCATCTCCAAAGTCTTCTTAGCCATCTTGGAAACGATTGAACCACTCATAAACTCCCATACGTGATAGACATTCATCGCCATGAACTTGATTTAATAAAAGATAAGTTTCACTAGCGGTTTTACCAAGTTTCACGTAAAATTTCACTACAAATCTTTACTCTTTTCGGCAAAACGAAACAAACACCTCTTACACAAACGAAGGTTACGGCCAGACTAATTTCTCTACAAACACGGGAGGCGCAGCAATCGAAAGAGAAGGCTTTACGCTGCACAGCTGTCGGTCGTTCGGATTTGGCGCGTATGTAATTCATCTGTATAGTCTCGTTATTTAATAGCCACACCTCGTATACCTGCCAAAATTCTAATTAATATTTCGTAGTATTGTTAACCCCACCTTTTTTCACGCCAGTATTTTTGTAGAGTACTTTTCTTCTTATTTAATCGTAATTGCATTTGGAGAATATTGCTCTACAAATTTAATGGAGTGAAAAAAAAAAAGGCTGAACCAACAACACTACGGAATATTAATTAGGATGTTGGCAGGTATGTATATACATTAAAATGTTTAAATTTAAAGAACATTTCTAATTTAAACAATTAGTATGACCAATCCCAAAGCTACTATGAATCTGATTAAAATTGAAATAAAACAAGATAATTGGAAATGAATAGAATTACCAACTCAATAATTTCCGTAAGAAATAAGACCATGTGTAATAATAGATTTACCAGATAAGTAATTAATGTAGTCTGAGAATGATAATAAAATTTGGCAAAATTTATGCTAAGTTAAAATTAACTGCTACACAGTTATGGCTAATAATAATTTAATAATTAATTTTTAGTTTTAATTTTAATTTTAATACAACATAATATGCTCAATTTGCAGCTATAAAATGTAGTATTTTAAAGTTTAGTAGAAGTTGAAAACTATGCTTAATAGCATTATTTGCATATTGTATGTAAAATCATTTTATTGTATCATAAAAGGACAAATTAATTTAATAAACATTTAAACTATTTAAGATAATTTTTGAATATATTTATGCATTTACAAATTGATAAAGTTATTTGCATGCTACAAACTCTGTAATTTAACGCCTTTTTTTTTTTTTTTTTTTTTTTTGGAGAAATTCAAATCATTCAATGAAGAAAGATTATATTTTCATATAAATTTTTAACACGAATGCTCAAAAAACGTTTAAAATATATTTTAAAACGAAGAACATTTTATGTTTTATTTTACCATATTTTTATTAACTCGCTTTCTTGTTTGTTTGTTTGTTTAGTATAAACCTTTTAATCGATTTTTAACTAACTTCTTGACTAGCTAGACATTAAAAATTTTAGAATAGTTCAGAACACGATGACAATGCATTTGTTAAATACTTTTATTCAATTAATAAATACTTGAAAATTTCTTTTAATTGCTCTTTTTATTGCGCATTTGATCATTTATTTTATTTTATTTATTTATTTATTTATTTTCAAGTTGGTGGTATAATTCATCAATTTTTTTTTTTTTTTTTAAGTATTTATTAATACATAGAATTGTCAAGTTTATATGATTCAACAGAAAATTTGAAAACGTGGTATAGAAAAAGTTGTTTTTATCTTGTAATTATTGCTTATCAAAATTTGGGTAAAAATTTTTACTGTTGAAGGAAATAAAACAAATAAGAATAATGTTGTTTTTTGTTATTATACCAGACTATATGCACATAAATTTATCATTCGAAAAAAATTCACAGTTCTTTTATACACGTTGAAAAACTGGTGAAATTACTTGTATATGTGCTGTTATAAATATCGATAAATCTGTGTAAGTTAACGTAAAATAAAACTAATTTCATATTTTGCAATTAAATTAACTGTGTATGGTTGTGCGTTTGTTTGTTTAATATATATATATATTTTTTTTTTAACATGCTTCCAGGCAGCATTGCGCTATATCTATTTATAAAAATAGTTCTTATTAATAAAACAATTTTAAATGTCAATAGCTATAAAAATAAAATATGTGTTTGCATTTCAATCTACAAATATTCTTTGTTTTGTTTTCAAAAATGCAACTTTAATGTAATCTAACTCCTAATCTTTACACAATCATCTAAGTGATATTTTTATTTAAAAATACAATAAAAGATGCGCTGATATGAAATACTTCAGAATGATCAGATATTATTGTGAGTGTAACGCCTCTTCTTTGAAAACGATTATTACCCACTTGAAAATAGAGTTATCTACAATTGCAAAAATAAATGTTTGTTTGTTTGAGAAATAAGGCCTAATGGCTAATTTTAAAGCTATTATAAAGCTATTATTTTCATATTTTAATTATTTTTTAAAAAAATCAGAAATCTAAAGAATCTGGAAAGTTTTTCTCGAATGCTTTTTAAAATATTTTCATTACTTGAAACATCTCATCTCTTGCAAAAGTGAAATATCTATATTTTTTCTTTAAAATTTACTTATTGATGAAACGTTTATATTTTTATAACCATGTTTCTTCAAGAATAAATATTTATTTTATGATTTTTAGGACTCTAGTGCTTTTTTTTTTTTTTTTTTTCTTTCTTTCACTTAAATTTTTATTTTGTGCGTTTTAGTAACTAAGAGAAAACTTTAAAATAAAACTAATCAGAATTTCTTAGAATACTATTTAGACAATGAAATGTTTTCTTTTACATTGGCATCTTATCTATTAATTATCTGCAAGAAAAGTAACATAACTGCCGCCGAGTATCGAACCCAAGACAATCGCATTAACAACTCGACGCTTTAACCGAACAAGCCATTGACCGACATAACGGAATCCTTACATTTACTTCAAAATGTAAACTTTGTGAACTTCGCCTCTTTTTTTTTTTTTTTTTTGTGTGTGTGTGTGTGTGTGACACGGAAACCCTATGGCAAAATCCAATTTCAATAAAACAAAAACTTCTAATTAAAAGAAAACTAATCGAAAATTCCAAAATCGGGCTTCGAGGTGCATCAGGAGAGGTCATTATAAACCTCCTTGCAAATTTGTGCAGCTCTGTTATCAGCCGTTTTCCTAAAAAGCTCTGGACACACTGACACACACACACATCTTATTTTATTATATGTAGTAGCAGGCTACGCCCGCTTCGCTGGTCACTATATTTAAATGATTTTTCAATAGACTTGAATTACTATTTATTTCTTATATCTCATTATAATACATATATATATATATATAAACCTACATTGAAATCGCCCTAAACCTTGCTTCGGATACCTGCCTGTAGCTTACGGCAGGTCTTTTTTCACCCGCACTGCATCGGGTCCAGCTTATTGATGAAACATTTATATTTTACCATGCTTTTATTAACTTCTATTTTTTTGTATGTTTGTTTGTTTGTATGTTTGTTTGTATGTATGTATGTATGCTTGTTTGTTTGTCCGGTACAAATCTTGCAGTCGAATTTTAACTAACTTCCTTACTAGCTAGACATTTGAAACGTTCACAGTAGCTCAGAGCCCGTTGACAACACAATACTTCGAAGTCCGATTTTCGAATTCTTGACTAATTTTCTTATAATTAATAAAAATATGAAAATAATAACATCCTAATATCGTTAAAATAGCCATTAAAATAATAGCCATACTTTAAATGTTGCAAAAAAAAAAAAAAAAAAAAAAAAAAAAATACGAGTTCATTTTCTTTCGACATAAAAATAAATACATTTAATTAAACGTGAACGTTAAAAAAATTTAAAAAAGTTAAATTATACATCTGAAGAAAAAAAAAAAAAGGTCATTATCACTTAAAAAATTTTATGCACAGATAAGAGCTCTATGAATTCATCAGAAAAATTAAAACATGGTATATAAAAAGTTTTTTTTTTTTTTTTTAATCTTACAATTATTTACCATGTATTTATTAACTTCGATATTTTTGTTATTTTGTTTGTCCGGTGCAAATTTTGCAATCTATTTTTAACTAACTTCCCTACTAGCTAGACATTTGAAACTTTCACAGTAGCTCAGAACCCGGTGACAACACAATATTTCGAAGTCAGATTTTCGAATTTTTCAATAGTTTTCTTTTAGTTAATTAAAATATGAAAATAATGAGCTCTTAATAGCAATAAAATAGCCATTAAAATATCAGCTATAATTTAATTGTCCCCCCCCCCAAAAAAAAAAAGAAAAAAAAATACGAGTTCATTTTTTTTTTTTTTTTTTTTTTTTTACATAAAATAAATACATTTAATTCAACATGAACGTAAAAAAAATATAAAAAGTTAAATTAGGCATGGAAATTTACGAATTTCTTAACATGGCAGTATAGGGCAAAATTTCACATAAACGTCAATTTTTAGAGATATTTTCATCGTAAAGATGTCAGACTACTTTTGAAATATTATTTAGGACACTGGCATGAATATTGACTATGATTTTTCCAATATAAAAATTTCGTAAGTTATTGGAAATTTACTAATTTCTTGACACGGCAGAATAGAGTAAAATTTCACATAAACGTCAATCTTGAGGAATATTTTCCTCGTAAAGATGTCAAACCACTTTTTAAATATTATTTTGGATGCATGAATATCATAGACTATGATTTCTCCAATTTAAAAAATTCGTAAGTTATTTGGAATTTACGATTTACTTAAAATGGCAGAATAAGGCAAAATTGAGCATAAACTTCCATTTTGAGGATCATAAATACATTAGACAACTTCAAAATTACATTTATGATATTTGTTTGAACATGATTGAATGCAAATATTCTAATAGGAAAATTTCGTAAATTATTCGTAATTTACGATTTTATCAACATAGCGAAATTGTAAATTTTTCATATAAATATGAATTTTGAGGATAATTGCATTGGAAATAGTAGCATGAAAACTAAACAACGGAATTGACCCTGATAAAATAAATTAATAGATTAGAATAAGATGAATATATCGAAGTGAACGGTGGATTGCCCATTAAGCGGGGATTTCATTCTGTTACTGTATCAAGCTTTGGTCAAATTAATTTCTTTTAACATGATTATAATATGTCTCGCACTAGAAATTTATGAGAATATAAATATGACGGGGAACTGAGCAGAGTCCACCTATGCCAACTAGTTTTGTTTTGCAAACCTATATTATTTTGCAAAATAAAATAAAATAAATGTATGACTTGACAATGGGCAAAGGTGGAGGGTTTTATTTATTTATTTATTTATTTATTTATTTTTTTGGATTCAGCATCCTCGAAATTATAAATACTGCCAAATGCAGTTAAAAAATATATATGTATATGTTTGTGTTATTTCGTTACAAAATTCAAATGTAAAATGTAGATTTAAAAAAAAATATATATAATTCATTTAGCATAATTTTTCCCCATGGAAAGGAAAGATTAGGCATAGAATATTTTAATATTTTTAGGTTTGAAATTTCTTTTTCACATATTTTTCGCATAAAATTTATTTAAATGCTGCTTTTTGCCCGAATATAGCAATAAATCTATATTTGCCTTTTTTTTTTTTTTTTTATCCCCTTCAACTTTATAAAATTGTTTCAGCAATGTCTGAATGTTAGTCGTTAAGAATTACTATAATACTATATTAATATAAATTACCATGAATTTATTAAATTCTTTACCTTATTTAGATTTAACATATATTATTTCTTTTTATTTTAGATGCACAATATTTTAATAAATATCAATATATCGAGATATAAAGAAAATGGTGAACGGCCTAAAAAAATAGGTAAGTTATTTTCACACGCACACACACACATAATAGAATTTTACTGGAATACTGTAAAAGCTTCGATCTGCATTCTCTAAGTTTTTTTTTTCTTTTTTTTTAATTATGATGTACAAATTTTTTTTTCCGCAATTAGAAAGAGTTTTGGATTATGATTTTAATGAACTCAAAATGCACAATTTAAAGACGACGTGGTTTATCTTGAACTCTCTAAACTAATTTATAATTGTAAAAGAGTAGCTATCTTTACACTAAAAATGTGTACTTTATACAAAACATTATGCTTGAATCTTCATAAACTGGCTAAATGTTGCTAAAACAAGCTTTGTACATTACTGAAAATATTCGTAGTATCATTTCGTACATCTTTTAATAAGATTCATACCTGCCAACATCCTAATTATCAATCGGAAGATTTTTAGTACAAGTCCTTTTTTCCCCACCAGTTTATTTTTAGAGTAATTGCCTCCAAATGTGGTTTTGAGTAAATGAATGTAAAATTATTCTAAAAAAAAAAAAGACTGGTGTGAACAAAAGGCGCGTAATAAAGATCTTCCGATTATTAATGATATGGTTGGTAGGTATAAAGGTTTTTTATTTTTAAATATTTTTAAATAATATAAATATCTTGCATTACAAGAGATATTGTCAATTCCCATTTGAGAAGATAAGAAACTGATGACTTAGTAGATGGAACAGGAACAGAAGTTTATAGTCCGGTCAAAAAGCCGGAGCCCGAGTACTTTTTGGAAGGGACCCTTTTTTATGCTTGAAATCCATTTTTGACATGTTAAGGATGAAATATAGAGAGGGTGCCATTTTTCTAATTTTGGCGTCTGGCCGCCATTTTGAAAAATGGCGATCATTGTTAACGATAAAGAAAAGCACCGAAATCTCCAATTTTTGGGGGCGATTTCCATGTGTATGGTGTCTCTCGAATGATAAAAAAAATATTCTGCTTCTTTACTAAGCATTTGTCTTTATAACTGTAGAAAAAAAATATTTACAACAGGAAATATGTTTTATTTGGTGGGATTAAAAGAAAAAATAAATAAAACGAAACAAATTTTCAATTATATAGCAAATTTTATGCAATTTAATATTAAGATAGCATTAATTAGCATTATCTCAATTGTGTTCTTTGTTTTTTCTAAAAGATTTATTAACTCGTTAATAGAAAATGAACACTCTTGGTCAAAAACAGCAAAAAGATAGGCTTTTTTGGTTGCTTTGCCCCCAGATTCGAACAATAAGAAATATCGCGCAGAAACTGAATGTGCGATATGTGAACAATCAGATACGCACAAAAAGAACTCTTTTCAGAACCAAATCAGAATAATATGGAATAATATTGTAAAGAAAGCGCAAAAATGGAAAAATCTGGGCGCGAAGCATGATAACATCCATGAAAAATTAAAAGAAGACACTGTTTTTAGGAAAGTTAACAAACTTTGCAAGCTTGAAATTTTTGGCCAGAATCTGGCACGAACGCAAGATTTGCGTAAAAGATCTGTTCTTGAAATTAAGGATGAGAAAATGTATTGAACATTCTAATTCCCAAACAAATGAGACGCTCCTACGTAATAGACGTACATGTCAGAGCCAGTTGTTCTACATTATTTGTAATGAAGTGTTGCAAGTAAAAACAGTTAAAAATGAGCTATGGGGAAGAACACCTGGGAAATTTTATAGATTAGTAACTTTGGGTGCTTGGAAAACATTTTCGAAGGCTGTTAACTACGTTGAAGGTGAACAAGCAAAGAATGGACTGTAAGCTCTAGTTACACTCTGTGAAAGTGACGGAGGGATTCTGAAAACAGCTACGTTGGACATTCAATATCACAAAGGCTGCTGGAGAACCAGTATACAACGAGGTTACTAGTGATGTCAAAAAAGGACAAAGACGACAGCGACTGAATTGGATAGCTGAAAACAGACTGGCGCATTTAATAAATTGCATGAATATATTATCGAGTTCTTGGATATTCATGAAGACGTTTATTCTCTTAGAAGGACTGGCTGTAGGAATATGAGCAAATCCAGAGATATATGATGACAAAAACGAAGAAATCAGAGTCACTTGCGATGATAAGCACGCCCTTAGATTACTTGGACAAAAGCTTGAACCACACTTTGGGAAGGATATTGGATTTCAATTACGATTTAGATGAGACGAGTCATCTGTAGTATTTTTCTCCAAGAATGGGGGGAGAGAATATGAAAAAAGCCCTGACTAGTTCTGGGTGCAAACACTTCAAATATTGCTATTAATTTACTTAGATAATCTGCTTAGCATATTAATATTACTATTAAAATACTAAGAAGATCTGCAGTTTTGTATTTAAGGGAGCATCTGCGAAAATTCATAATTCAGAAGAAGCTATTTTATACTCACCCAGCACTGTGTTCATCAAGATTGAAATAAAACGTGAAGGTAATTCAGAAAGTGAAATTTGCTCTCAAAAAATAGGATGGAGTCCCGTGGAATTTATGTAACCCAAACCTTCGCTCGCTTTGCAGTGGGTATTCAGTGACAGAAAAAGTAGTCAAGAGTGTGCTTACAGCTTATAATGAGAAGCATCCATGACAGAAGAAATATTAGACCGTGTTGTCTTAGAATCTCGATCTTTGCATGATCCAATCGGCAAAAGGAAGATAAAAACATTCGTGACGAAAACTCTTAACAAAAGTGTAAGCAACAATTAAGGAAATTGGCAGACCACACCTGAAGGAAAGAAGTTATAGATCTCTTAACTAGTACATAAACGACTACAGTAGCTTTTACTGGGTATCATACAATACATAATAACAACACTTAGCCTGTCCTTTTTCATAACCGATGGCTTTTTCCACCAACCTGTCAAATAAAAATTTATGACGCTGATGACTTTAAAACCCGTACAGCCATCATCTCTTTACCATGACGTCATAGATATGGGAATGGTATGGAACAAAGTACAGCCGCTCAGGATCTGGATCTGTTATGCCTCTCTTTTCTACAGGTACATCCTGTTTCATCATCCTCAAGCAATAACGTTTCACTTAATAAATAGTATTTTCAATGAGAAAGTGTTGATTTAAAGTATTAAATAACATGAACCAAAACGTCGTAAACAATCATACGGATTCGTTTCAAAAGTTACCCTCATGCTCATCAACAAATGCTTGCTGGGAATGCATGTCGTTTATTTCTATCGAAACCTGTGAACGAAATGGAGCTGAGGCGTTTTCTTTTGAACGAGGGGCAATCATATGAACTCAATAATGATTGTGTTCATATGATTGAACATATGAACACATCGGATACATGATATAATCATGAGATCCATGTATTACACCATAGATCTTATGTACTACAATCTTACATCTGGTGAATATGATCCCCGATTCAAAGCACCACGATCATGTGAAGCAGTTATCAGAGCGTTTTTCCATGCAGCTGCTCAAATATTTGATTTTTAGTCAATTGTTCTTGATTTTGAAGATGTATGGATTGTTGCTTCATACATCAATCACCTGACTGAGCCAGACTTGTACATGTACCGGAAAAAATCGGAAACAGATACAAAATTCCATCAGTGTTGGTCATTGTTCTCAGAACAAAAGATAGAAAACGCAGCATTTGGAGTGTAGTATACATTTACAGGTTGCAATACAACAGAAGGCTTTTTTGGCTTGGGGAAGGTAACAGCTATGAAATATCTTCTTCAGCAAAATAACGATACACTACTGAAAATAATATAACATCTTGAAGTTCAAGAGGAATTATCTGGTGAAAAGTTCGTTCTATTTAACTTGATAACCGTTAGAATAATCTATAATGACCCAGTGAGCAACGAAAATGGTGTCAGATGTATCAGTGAGAAACAGTTAGGCTGCCTCCTGATGAAGATTCCTTTAGACAACACTGTCTTCGAAGACACTGGCAAATATATGAATACAAGAATGCGAGTCTAGCAAAATGTCTGCTTTAAACCAGATTTGTGTGGGAGCAAGACCAAGATGCGCTTCAACCTGTAACACACACAATAATCCTCTCCCAGTTGGAATAAAGTTGCATCTGGCCAAAGAAATACTTGAAGCGTAATCAGATGGGGAAACAGACGAACAAAAAGCACGTCCCACAGTATATGACTCAACTGTGGAAGACACCAATACAGATAAAGAGTTCGGTGCTTGAAATTTTTGTGATATGAGATGTATAAAGATGATTATGCGCTTTCATGTATGGTTAGGGCATAAAATAAATATTGTACCTTATTAAGAAAAATATTACCTACATTAATAAGTATTACCTATGCTTCAAGGTCTAACATATTACAATAATAAAGTGATAGAACTACGCTTAACCAAATTTATATTATTATACTTTTATGTGTAATTACTCTCAAATTTTCAGATTAAAAGCTTTAACATAGTTAAATGTATAGAATTGTTAATTATTAGTCCAAAAACACTTTAAATGTGGAAGTTGTCCAAGTAAATGTCAAAATTTCTGCATATTTTCCTACTATTAATATCAGCAGCCATTTTTCGAAATGGCGGCCAAACGCCCAAATTACACAAATGGCACCCATGCTAAATTTCATTCTTAACATGTCAAAATTGATTTACAAACATAAAAAAAGGTCCCCTCGAAAAACGCGCAGACTTCAGTTTTATGACCGGACTATTATTAGCAGTTTTAAAATAACAATCTTAATGAATGATTAACACATTAGTCGAATTTAAACATTAAAAAATCGTAAAAGAAAATTATTTCAATGTTTAAAACACTTCAGAAATCAGTAGAAAAGCAGATAGCTGTCTCGATAGCATTGTTCAAGAATGTATAAAAATAAAAAAGGTTACGTACTACTATACATGTAAAGATAACCGTACTCTAGGGACGAATTATCAACCAACAGATTTGAAGAAGTAGTGAGGGGTTGGCCAATAGAAAATTTAGAAAAGAATGCTGTGAAAGCTGAAGGAAAAATTTAGAAAAGGGCGAACTGTACATGAAATTCCCAACCATTACATAGAGGGGGTAAAATAAATTTAGGAATGATACAATATATATTACACGGTAAAAAGAGTTTCAGGCAATTGAAGGTACGCGACTTCTGATGCGCAATCAGTTTATACGATTAATCAATTATCTTATGGTGTATAAAAATATGAAAAAAGTGCAGTAAATTATAAATAGCTAGAAAAAGAGACATGTTAGACTACTAATATTCCCCTTAGATGAAATTAAATTTCTCACAGAACAAGAGCAAAATTCTAAATTCTGAAAATAAAAAATCCCATTTTTAAGTTTTATAAAATATTAGACAGAGATTTGGTGCTTGATAAATAAATAAAAAAAAATTGTTTTAACGTGTAGGATACCAAAAAATTAATAAAAATGCAGACAGCTGTTTTAGTAGCATTGCATATACCGTCATCAGTGTTTAAAAATTAGAAAAGATAGGCTCCTATATATCATATAAATTATAAAAAAGGGTGTCAACTCAATTGTTTAATAATTCGCCTCTAGAATTTGATTTACTTCACATACATAAAAACATCTTTTTTTTGTGTGTGTGATTTTTATGCCACTATTACGGTATGCTCAATGCTTCCGTAAAAGCTGTCTGCGTTTTTACTAATTTTTAATGTTTTATACGTTGACGTAATCGACTTTCAGTTTCTTTATTAGATTTTAGCGGCCGAGCGGTTCTGCGCTCAAAGCTGGTAGATGGGAGGTGCCGGGTTCGATCCCAGGTCGCGCTAATCGACCTAGCCGTTCGGAGTTTTCCGTGGTTTCCTCCGAAACTCGCGTAAATACGGGCTAGGATCCCTTAGAAAGACCCCCACGGAGGGCATTCCCCCTCTAGGCCTAGGACACATCAGGAGTCAATCGGCCTTAAATCCTACAACCAACCAACTTTATTAGATTTTAAGTTTTCATGTAATTAAAATAAGTACTGCTAATTTAATATATTTTCAAAAATAAAAGGTTTAATAATTAACTGTTATCAGTAAATTATTATTATTATTATTATTATTATTATTTATTTATTTATTTATTTTTATTATTAATATTATTAATTAATTAATTTTATTTATTATTATTATTATTATTTTGTTAAAAATCATTATGAAATAATAACTCAATCTTACATTCACATACAGTTACGTTTTTATTTAACATAGTAAATAAGTTAACGATCATGACCTTGTTTATAACGACATCCAGTCTGCATGTTTTTTTTTTTTTTTTTTCTAATATCCATAAGAATTATTTAAATCATTTTCCTTGAATGGTTGTACATTTAACTGTTTGTTTTAATCCCACTAAGTTTATACTTACTTCATACTCACAGACTTATTTATTCTGACTCTTGCTTACAGGTCTCCCATACTTATTGATGATTGGAGCTTTCAAAGACAGCTTTCCACTTCACGATCCCTCTGCAATGGAACCAGTTAGCCTAGATGAAATACAAAAATATGTGAGAGATTATGTGCCTTATGTAGATTTGCGAGACTACCTCAATCGGAAGTGGGGTGGACTTTGTAGCAAACAGCCTATACATGAGATTAGAGATTATTTTGGCGAAAAAATAGCATTCTACTTTGCTTGGGTGTCTAATTTGATTACTTCTTTATGGATCCCTGCAGTTCTTGGACTGATAGTATTTTTCTTTGGTTTAACCAAAAGGTAAATTCTCATAAATTCTACTTAAATTTCCTTTAAAACATTTTAATCATCATAATTTAGTATACTTTTGAGTTTTCAACTTTATACAATTAAGTTTTCAGAAATATCATAATTTATTTTCCTCCAGAACTAAATGTTTTTACTGACCTATAGTAGTATTTACCATGTTACCAATTATATCTCATTGTCTCTTCTCTTTCCTTACTATAACATTATGTAAGCCCAAGGTTGGATACGATATATCCAATATTTTTTAAATTACCGTAGGTATTTACCCTATTACCAATTATATATCATTGTCTCTTCTCTTTCTTTACTATAAACTTGCGTAAGCTCAAGATTGCATACGATATATCTAATATTTTTTAAAGTACTTAATAGTAATTCGCTTTTATAATAAACATTTTAGAATTGAGCCAACTTTCGGTTAATATGTATCAAAATTTTATAAGTAAAGATTTTCATAAAGAACACTTTATATATCAAGTTTATGCGATTCTATCTAATAGAGGTATGGGTACCATAGAAATCGTGAAAATGTGGTGCAACAGTGCCATCCATTAAATAATATAATCTAAGTTCAAACCAGAATTAATTTATATAAAGTTTTTCTGTAAAACTCCATGCATCAGTTGTCGAATTACATTGGCTACAAAATTCATGTAATATAAAGATACGAAAATATACAATTCCAAAAGTGATCAAATTATGCTTTTTTTTATTTTTTTTTTTCCCTTTCTTTTCATTTTTTTTTTATGAACAAAGGAAAATATTTTGTCTGTGTAATTTTTTCTGTCACTTTATCTCAATTGGATTTTCTTTAATATACATTTTTCTCTTATTATTTTCAATTTTCGGATGAGATTTTTATTTTAAAGAGATTTTCTAATAAAAATAAAACATTTAATAAGTAATATATTTATTTATCTTCTATATTGGTGCATTAATTTATTTTTATTTTTATTTATTTAGTTATTGGTTTTGATCACAGATTCTTGAAACTGGATTCACATTTAGCGAGAAATATATTAATCTAAAACTGTGATTTTAGAGAATATGTTGCATAGTGGTAAGCTGTTGCATAGTAGTGAGCGGCTCCTTCCGTCTTTGAAATCTTTGAAATTAAACAGAATACTATATGGAGAAAATTACTCCAACACCCTATTATAATTTTCTCTTTTGTTTATTTAACGACTTCTCTTACTTTATTTATACATATATGTTGATTACTTAATGTTTGGAAAGCTGAATAAAGTCACTCCAAATTTCTATAATAGTAATTGCTTTTAAATGTCTAGATTAATTTAATTAATCATAGCATGTTAGTTATAATTTAACTTAGCATCTGACTATTATTTTATGATATCAGCTTCATTTTACCTAAATATTTTGTGTGTTATTAATAAAAAAAAAAAAAAAATACTGAGAAACTTCAATTTTTTTTTTTTTTTTTTCAGAAACTTTTGTAAAATAATTTTCTAAATGAATTAATATTTTTTTCTTCAGAATAAAAGAAAACTCAGATATTGGTATTATGTATGCAATAGAAGTTGTAAAGTCTTCAAGTGATAACGACCTTACACCAGGATTTGCGGCTATCATGTGTTTATGGGGTACGGATACGAACTACTTGCTTGCATACACTTGCAAACATATGCATGTTATGCATTTAGAACTGTTTTCTTTTTCACTTACATCTCATTAAAATCTATATGTGCGGCAATCTGTTGCTTTAAGTTTCCTGATAATTGTTTGAAAAAATAGCAGAAATGTATTTATGATTAAATAGTAGCCTATTTTTCTATCAGTAATATGATATCATTTATACACTGAAAAGCAATTAAATTAAATACAAATTAAAGCAATTAAATTTAGGATTAAATTAGCTTTATGCAAATTTGGACCTGTGCGCATGCCTAGAATCAACTTTAAAATTACATAAGTTTCTGTATTGAATAAGGAATAGTCAAAAGCAGTATGAGTAAGAATATAGATCTAAGCAAATTTGATTATGAGTGAATAGTGAAAGCACGACGAATAAGTCACTTCGTCTTGAAAATAGTGCAAACACTCGGATTGTTTTTTCGCACAATTGTGTCAAGAGTGAACTGTGTTTACGTCGTATATGTCAATTACGGTAAAACTACACTGTCCCTGTCAAAATCAAAGCCGCAGAAAAGGGAAGTCGTTGGCGGCTAGCCCTCATTGTAACAGCAGATAGAAAAGCCACAGTAAACGATCACTTAACGCTATAATAAATGATCAATAGATATTTAACACTAGTGTTTAACAACGTGTAAACAGCCACACTAAACAAACGCATCTCCTCTATATGATGTACAAAAGCTTTTATCTTACGACCATTACTCTTTGGCTGCACAACACATGGTTCAACAATTATCATGGACACAAAAACCTCACGAATGAATCGTCGATGTGTTTGAAAAGGTTGCGTGGACTGATGAGTCAAGATTCACTTGGTATGTGAAGATTACTCACGCGTGCGTTGTAAACCACTTGAAGCAATGGATCTTTTTTTGACAGCACCAATTCTTAAGTTTGGTGAAAGAATCAGTCTCATCTGTGAACTATTCGCATAGACTGAAATTGGATCTCTGGCACGTTTTAGTTACATAGGTGAAAGTTAACCGGAATATTCTTGACGACTATTTGCTTCGGTAAGTGCATTTTCGGCACCTAATGTAGAGAATGCCATTGGGAAAGACGATGCTCCGTGCCATGGCTTCTTAATTATATCTGAGTGATTGGATAAACATTCACCAGACATGTACATGCTTTCCTAACAGTAAAGTCACCTGACTTTACTTCAACTGAGCCCATCTGGGATGCAATTGAAAAAGATGTCTCAACGTCAAACTACTGCCCATCAAGTATTCGGGAAATACTGGAGATTATTAAGGAGTTGTGGATACCTATGATTTCGCTTCCAGTGTGTTGCTAAATCCATGCCAAGTATAACTGCTGCCGTTATCAAGGCAAAAGTCGGAGTTACGCGCTACTGTTTATAGGATACTTAATTCAATTGCTTTTCAGTGTATTTTTTAATGTTGAATATTTGTCGCTTTTATTTTGTACTTTAAAGTCTTAAATTTCTTACTATTTCGCTTATTTAATACAGAGCTGTCTTCAATGCATGTGTGTATAACATGATATTAGCATTTATTTTAAATCTACATTAAGTCTGCAGGTAAAATCTGCCCAAGATCTTCAAAATTAGATACAATATATTAATTTTAAAGACTTGGAAAGCTTAAATAAAATGCAGAATTTTTTTTTAGAAAACAGCTGTGTTTTGTTTTAAATCAAAATATTACTAGCAAACACTGTTTTAGAATGTTAGTTTTATTATTTATAACTAATTCTTACAAATCAATTTTGATATCTTCGAACATGTTTTCAATTGAAAGGATTTTTTTTACATAAAATTCTTTAATCAGTTTATTAACCAATACAAACCAATACTTAAAAACAATTTAAAGCAATTGTTGTAAATGTATGGGGGTGACCGATCGTGAAATAACTGATACAAAATTTTTCGTCAACATCCATATTATATAAGTGAATTTTTTCTTAACAAGCACTATTTAAAAATGTTTTCTTTGCTGTTAAATTAGCTAAACTGATTTGATTACGTGTATAAATTTGTATTGAAGTTTCAAGTTCTTTAAAATACTTCTCCAATAAATTGACTGAATACGGACAGGAAGGGAATATAGTCCTGACGCCATAACCGGAAAAATCAGGGCCCGATTTATGGCAGAAAGTTTGAGAAACAGTGCCAATGCTTTCTACTAATAAACAAAACACTAAACCCTGAATTATGTTAAATGAAAAAAATATTATAAATAAAGTGTTGCAGATGGATTCAAAATAATAAATGTGCCACATCCTTCTCCCCTTTCCAAAAATAAAATAAAATAAAAAGATATTTGGTGAACAAAGTTTTACTTTTGAACCCAGATAATATTTAAAAATAGGCAACACCAAGAGAATTTTTGAAAAATCATTAATTTACAAGATAACAATATTTCGTTTACAGAAAATAGATGTGAAAAAAATGGCGGTTTTACTATTTGTCCAAGAAATCGAATAATTTAAATAAAAACGGCTTTATTTATTTATTTATTTGATCAACAAACAACGGTGTTGAAAGAATAAAATTTTATATATCACAGTGAGAAAAAGTTATTTTACATGCTTCTATGTCTTGCAGGATGAAGATTTGTGATTAGGCTGTAAATTATGACGAGAATACATACTTCTATTTTTTTTTTTTTTTTTTTTTTTTTACACAAAATTTAATGACGGACGAAATAACAATTACAGCTAACATAAACAAATTTCACAAACGGTTACATTTTGAAGACTGATCTGTTTTAACGTGAACGCAAGTACATACGCAAGTATAGGGAATTAAATAGATCATTGATTGGTCGATACAGTTTATACCTGTATATTTGTGTGACGTCACTTACCAAAAGACCAATAGACTAATATTCAGGAACACAATGATGCAGAAACACTACACATGCACTAAGTATTATCACAGTATATTATATTTTTTTCTCAAAGTTAAGAAATAAACATAAAATATTATGATTTACTCATTAGGCGTTCAGGACCTTGATATTCTGGTTTATAAAAAATAATTGCAAACGTTTTGCTCTCCTGTGAAATATCGTACTAAAAATTAGTCATTAATCTTATTTTCGGGCACGAACGTTTTTCGTCGTTTCATATTAATGACTTTTAAAGCTCTATTTTAGAATTTCTTTAACGTAATGTACCGGTGAACGCTTAGTTGCATGTACTTATATCTTTGTTTAATTGCTGCCCATCCAGTCTGCTTTTTCTGAGAATGGTGCACACTCGACTTTACCATACCAAAGAAACTTATGCCATGCATATATGATTGTCGTATGAAGTCGGTCTCTGAAATCTTGGTATCAAGAAAGTAGTTTTAACATTTGTAGATAGTCAACGTTTGGCACATATTTGAAAATATTGCTCATGGGTTGCAATAGTAGCATAATTCCAAAATTACGATTTTTGGACTAAGTATATGTCTCAATGTGAAAAAAAAAATGCGTTCTTTCCAGCAGCAGTACTGGCACATCTCATATTTCAATATATACACCGTACGGCACGTTTAAATGAATACGTGTTCTATATAGTTCCATTACCAATGAAAGATTTAAATTTATGTATCTCAAAACTAGATTTTTTGAGTTGTGCCATGCCATATTGCAGACCATGAGCTATTTATTAGTAAACTACAACCGTTACACTACATGTTATTTATGAAAAAAAGGGGTGGAAAGAAAGAGAAATAAAACACCAAAATTGTAACTGAAAATTATACATAAAACATTTTTTGAATCGTTACCATTTATTACTAATAAATCTATAACAGTATTTCATTATCATTTAATTGTCATAAAGGTATTAAGATAATCATTTTCAATTTTAGTTAAGGGGATAGCCTACTTTTAAAAATGAGGGAAAAAAATCGATCAACTTTCAGAATTTTTAAAAAAAGAATGAATGCATGCACAATCTTCTTCTTCTTCTTCTTCTTCTTTTTTTTTGTGTGTATGTGTGTTAACTAGTATAACATTACTCTATTGATTACAAATATTATTTTGGTTTACTTTAAAATAGAAAATTAATTTTATTGCAGATTATTTAAAAAAAAAAAAAAAAAAAAAAACCCAAGAGTGCTTTCTCACTGCGAGCAGGATATCTCAGTTACAATTTCCTTTATCCTTATAATTTTTGCAATAAATGAAACAAGACATTCAAATTAAGAATCTGAGCTAAAAGGTTTTAATTATTTTAATAATATGGAGTTTAATTAATAATTAAATTTGAAATAGGAAATTACCATTAAGGTTTTTATATTTCCACAATCATAATTTATTTTCTATTGAACAGAACTTCTTATTTTCAGTTCATTTTATTCATTATGTCAAAATGTATTGTTGAGAAAATTTTTAAGTTCATATCTCAAATACTTTTTGAAAAATCACGTGCGCAGTGAGAAAGAGTGCACCCTTGAATTTTTTTTTTTTTTTAATAATTTTCTATTTTAAAGAAAACCAATATAATATTTTTAATCAACAGAGCAATATCATACTAGTTAACAGAAAACAAATTGTTTGTACATGCATTTATTCTTTTTTTTTTTAATTCTGAAAGTTGATCAATTTTTTAACACTTTCCAACAAGGTTGAAAAGTGTTTATGACTTCGGTTTGTCTGTCTGTCTGTCTGTCTGTCCGTCTGTCTGTCCGCGCTCTAACTCAAGTAAATATTTATGGAATTTCTTGAAACTGATATATGTTATTCAAGTTCACTATCGGACGTTCCCTATTGAAAATGGAGTTTATACCTCTACTGGTTTGTGTACAGGGACACCCGAAAGTATTTCAAAGCATTGTGTTCATGAGAGGTATTTCTATAAACCTTATTTTCATACCTTTACTGTAGACATATCTTAATGAAATTGAAATATGTTATACAAGTTCACTATCGGACGTTTCCTATTGAAAATGGAGTTTATACCTCTACTGGTTTGTGTACAGCGACACCCGAAAGTATTTGAAAGCATTGTGTTCTATGAGAGGTATTTCTATAAACCACATTTTCATACCTTTACTGTAGACATATCTTAATGAAATTGAAATATGTTATTCAAGTTCACTATCGGACGTTCCCTATTGAAAATGGAGTTTATACCTCTACTGATTTGTGTACAGGGATACGCGAAAGTATTTCAAAGCATTGTGTTCTATGAGAGGTATTTCTATAAAGCACATTTTCATACCTTTACTGTAGACATATCTTAATGAAATTGAAATATGTTATTCAAGTTCACTATCGGACGTTCCTTATTAAAAATGGAGTTTATACCTCTTCTGGTTTGTGTACAGGGACACCCGAAAGTATTTCAAAGCATTGTGTTCTATGAGAGGTATTTCTTTAAACCCTATTTTCATACCTTTACTGTAGACATATCTGAATGAAATTGAAATATGTTATTCAAGTTCACTATTGAATTTTTCCTGTATAAAATGGAGGAAATACCACCATCGGTTTATGTACAGGGACACTCAAAAGTATTCCAAAGCATTGCGTCCTATGTGAGATATTTCTATAAATCAAATTTTAATAACTTTACGTTCCACGAAGTTTCAGGAAATTGAAATATGTTATTTATACGCACTGAAGAATGCTTTGCTTAGAATATAGCATGATTAGCATTAGATTTACAGGGTGGCACAAAAATATCCAGTTATATTTAGAGCTATTAATAAAAAATTGCTAGAATTGTACTTTCGTTTACGTTAAGCGTTTTTAACACTTTCTAACATTTTTTAAGTGTAAATATGACTTCAGTTTTGTGTATCTGCATGTCCGTATGTCTGTCTGTCTGTCCGAGCTCTAACTCCCGTAAATATATATGGAATTTCTTGAAACTAATATATGTTATTCAAGTTCACTATCGGATGTTGCCTATTGAAAATGGAGTTTATACCTCTACTGGTTTGTGTACAGCGACACCCGAAAGTATTTCAAAGCATTGTGTTCTATGAGAGGTATTTCTATAAACCACATTTTCATACCTTTACTGTAGACATATCTGAATGAAATTGAAATATGTTATTCAAGTTCGCTATTTAATTTTTCCAGTATAAAATGGAGGAAAAACCACCATCGGTTTATGTACAGGGACACTCAAAAGTATTCCAAAGCATTGCGTTCTATGAGAGATATTTCTATAAATAAAATTTTAATGACTTTACTTTCCACGAAGTTTTAGGAAATTGAAATATGTTATTTATATGCACAAAAGAATGCTTTGCATAGAATATAGCATGATTAGCATTGTATTTACAGGGTGGCACAAAAATATCCAGTTATATTAATAAAAAATTGCTGGAATTGTACTTTCGTGTACGTTAAGCATTTTTAACACTTTCTAATATTTTTTAAGTGTAAATATGATTTCAGTTTTGTGTATCTGTCTGTCTGCCTGTCTGTCTGTCCGAGCTCTAACTCCCGTAAATATTTATGGAATTTCTTGAAACTGATATATGTTATTCAAGTTCACTATGGGATGTTCCCTATTAAAAATGGTGTTTATACCTCTACTGGTTTGTGTACAGGGACACCCGAAAGTATTTTAAAGCATTGTGTTCTATGAGAGGTATTTCTATAAACCTTATTTTCATACCTTTACTGTAGACATATTTCAATGAAGTTGAAATATGTTATTGAAGTTCACTATTGGATGTTTCCTGTATAAAATGGAGGAAATACCACCACCACCGATTTATGTACTGGAACACTTGAAAGTATTCCAAAGCATTGCGTTCTATGAGAGATATTTCTATAAATCAAATTTCAATAACTTTCCACGAAGTTTTAGGAAATTGAAATATGTTATTTATATGCACAAAAAAAAATGCTTTGCATAGATTATAGCATGATTAGCATTAGATTTACAGGGTGCCACAAAAATATCCGTGTACATTAAGAGCTATTAATAAAAAATTGCTAGAATTGTACTTTTGTTGACATTAAGCGTTTTTAACACTTTCTAACATTTTTAAGTGTAAATATGATTTCAGTTTGTGTATCTGTCCATCTGTCTGTCTGTCTGCCCGCGCTCTAACTCCCGTAAATATTTATGAAATTTCTCGAAACTGATATATTTTATTGGAAGTTCACTATCGGATGTTCTATATTGAAAATGGAGTGAATATCTCTTCTGGTTTGTGTACAGGGACACCCAAAAGCATTCGAAAGCATTGTGTTCTATGAGTGTTATTTTTATAAATATTTTCCGTATAGAATGTTCCCCATTTAAAATGACATTAATAGGTTCCGTATAGCTAGTTTGTTTACAGGGAAAACAAGTACAACAACAACAACAACAAAAAAAAAAAAAAAAAAAAATGCCAATGCATTACGTTTTAGGACAGAATTTTTTGAAAGTTATATTTAAAAATCTTTCTACTGTAAAAATCATAAAAATATTAAAATGTATTGTTAATATTCTAAAATAATGTTTTGTATAGAATATGATATGATTAACTTTCTGATTTACAGGGCTACATTAAAATACTCAGAGAGAACAAAAGCTGTAATTATAATCTAATGGCTGCGTTTTCTTTAGCGTTAAGCCTTTTTAACACTTTACAAAATGCCTAAGAGTAATTTTAAAATCAATTAGTCTATCTGTATATTTTTCAGTCCTTCTGTCTGTTGTATGATAAAGTAGGCAAAGAATATTAAAAGTTTTTCGATACAATAATTACGTACAGTTGGAAAGTGTTACTAATCAATGCGTACTGCAGGATTTTTCTTTCTTGTTTTTCATCTTCCCATTTTTAAAAGTAGTCTGTCCCCTTAGAGATTTACGTTCATTTTTTCAATCATATTAGCCTCTTTATTAATTTAAATTAATAATTTTATTAAAATACAGTGATGTCATATTATCTCTGCAAAAGAGTAACTATAACTAAAAATTGCTAATATAATTTTTTAACTACCCATATATTATTAACTTAGAAATATGCACATGCTTGTATACGTTAATGCTTTATGCATTCGAAATGCACAAATAAATGTAAGTTTATGAATTTTGCAAGCGATGTTGCATGAGCATCATTTTTGAAATAAATATAAAAATAAAAACTAACTTGCTTAAGCCTTAAATATGTTCTGTTTAAATTATTCTTGATGTATTTGTTATGCATGCTTCTAATTCTATTCTAAATACAAAATTGTCCTTATACTAGGTTATAGATTTATAATTTTTAGTAAGTAAACTGTGCAAAATTATTCATTTATAGGAACAATATTTACTGAAGTGTGGAAAAGACGTCAAATATCACTTGCACATCAGTGGTATGTTGATAACTTTGATAACGTGGAACCAGATAGACCGCAATTTTATGGTGAACAAGTCGAAAAAGACTCACTAAGAGACCGAGTTCTAGTCTATTACTCTGCTTGGAAGAGGTTCTTAAAATACACTTGTTCCTTTTCTGTGCTTTTAATGATGGTAAGCTAAATTACAAAATATTGTAATTTTTGCATGGATTAAATGTTCAAATGTTTAATAAAATATTTTCAATAGTGATTCACAAACTAATAAAATGGAAATATATAAATCTTTCGTAAAACTCTTTTGAAAGTAAAAGAGGGACACATTTTTGTAATTAACATATTTTCTCAATCCCGATTCACTGCGTGAAACGTAGAATGTACTTTTAATAACATTCACATAGAATGTATAAATAAGAATTCCTAGGAATATTTCCAAGTTTTATAATATTTAAATTGGAAACAGCTTCTCTTACATTAAAAAAAAAAAAAAAAAAAAAGTGGAAGGAGGGGAAAAAATAGAATGACTACAAAATTTAAAATTCATATTTCTGTGGATTTTTTACTTAAATGAAAAAAAATAAAAAAATAAATAAAAATAAAAATAAATTTCTTAGTTAACTATTGACGTCATATCCTTCTGAAATCATAATAAATACATGCAAGTTAACTTTTAATTTTTGTACGACGTAAATAAATAATAATAAAAAGAATCTTTCGATATTGTCCGTTTCGATACTGATTATTATTTATTTTATTTTATTTTATTTTATTTCTCTTAAAAAAAAAAAAAAAAAAAAAAAAAAAAAGTAAGGTTTTGATGAAATTCTGGCAAAACAGAATTTAGTTTAGTACGGAGGACTATTATTTATTTATTTATTTATTTATTTATTTTCAAATTATAACATCGCTTTCAAATTATTCAGTTATATTTTCGATAGATTTTCAATTTCGATAAATATCCAACTATCGTAAAACTGGTATCATAAAAATCCGTAGATTGAGACTAATAGTCCTCCGTCCTAATAAATAACTTTGACTTAGAAGATTTTTATTATAATATAATTTAATTTTGCATAAAACCGAATAATTTTGTCAATCTTTATATAAATAAAAGTCATTGTGTGTATGTATGTGAATATGTATGTTTTACATATTCTCCTAAACCCCTGAACTGATTTCAACCAAACTTGATACAGTTATTACTTATCGGGTTGAAGTACTGTGGTATGTTGACGTCTCTAGTGCATGCGCAATGGGAGGGGCGAGGAAAATTCCTCCCGAAAATCATATTTGTGTATGATTTCTATAGTAATAATGCAGCTAGAAACTTCGAATCTGATACGTAAAGTATACTTTTCGAATCTGATAGGTAGTGGTACTACTTTTGTTATATACACAGGGATGCCACTGGCGACTATCTTTATATTTTTTTTCGTACTACTATTTCCATAGTATAAAACGTCAAACGTGTAATATTTTTATGCAGGTAAAATGCAGATTTACCTGCACAAACATTTTATAAATTTTATTTAGGTAAAAAGTGGTACGAAAAGAATTTAAAAATAGTGAACAGTGTTGATCGTGCATATATAATTTCTAAGTATTTAAAATTTGAAATTTAAAAGCGGTTAAATGATTTTTCCTTTTCGTCTAAAATTACGCTTTCGTCAAACTTTTATGCATACGATAAAACCATTTTATTGTGAATACATCAAAATGACTTAACATAATTAAAATCAAGATAATTTTCATAACATGTTAGAATGACGTACCTCTCAGGAAATATCCCGATTGAAGTTCTATCATCGTTTATATTTTTTTAAATGACGTTATTTTTAGAAGTCATTTGATAAAAAACGCGAATTTTCATAGAAAAAACCGTAAGGGTTTACTTTAATTGAGTGGGGTTTTTATTTACTAGCAATAGAATAATAAGAAATGGTAATCTTAACTTCAAATTATAATACTATATCACAACGCTTGTGCATATTACACATAAATATTTTATTCGTCTTTATAATAAAACATTATATATATATTTCTCTCTCTTTTTTTTTCTTTTTTTCTTTCTTCTTCTTCTTCTTTTTCTTTTTTTAATTTATAGATTTGAGAGTTGTAGTTGCAATAACAGAAGCTCTCTTTTTTAGAACAGCAATTTTTCTTTTTTAAGAGTGTTGTCATTACAGGGTTATGTTTATGTTTACAAAGGAATTATTTCAAAAATAATTCATTTGTAGCAAACGGTAATATTCATATTTTCGAGGATTATTAATAAATATAGGAATTGAAAAATGTATAAAAATTATTCATTTAAATATAGTGACCAGTGAAATGGGAAAAGTGAGCTAGTATATTTATAAAACCGATTGATGTTTAACCCTTCATCTACCGTATTGTGTTTGAAACATATTTTTCCAGTTATTTAAGAATTGTTTTTAAGGATGTCTGCAATAAATATTTTGAATACCACCTCATCATATTCATTAATGAGGATTTTGTTTGATGGTATTTTAGTGTACCCTGGTACATATAGGTCGAAAAAGGTATTTGTACCTTTAAAGTGTGTAAAAATTTATTTAGTTTTTATGTTTATTATACGTATATATATATATTTTAAACTGGTGTGAAATTCTTGAGGTAATATAAAAATTAATTATAACACCCATGAAGATTGGGAAAAATGCCAAGCAGGGACAATAATAGCTACAGCATTCTGCACAGTAAACAATAACGGTAGTTTTTACAGCAGAATGTGTTGGCGAAAAGGATGTCAGCCAGCTGTTAAAAATAAATAATTTACCACAGAAATACCTGTAAAATACCATATTTTTACAGATGTTTCCGCTGTAAATTACCATACAAAAGTCCTGGGAAAATTTGGTGCCAGCTTATTTTGCTGTAAAAACTACATTTTTTTTTACAGTGTATAATATCCTTTCTGGAACAAAAACCGCTATATGTAGCGTTTAGTGTCTTGCATTTGATAAGAGAGGTATAAAAGTTCTATTCTTACAAATACCCCTTTGGCACTTCTTCCATGAATTCGATTTTATACCCTTTTTAAACCAATGGTACTTTAAAGCAACGTCGGTAGATAACGGTTTAACAAACATTTTATTTCCTTTTCAATAAATATTACTACCTGAGTTCTTTACCTAGAGTTGTGTCGTTTTCAAAACCTCAGCGTAGATTGGGGGAAGTACGTGTTGGGAGTGTATAGCTCTGATAAAACCACTTGGAAAGGCAAACTTCTCAATATTTATGTTTAATTTTAAATTTTAAATATCGTTTATGTACAGTATAACAAAATGAATTTTTACTAACATGCCAAATCCCCCTAATGATAACACATATTTCATTGAAGATTTAATCTCAAAACCAAGGAAGATTTCAGAATGCTCAGGTCTGAATCAGAGAGGAAGAGAATTTATTCAAATAGTTGATCATGTAGTAAATTAATTTTAGAACATAAATTTTAGATATTTCAGCGGTTCTTATCATTCATCTTAGTTGTGATTACTTAAATAATATAATAAGTGAATATCTCTCTATTCTGATACAATCAAATAAAAAGCAAATTGCAACGATTATTCCCAGAAAGATCAAATGTTTTAGAAAAGTATATTAGGTTACTTTTATTAAATTGAACGTAACGATGCTAAAATAAAATCTTGCACAATTGATCTGATTTTTGATGCTTTCAAAATAGCGACAATTAACTCTGAAATAAATGTATTAAAAATGCATTCAAAGAAGAAATGTTATTTGTACTCATGTGTCTTCTCTGTCGCATAAGTAACCAAGAGGTTCTGCTCTCTAAGCTGGTAGATGGGAGGTGCCTGGTTTAAACCCAAGCCGCGCTCGTTGGCCTAGCTGTTCAAAGTTTTCCGTGATTCTCTCTGAAACTTGAGTGAATGGAAACTAGAACTTTTTATAACTCATCGCAAGGCACTCCATCCAAGCCCAGGTTCATAACTTTGGTAATCGTCCTTAATCCGTATGTTATTACTACAACTACCTTTTCTTTCCTAAAAATTATTTCATTCATTCAAAATACATAATATTTTTATTTTTTTATACACTCATGTCCATAAATTAAGGATAATGCTAGCTGCGGTAAATAAAGGTTCAGAAGCAAAACAAACATGACTTATTCATAAAGCTCATTTATTAAACAAATGATCAAGAACAAAAAAAGGTGGTTTGTGTAGGATACCACTTATAAAAACTACGATTTTTGCTCCCTGAAGCAATTACAAAAAATATCTCCCATACAAAAACTTAACATTACATGGTTGGTATGATGGTTAATACATTGTATGTCTCTGAGATGATGAAATACAGTCCTTACAACGTCTAGGAATGCTGAGTATTAAATTATTGATCTGATCTTGGGAAAGATATTACTCCACTCAGTAAGCAATGTTCTCCGAAGTTCCTGTACACATGTAGGAGGTGGTTGATGGGCTGCAACTCGTCGGAAAAGCATGTCCTACACATGCTCTATCCGATTCTAGTCAGGTGAGAATGCTAGCCATTCCATGCGAGTGATAGCTTCAGCTTGTAGGCATCCGTGCACAATGTTTGCACGGTGAGGACGTGCATTGTCATCCATAAACACAAATTCTGAGCCCATAGCACCCCTAAACAAACGTATATGTTGTTCCTGAATGATGTAGCGATAATTTTGGCCTGTCATGGATCCGATTTGAAATGCAGATCTGTTCTGGTGTCCAATGTGATCCCCCCCCCCCCTTCAAACGAGCACTCCTACCCCACAATAACGGTGTCGTTCAATGATGTTGTTTTGGTGGTAATGGGTACCTGACGTTCTGCATATGAAAGTCTGGTGTGAATCACACTGAAATCTAAACCTGGACTCGTCGGGAAACATCACACAAGTCCACTGTGCTGCTGTCCACATTGCATGTTCTCTATTCCAAGTTAACCGCTGCCAACAGTGAATTGCCGCGAGCGGAACACACCTAACAGGCTTGCGAGCATATAGACCAATATCTCCTAAACGTCTATACATGGTTTGTCTTGAAACTGTGGTACCAGTGGCTGCAGACAGTTGACGAGACAGGTCTGCTACTGTGCTTTATATGCTCATTTTGGCAATTACTGTCAAATACCGGTCGTCATTCGGCAATTTAACTCGGGGCCAACCAGTACTGTAACGTTGAGTGGCATTTCCATCATTTTGGAATCGATGCCAAGAGTCTAGAGATGACACTTCGGGCGATTCCAAGTTCCCCAATACTTCTATCTGAGTACGCCCACATTCTAGTCGGCCAATAATTCTACCACGTAAAAAATTATCTGCATGCGTGCTCTATGTCATAACTATTTGGTTGTGGCACTGAGCGGCATACAGAACGCTTGTGAACAATTTTTCTTCTTTGCTTCCATTCCACATCTACCCCCTTCTTACACATTCGTCACTGTAACATCATATCGGCGTCATCTGATGACTTCCTATAATTTGCATATTATTCTTAAAGACGTGTGTGGTATTTCTACGGGTGAAATTTTTGCATTAAAGTTCAATTTCCGTGTGATTCTTAATTATCTTTAATTTATGGACATGGGTGTATTTTTAAAATATATGAATTTTGCATTAATTTTATTTTATTATTTTAAACTAATTTTTTGCACTTAGACCTAGTTTCGTTAAAAAGCATAACAAAAATTGTTGAGTAATTCGATTGTACTTTATATAAATGAAATTAATGTCATGAATAACTAATTGTTCTTCATTAAATTTATATAATACTTAACTTTTATTACATTGAAAGAAATTTGGTATGTTACATTGTTGAAAATTTTGTGTCAAATTAAACCAAATTTTTATTCTGCAGTCCTATAAGACGGCAAGAATATTTAGCATAATGAATCCTTGTCGAATCCTGTTCTTAGTCAGTCTAAGAACAGGATTCGACAAGGATTTATTTAGCAAAACTGTATTAAGCATACTTTTTATATAGGAATTTTTGCTAGTGTTCGGATGCTTTTGTTACCGAATGTGCAAGTATAAGATAACGCATAAAATTTCAAATCAAGGTAAAAAAAATTTAACTTCTTGTGGTTGCGTTTACTTCAGCAGCGAAATCTGATACAGTTTAGTGTCATATTTTGAAAGTGCACCATCCAAAAGACAAACAGCAACAAAGGAAGAACATTTTTCCTTATGTATGTGAAACTTTGTATTTTTATAAATAACAAATAAATCAATAATAAAATAATACTTATATCTATATTAAATTTACGTAGGTTAAATTATTCATATCCTTTTAAAATTATTAATAGTTAATTTTATTATAGTTATTTATTAATTTATTTAGACTCTTGTGAATTATGGTGACAATTTATCATCTGTTTAGTTTTTGCATTATATTTCTGTTGTTACTTTGTATATATATATATATATATACACGTATAAATAAATATATATAGAGAGAGGGGAGGGTAAGAAAATTATTTCTTTAAGACAGCAAAAAAGCGTTGTCACCATTTTTCGGTAGACTGCAACTTTTAAAAGTCTAGAATAAATGAATAGTTTTTTTTAATCCATTAAATTTTATTTTACTTTTTTTTTTTTTTACAGTATTACAGATAGCCATTTTTAATTGCATTTTATTTTTATTTTTCCAGTTTTTGTGTATAATATTTAGAACATAACTTCATGTTACAGCATATGTGAATGAGAAATGAACAAATAGTTCTGTCCTTTCAACTAATTTATTTAAAATTTAAAAATTGATTACAAATGACTGAAAAAAAAAAAAACAGTATTACATTTCATCTGTTTTAGAATTTAGCAAAATATTATAATGTTACATCAATACCTAAAATATTTTTCATTCTTAGGAATATTTGTGTAACAAATTTGTTTTGTTTTTACAGTTGCTATAGTAAATTACATTATCAAAAATATTATTGGGATGTAAAATTCTCTTCTCGTGTTTATTTTCATTACTTTATATATATATATATATATATTGTTCACTAGTTTTTATGTTAATGGTAATAAACTAATTTATTTTGTTCAATGACTTTAAAGACATTAACTTACGAATCATAAAGCACAATAATATGTTTAAATAAACTAAATGATCTATCGCGAGATCTGCCTTAATATCTTGTATGGCAAATGTTAAAAATGGATAAATCTATACACATTTCAACTGCGAAATACCACTGACTCATTGATTAATTTATTTATGAACGCCGATTTCAAACAGTTAAAGTTAAAAACATGACATTTGGATAGTAGGTTCTTTTCATGACATAGGGGCTCATTAAGAACGGATTTAACAAAATTTAACCTTTAAAGGTTATAAATGGGGTATAGAAGTTCTCGAAACTTTTACCTATATCTCTGCAATGGCTTCCAGCAGAAACTTGAAATTTAGCAAAATATCTCTTCTTAGGCCGTAATTGAAATAAAAGATGGAGATGTTCTGAAATTTAACCCTTAAGGGAATGAAAGTGGGTATGAAATTTTTGGAGCGTTATTACAGTATATTTGCAGTGTTTCTATTAGAAGCTTGAAACTTTGGAAAATGTCTCCTCTTAATCCGTAATTAAGGTAAAAAAGGAGGGCCTTCGAAATAATTCGAAAAGGAGTGAAAGTGAGGGGAATAGGAGTGCTAGAGATTTTGAACCATTTAGGCGTATCTTAGCTGTGGATTTTATAAAGAAGGGTGGGAAAAAAAAAAAAAAAAAAAAAAAAAAAAAAGCCTAAAATGTAGGGCGACATTCTAACTCTCTAACTCAAAGGTTTGGGAATTCAGAAGTATTGACAAAAGATCGAATTTAATTCGGATGCCTGTTTTGGGATTTTCCCAAATTTTTTTTTAGAAGCCTATGAGGGGACAATGCTGTTACTCCCTAACCTAAAGTCTTAGGAATTCGCAAGCTGGTTACTCTCAGCAGTGATTTAGAGTACAAACACAAAATCTTGCAAAATGTCGCTTCTTAGGCCCAAATTAATGAAAAAGATGAAGATCTTCCGAAACTTAACTCTGAAGGGGATGTAAAGGGATATCGAAGTTTTTGAGATTTATCGCCATATTTCTGTAGTGGTTTTCATTAGAAGCTTAAAACTTAAGATAATTTCTTCTCTCAGGCTTTAATCAAAGTTAAAGATCTTCCAAAATTCAATTTCGAAGTGGGTAAAAAAGGTACTTCTTTTTTATATTTCAAGAAATCTTTATATTTGAACAGAGTTGAACAAGTTTGGCCTTCATTAAAACTCTGAATAAACAGCCTCTTGCCAACTGGTCAAATTAATTGGCATTGCTTTTATTTTTATTTTTATTTATTTATTTATTTATTTTTCACGTGCGGAGAACGGGTAGAACTGATAGTAAAAGAATGAAAATGAAAACTAATGTTAACTGCTATAAAATATATATGAAATGAATTGCTGAACCCAAGAGATATTTATTCACTTGACAATACAGAGCCACAATTGTTTAAGGAAATTTAATTTAAAATGTGTACACAATAAATGATAAAGAAAGAGAGACAGGCGCGTTCGGTTACTGACAAATAATGTCCAAGTCTTGAAATTCATGGACCACATTTTCCTCCCTAGGCACAGCGTGCTCTAGTTTTTAATTTTTTCTGCACTGCAGTTTTTTTTAAAGCTTTAATTTTTAATTTTTTGTAATTATCATTAAACAATCTTGATTAAGAAAGTTTAAGACGTCTTGAAACGGTCGTATGTTCTTTTTTATTTTGTATTCATGAACATTCAACAATGTTTATTTGCATGCAGAGATATTGATTGCACAGTCATTTTTTTTTTTTAATTTATTATTATAATTGCTTTTTTTTTCTTTTAGGTTATGCTAGTATTTATCAGTGTAACTTCAGTTATTGTATACAGAGTATATTTGACAGTGGCATATTGTGAAGATAATAAAATATGTGATCTGCTACATGGCACAATAATAGCAACACTTCTAAATACATTATCTATCATGATATTAGGGAGAGTAAGTAAAGAAATGAATTTATAAATTAATGCTTACTTTTGACTTTGAAAGTTCAATTTTTTGTTATGTAATTTCATAATAAATGAGCAATAAATAAATAAATAATAATAACTTATTTCTAAGTATCAAGACTTGAAAAATTAGAATAAATTTAACTTTTTGAATGTCTCAAAATTACATCTACGTGTCAAAATCCCATTAAGAACTTTTATTAGAAAAATTCGGCTACATTTATTCATGTATCTTTTTGAAGAGTTATAACGCATTAAAAGCGATTAACATCGAAAAATACCCCGAGGGTGATTTTTGTTTTTTAATTTTCTCTCAAAGAACATTAGTTTTAAATCTGATGTTAAATAGTTTTTGTTCAGTTTTAAAATTTATGCTGAAACAGTTTTATTTATTTACTTATTTTTTTCATTGAATTCATATTATTTAAACAAAATTTGTTATCGATTACTGCTATTAAACATACATTAATTATAATTTTTTTTTTAAATAAATATCTATTAGTACAAATCTAAGACAGTAATAAACTCTTTCTTTTTACTATTTAAAAAGTTTTATATTATTAAAGGTTATTGGAAATATCATTTATAAAACTGTAAACATATGTGTGAAATTATATTGTATGAAATGATTATCGTTCAGTTTCTTTATTATTTAAAATCGTACCTTTACTCTTTCAGATTTATGAATTCATCGCTTTTAAACTAACAGAGTGGGGCAAGTATAATTTTGAATAATATATATCTTATGTATATCTAAAAATCAAAATATCATCTAAGATTAAAATACCTTAATAACAGTTTTTGTAAGGCTGTAAAACATTTTATAATCTACTTGGGCATATGTGTTTCTTGTAGTAAGAATTATTGAAACTAAGATTAAAGTAAACTAGAAAATATTTCAACAAGATAAATGGAAAAGTAATGTTCTGTATTCTTCAATCTGTACGTGTGTACAGTCGGTAACAAAAGTATCCGAACGCTAGCAAAAATTCCTGTATAAAAAAAGTAGAGTTAATACTGTTTTGTTAAATAAATCCTTGTCGAATCATGTTCTTTTTTTTATACAGAAAGTTTTGCTAGTGTCCGGACACTTTTGTTTCCGACTGTACGTGAATGTATCCAATATGTAGGTACATACAATATGCAGTGCTGAGAAATTTTTTAGCTGGATAATTAAGCCGCAACACATATAAAATATGTTTTAAAAAAATTTATTCCAAGAAAAAATGCGGAAAAAAGGAAGGGAAAGGAAAAATAAAAATAAAACGATAAAGAGAAAAAATTGTATACAACCCTTGTGAACAACACTTAAATTTGAGGCTTTTAATTTTGCGCTTATAAAAGTTTGGATTTGAAAACAGAAATATCTGTTTTACTATATTTTTATTAAAGAAATTTAACAAATATGTTGAATTGTAAGTTGTAAATATATAGTTATATATATATATATATATATATATATATATTAATGTAAACTTATAAGTAAGAATTTTTATACCTAAAAAATACACTTAAACAAATTTTATCTGCATAGATAATTTTAAAGCGATGTTTCTAAGGAATAATTTTGAAAAATGAAAATTAATTTAATTTTAATACCTATTTTACTACTCTATTTAAAGCTTAATTACGTTTTATTAAAAAACCTTTTTTTTTAAAAATATATTTATTACTATTTTGATACACTTTGCACGTTTGAACATTTTATTGTATACAGTTACATTCAGAAATTGTTAATTTTGATTATATAATACTTGAAAGATTTTTAAGCTGTATAGCATTCGTTTTTGTCCTGCTTAAAAAATAAATTCTGCTAAAATACTTTAAGTCAAAAATTGATAATCTCATTTTTGTACGAAATGCTACAATTTTAGCGAGTAAAGTTTTGAAAAATGGCATTACATTAGAATAGGAAATTTAAACTATGATTTTTTAATGTATTCAGAAATTAAGCGAAATTTATGTTTTCTGTTTATATCTTGGAATGTGAATCAATTAAGTATAATATCCTAAATATCATAATTCATATGCTGTTTACGGCCTTTTGTTTACGGAGTTTTTGCAATCCTCATTTATACCACTATTTTCGAAAGAGTAATTTTAACTATTTTAAATTTCAGAAAATTATTGTAAACTTTTTCTCTGGATAATAATGTAAAAAAAAAAAAAAAAAAAAAAAAGTAAAGAAAATATTGGAAAATAAAGATGTTGTACAAATCTTGTAATTAACACATGATCACAGTTTACAGGTCTACATATAAAGTTTTGATTTGATAATTTTGGCTGATCTTTAAGGTTTTTTGGTTGGCTGAAACCGAAATTGAAGCCAATTTTTTCTCTATCACGTATAGATTTTTGTCAATACAGGGTCTCTACCGACATAACTTCTTCCGAGTCTCTTCCACCAGTATAATTATAATATAATTTTTTATAGCATATTTCCATGATTAATTGTAATTAATCGCTATAATTATGATTAATAGATCATGGAAACGTGCTAGAAACTACCGAAAATGAAGAAATTGTGTGCGTAGATACCATGAATTGACAAAAAAAAAATATAAACATGATAGAGAAAATATTCATTTACTGTTTCCATTGATATAGTAATTTATATAGATCTATCATTCCCATGTTAACGAGCAAAGATTTTTGATGCCGAAAAAGTTTTTTGGCATCAGCCATTAGAGAGTTAAAACTCGAAAACATTAATAGAATAGAATGGTAATGAATCTTGAAAATGCCGAAATATTGAACGGCTTTTAAGTGTTCTAATAAATATATGAAAAGAAATGGGGTAGGTTCCATAAATAAGTTATATTCAAGTAATTTATGAAAAATATAATTTTTATAATCAGTTGCTTTGTTATTATTATGAGATAATTACTGTTTTCATTTTTAATGGAATACTTTTTTTTTTTTTTTTTTTTTTTTTAATATTTTTAAATATTTTATATTAGTAAGTAATATGGAATTCTCAAAATTCTTTTAAATGTAGCTAGCAGCCGCGAAAGTTTTAATATATAACTAGTATGTTGTGGCTATCACAAGACTTTCTTATACATATAATCCTATGCAAATTTACGCAATACAAATAATTTATTAAATTATGATTTATTAAAATTATTTTTCATGATGAATGCAGATGATTTTTATCTCAAAGAAGTATAATAATAATAAATTCCGAAAGAAAGACAGTTTTGTGCAGACATGAGTATACTAGAGCATAGTAAAAAAAAAAAAAAAGAAAAGAAAAGAAAAGGAAAGGAAAACGAAAAGAAAGAAAAAGGGGTATCTGGAGTTTTTCATTCTCTTTTAGTGCATAAATTTTATTTGCTAAATTACCTATGTGTATTCCCGTGTATATTCACTCGGGGAAATACATCCATAAGAGAGTAAAATGGCCGTGTTTTCCCGATTAAAAAAGGTATCACTTTTCCCCTCTCAATGATCAATCTATGTCTTATTACTATATCTATGACTGTTTCAGAAAAAAAAAAAAAAAAAAAAAAAAAAAACGTATGCATTAGCTAAAATTATCAAATCAAATTTTGCCAACAGTACTTTTGTAGACTTGTGTAATTTTAGTTAAATTTTTTCGGGATTTGTACCATTATAAGGAGTTTATAAGTGCTTTTAAAGTCTTTTTAAAATTAATAACTTTATTCTATAGTTTTAGTTTTATTTTTCTTCTTAAACTTTCCTCATTCTTTATACTTTCTATATGATTTTGAATTTTGGAATCAGTATCGTTTGTATTTCAGTTTATTTTATTTTAAAGTTTCTTCAATCGATATTCTTTTTAAATCGTTATCGTCTGTCATTACGCATCAAAAAGCATCACCTGGGAAACAAACACAATCTAGTTTGATACATTTTACTTCATTTTGCCTATTAATGCCTACAGCTTTATTATGATTCTTGGTTGTATATCATATTTTTAATAGACGGGGAAAACTGATTGTTTTGCTTAAACGCAATCTATAATGATAAATAATTTATTAAAAAATATATCGATGTGAAAAGAATAAATGAATCTCTGGTATTAACGACAAAAATAATTTTAAATGCTTACATTTGTGGAAGAAAACAGAAAAACGCATGATTATTTTATGATGATTTGATTATGTAGAAATCGGTCGATTGGAAATATGACCGTTAATAAACTAATACTAGCTTATTAATTGTGCAAATACACTTTCTATGTTTGCATTTGGATAAGCATTAAAAGTTTCACTATAATGACAATAAAGTTTAATAAAATATTCAAAGTTAGAACTGTTGAATACCAATGTACAAATGAATCAAACAAATGTAAATAATGGTCTTACTTTTAGTGTTGTAGCAGTTTAATTAACTTAGAAAAATTCCACAGAATGATAAATATAGATTTTTCTGTTCAATAAATTTATGTTTATTTGCCAACAGAATAAATATGAAACCTGAGAAATAATAGAAATGTATTTTTTCACCTTTTATTGCAAAATAAATTGTGATATTTGAACTATAACCATCTAACTAAATATTTTCCGTTACATTCATACACATTTTATTTATTATTATTGGGTGTAGTAATAAGTTTTAGAACATGTTTCAGAGAAATGAATATGTAATTAAAAGCAGAGATTGAATCTGTGATATTTGTGATTGTTCGTCACGTTCTTCGTACATTTACGATGATCTTTCTCAAACAGTGCATGGTATCATCACGTTTAGCTTTCACTCTAGCGCCGCTATATTCCCGATCGGTTACATCAAAATCGCCACCTTAAGAGGGGACAATACCTAATCTCGCCGGCAGCCTTCGCTCCTGTTGTTCTATGGGAAAATTTGTTGCTACAATTACACATTACCTAATGAATATTTTTAAATTCTGTTTTCGCAGTCAGAAAATTCATAACCGTTAAATGAGTACTCCTTTTTGAAAAATTCATTTTTTTTAATTTTTACATTTTAATTTTGAGTTCAAAAATGCGATTTTTCACAAAATGCATTTTTCTCATTTTCTAACCGCAAAATGAATTATTAAAATTTTAAAAAATCAATTTTTGGAAAACAAGTACTAATTTAACGCTAATGAATTTTTTAAATGTGAAAACAGAATTGAAAAATATTCATTAGGTAATGTGTAATTATGTAAACAAATTTTCCCATAGAATAACATGGGCGAAGGCTTCCGGCGAGATTAGGTATTGTCCGCTCTTAAAACCTCAAAACCGTAATTCACGTGTGCTTTCCGGTGCAGTATCTCCTCCGATAATAGAACAGATTGATTAACATGTTTTTACAGGACTTCTTCTTTGGTGAAATTCATAATGAATGCAGTGATGAATAAATGGCTTTAGTATGACACCATTCACCTTCGAAACGTCAACTTTATTTCCACTTTTCTTTCAATTTCTGCGTTGGTTTTATAATTACGAACAAATTCCTATCTCATGAGGCATCGAAGCGTACTGATAAATATACTATTTCGAAGTACACGTCAGACAAAACTCGCTTTAAAACTTCTTACTACACCCGATATAATAACAATATTAACATAATATTGCATTTTTATTATTATTATTATTTTTCCCTATTTTTTTTTTTTTTTTTTACTTTCAGAAAATCACCAGACTTTGAGTGAACATAACGATGCTTTAAACATAAAACTCTTTGCTTTCCAGTTTGCAAATACATATGCATCACTTTTTTACACAGCATTTTTCCGAAGGGTAAGAAAAATTATTATTTTCAAAAATTTGCCGTCTTAATAATATTATATTTTGCTAAAACTGTTCTTGAAAATTAAATAATTTTATTCAGAATGAAAAAGATAATGGCCAGAAATCGAACCTAAGACCAACGGCTTAACCGGCCAAAGCTCTATAACTGAGAAAATCTGTGCAATTCCCGACCGACAAATTTCGTTCAAAGTGAATTTCATCCTCGTATTTTGCCTTTTAACAGACTTGAACCAGGAGAAATACAACCCATGTAAAATACTAATAATAATGGATTGATACAACCCATATAAAACACCAGTCACAAAGAATTATGAAATACGAGGATCAACCTTGAGCGAGATATGTCGGTCAAGAATTGTCCGGGATAGTTTAGTGGTCACGCATCGACACATTAAACTGCTCCTACACATACGAAAATTTTTTCCCAGTTGACTATCTCTATTATAAATAATTCTTGTAAATTTCATAATGATTACTAAAAACTAATTATCTTTATGCACATTTATACTAAATTTTGTCCTATATCACCATGTTAAAAATTTAAAAAAGCGGGATGGCAACGCAACCTGTAAGATAATTTTTACCAAAAGTTGATAGACACTAATTTATGTCAAGGTGCAACTACATACCAATTTGTATGAAATTCTGTACAGTACTTCCTGAGATACAGTTGCCACAAAATTTTGTCACACACACACACACACACAGACAGACATTTTCTAAAAATGGTCAAATCGTGTTCTACAGCTCTCAAAACGTGTAAATCCGTCAAAAACCCGAGGTCGAAAATTTTTACGAATCCAATACTTTCTTCTATTGAATATAGAAGAAAGTAATAAATGAGATAATTTCTTATATTATTGTTACGATGGCTTCAAATTTTTATGTATTCGGTCTAAATATTAAAAAAAGAAAGAAAAAATCAAATTTTCTAGAAATCTAATTATTGGAGTATAATTCTTTATTCGATTTTTAAAATAATCAATCATTTTCCTTCTTTTTTTTAAATAATGATTTAAAAAAGAGAAAAATAAAAATAAAGAGATATTACTTTTATAATATAACATTCTAGAAAGTCCAGAAGTTCTCTTAATTTGGAAATAAATAGATAAATAATAATAATAATAAAAAAAATCGCCAAAATGTCGCAAAACTTGTAAAGATAGCAGACGACCTCCCTTTTCCCCCTCAACCGATTTCAAGGTAATAGAATCGTCGCTGCCTACGTCACGCATGATTGACAGGTGCCAACTCATGAAAGTCGAACTATACATCCCAGATTAGATTCCTGGCCAGGAAATCTTTCGGAATAAAATTATTCTAGTTTAAACTCCAAATTTATTAATTAATCAGTTTCATGAGAAAAATCTGTTTCTTAATATTATGTTTAGTTAATAATGAAATATATGAGACATTTTAATTGTATGCTTCTGTATCAGTGGCTGAGAAGTTCTACTGTATTGTCAAAAAGACTAGTATTGTGAAGAAGACTACTGTATTGTCAAGGAGCTAACGGGTTCGATCCCAGATCACACTCGTCGGCCTAGATGTGTGGAGTATTCGGTGATTTTACAAAGAAATTCTCCTTAATGTGGACTAGGACCCCTTAGAAAAAACAGGCTTAGGACCTTACGAAAGTCAATCGGCTTTAAGCTACACAATCAGCCTTTAATTTTGTACTAGCTGAAAGCCAACCCTATGTTTTCAAAAGGAATATCAACAACGCGAAAGACATTTTTATTCTTTCTTTCTTTTTCTTTTTTTCTTTCAACCTCAAATACCTTTAATTTTGAGAAAATAAACGAGAAATAATTTTATTCATTTTAAATTCGAATCCTTTATCGAATAAAACAGGAAAGAAAAATCCTGCGGAACGCGTTGATGATTGATATATTCTAACTGTACTTACTCATTGCACCTTTTAACCTTCAATGTTTTTTGCCTATGTTGTCACACAGTGGACACACAGAAGGACAAAAAAAGCAGGCAGATAGACTAATTGATAACATAATCATTCTTAAATATTGTTAGAAAATGTTAAAAATGCATAAAACAAACAGAAATGCAATTTCCAATTGCAACCCTTAATGTATCTAAATATTTAAATGTATCTCTGTAAATCTGAATACTAAGCATACCATATTTAAAAAAAAAATTAACATATTAATTATAAAATGTGATTTTCATTAGGGATTTTGCAATAGAAAGTTATTTAAATATGATTTTAAAAAATGTCTCTCCTAATACGCAATGCATTGGCATTTTTGGGGGGTGTCTCTCTACGCAAACCAGTTATATATAGCTTGTTAATGCCCTTTTAAATAGGGAACATTTCTTAGAGAATTTAAATAACATGTATCATTTTTAAGAAATTCTAATGTTTGCGGACGCTGGACGCAGGCAGAAGGGCAGATAGACAGACTGGTAGTCAGACAGATGCACTAAATCAAATCATAATCGCTCTTAAAAATTGCTAGAATGTGTTAAAAAGGCTTAATGAAAACAAAAATGCAATCCCAGCAAATTTCCATTAATAGTCCTTAATGTAACTGAAAATTTTTGTGTGATCCTGTAGATCTTAATGATAATCATACTATATTTTATCGAAAGCATATTTTTCTGCATTTGTATAAATAACATATTTCAATTTCTTTAAGATTTGAGCAAAATTAAGTTGTTAAAATATGGTTTATAGAAATACCTCTAATAGAACGCAATGCTTTGGAGTACTTTCTGGTATCCCTGTACACAAACCGGTGGTGGTACTTATTCCATTTTCAATAGGAAACATCCGATAGTGAAATTGAATAACATAAGTTTCAAGAAATTGCAATAATATTTACGAGAATTAGAGCGCGGACAGGCAGACACACGGACAAATCGAAGTCATAAACACTTTTCAAGTTTGTTGGAAAGTGTTAAAAGGCCAAAATTAATACCTTATAAAAATGACGTCATTTTTAATGCGATATAAATAAATTGTTTTTAATATTTATGAATAGAAATGTATATTTTCATTTAAATGTGCCTTAATTATCAGAAACATTTCGCCGTTTTAAATTTCCTCTTCCGTTATATCGAACTGGTAGAAAAGAAGTTGTTTGATATCGTTTTGATGGGGTCAGTTACAGAAGAAAAAAAGTTTTGTAAATAAAAATGCATGTAATTGCTATTCTTTAATATATCAGGTCACTTTTTACCAATGAGAGTACATTATAATGCATATTTAACTTTATGCTAATCCACATTTAACTAAGTCGTTGAATACAGGAAAAAGTTCGTAATATGGAAAATTCGTAAAATAGAGATTCACTTTTTATACTATTTTGAACTATAAAAAGAAAAGTTTTGAATATCATGTAAAAAAGTATTAAATTACATATATATATATATATATATATATATATATATATTAATATAAATCATATTCATTTGTTAGAATTATTCACGTTTAAAAGTAATTAAAAAAAAAAAAAAGAAGAAGAAGAAGAAAGTAGATTCTGGAAATATAATAATTCATTGTTTATAAATATTAAATTATTATTTTTTCATTAAAAGTGTATATTAATGACATTATATTATTCTAATGTTTGATAATATTACCGTATTCATTATACCAGAGTAATTTTAGGGAAATGTTTTCGTTAAATAGACATATTTTTAAAATACTTTTACTTTGAAGGTAAAGCTCGTAAAATGGAGAAATTCAAAAGTAGATGTTCATTAAATAGAGATTCAACTGTATTTGTTTATTTATTTTTATTACCCATTCTTCTGAAATAAGTTTAAACTTTTTCTACTAAAATTAACTTACTGAAATTTAACCTTACTTTTATTTATCTTTAGGATTTTGGAAGTGGAATTCTGTGGTTTTCTTCGAAGTATAAAGACAACTGCGGTAGTCAAGAAAATGATAATTGCATGTCACTCCTTTCATTTCAACTCTTAGTACTGATGATTATTAAACCTTTCCCTAAATTTGTTAAAGATGTCATTTTACCGTAAGTTACAAAATAAACATAAATTTTTTTATTAGCTATTAAAACAGATTATTTTGTAGTCGCAATCCATTCGCACATCGAATTATAACAAATTTTCGAACATTTTTTTTTTTTTTTAAAGAAAATATGAAAGAATTTTATATTTTAGTTTAATATGTATTGCATCTGTAAACAGAAAAATTAAATTATGCATTTAAATTAAATTAATAATATGATAAATACTATTAGAAATTATGTAATAGAATTTTTTTTATTTTTATAATCATCAACGTACTACAATCAAGTGAACTTGACTGGAATACGTTTATAATTTTGTTTATCGTTCTTATGCCTAGCAAAATAATATTCCATATATTCTTACAGTAACAAAATTTCGGTGTGCAAGAACTATACGACTTCCATTATTCGCTATAATCCATATACTGTAAATTATTTTTGGAAATAGTGTGCTCAGAAGATATAAAATTTAACTAACTAATTTTAATGCTTACTAATTTTTCTTTCATTGCGAACTAATACATACGTCGAAAAAAGTACATCTAAAAGCGAGTTTGTATAGCGAGTTTCAAGAAAATCGGTGAAGCCATTTTTTGAGACACGCACATCACATCATAAACCTTATATAACCTAAATGATCAGAACACTTATCAATTTTCCTGTACTAACCAACTAAAACAGGCAAAATACATTTAAAAGAAAATTTATATAGCAAATTTGAAGAAAATTATTAGAACCGCTTTTGAAATATCGACTTTTGGTCCAGCTTTCGGCTTTCTATGTTCTATTTCGGTTTCCAATTTTCACCAAAACATTACAAACTCTTCTCTACACTGGAGCTGTTTTAATTGAAACGTTTAACGTCTTTTTTTTTTTTTCTTTTGGAGAAATTGTAGTTGGAAGATTCCCGCCACACATATACACGGATATAGAATGGTAATTTTTCTAAAAAAGAAAAAACACTTTTATAGATTTAGGGGACCTTAAAACATTTAAATTAAATAAAAACGCGATACAAAATAAATAAATAAATTAATTAATTAATTAATTAATTAAATAAATTAAAAAAATAAAAATGATAGAATACTGTATTGCTATTCCAAACTGTATTCATGTTATGGAAGTGTAACATTTTGGCAGACTTACTTTTATTAGAAGGATTTGTAAAAATTGTTTTCTACCTTATTTAGTAAAATATTTCTTTGATATAGGGTAAGTCAAAATGAATACCAGAATTTTAAATCTTTACCACGTCAAATGTAATTAACGTATTTATTCAAAAAATACTGTAAGGGGTACATTACATATACACTATAAAGCAGTGGTTGCCAACCTTTTTGTCCTCACGGAACTCTAAATTCACAATTTAAAATCCCGCGGACCACTGATATGACTGATTAAGAAACGTAAATATATTTGTAGAATAATAACCAAAAAACCCTTAATTTATAAATATATAATTAGCCTGTACAATATAAAACATTATAATTTTTTTTTTTTTTTTTTTTTTTTTAATGGGAAAAATGTAAATAGTTATTAAATCATAAGAGTGATGTTCGATTTTGTTTGATTACAAGATTTTTTTTTTTTTTTTTCCCACATATAAAATTCTGTTTATTAAATCTATCATAATAAAATGTATAATATTTGACTATTAAGGTCTTACAGGAAATATAATTTTTACGTATATTTCAAACCATTGAATAAATAAAAAAAATCTGATAAAATTGTAGCAAGTCTAGTTAAGTACCAATTGCAAATCAAAAATTTAAAGCGATAATTTTGCCTAATACTTACAGTTTAAATTTTTTTAATACAAGCTTAAAATAATAATGCCACATAAATAATAATAATAATAATAATAATAATGAAATAAATACACTCTTTTATTTACAAAAAAAAAAAAAAAAAACTCCGTTTCAGCGGAAGTGTATTATAAGTAATCGCAAGATTTAATACAGGTAGGCAGTCCTCCTGAAACATGACTCTGATGAGATAGAACTCTGAAATTACTTTTATATTGTAATTGATCATGGATTGATGTATACAATATGAGCAAATTAAGTTGAACAGATCAAAAATAAATCGCAAGATTTAACAGAGGCAGACAGATTTTTGACTCTGGAAACGGTCTCTGGTGACACAGATGTCTCAAAATGTTTGCATATTGCATTGTCATCGACTATAAACTCAGGAGCAAACTTTGGGCAAAATCGGTTCGGGGTAAGTGTGATTAAAAATTGACTACAAGATTTCACCTTAACAGACCAATTAAGTTAAATAAAAGCTTGTAACAAATTCTGAATTGAAGTTAGGAGCCCATTGCCCCCAGGACCTCCTATGTCCTTTACCATTTGAACATGTATTGTTACAGAAGTTATATAGGAAGCAAGATTTCAGCTTAACCGGATGACAGAAATGGGTTAAAACTCGAAAAAATATTTTTAAGTGAGTTGGGGTCCAGGACCTCCAGACCCGTCCATAAAGTCAATACTGCTTGAGCATGTATTGTCATCGGAATTATGTAGTATTTCAGCTACGTAGTATTTCAGTATATTGTATTAGTATTTGTATTGTAGTATTTGTATATAGTATAGGCAGTATTTGTATGCTATGTAGTATTTGTATGTAGTATTTGTATGCTATGTAGTATTTGTATGTAGTATTTGTATGCTATGTAGTATTTGTATGTAGTATTTCAGCTCAATCGTATGATAGAAAATGGATCCCCAAGTCCGTTAATGCTTGAGCATATATTGCACAGGCCCTGATTATCCAATAGGCACGAGAAGCATGTGCTTCCACTGGAAAATTTTGAAAAGGCCCCAAATTAATCAAAAAATGTTCCCCGAATTGTAAGCTTGTGGTCTAAAAGCATTGTCTGATTATAAAAAGTCACAGTACACCCGACTGCACAATTACCATTTCTAGATTATGTAGGAAATATGCTAATGAAACTTTTACACATTCATTTATAATGGAATAATTTCATATATTGTGGTAAATGTAGGCTTTCAATAGTTTATATTTTAGTACAAAAATTAAGTTAAGTTACTTGTCTACATTTTAAGCGAATTTACTTGTCCTCAGATCCAGGTAACTGCAAAATTTACCGAAAAATTTATAAATTTTTCGAGATGTTTGTATGAGTCTTTAGACCAAGCAGTCAGTGGGGCCCCCAAATGGATTTGTGCTTCCACTCAGTTGTAAGGTTTATCGGGCTCTGATATTGCCATCGGAATTATACATGCATGCAAAATGAAACAAAATAAAAGTGTTGTTATTAGTAATAATAAAGAATATTGCAATTCGTAAGTCTAATGCTATGAGTATGAGTGATTCAGGAGTTAATCACTAGTGTAATTTCTAATAAAACATTAAAAATGAAAAAAAAAAAAAAAAAAAACCCAGATTTTTCTGCGGACTACCAAAATGTTTCTCCCGTTCCACCGGATGGCAACCACTGCTATAAAAAGTATATGTCGCTTCTAAACATCAGTGAGAAAAAGTGATTGTGTATTATCTTGTACAAGAACAAAATTAAGCAGATGCCATAATTAGAATATATCGAGGTAAACAATACCTTGAATACTGTTACATCTAGTACTTAGCTAAAGATATAATTATCGACTGTTGTTCATAACTTATACTTTTTGAAAAAAGTGTGTTTAAATATATTTATACATTAAGTAATTTTTTCGCTTTAAAATTCCGGAATTCATTTTGACTAACTCTATATTCATTTTTGTTGCTTTTTGTTCTTTAAATACATTATTTATTACATGATAAACACTACACTGAAAAAAAAAAAAAATTCGAGCCCGATACCATTCCTGAGGCTTCTTATGTAAAATGACCTCCCTGAATCCGAATATGACCCCTAATTTGCCCCCATCACCCACCGTTTTCTCGGGGCGTCACCTCCTCCCCAATTTTTGTCACTCTTCGGTAATTTTATGGCCATGAATTTGATTTAGAGAATGGAAAATAATTATTTTAACCCTTAAAAATAAAAAAAATATGTAATGTATAATAAGTGATAATACAAACTGATTAATAAAATATAATAAAATATAATCTTGGGATCAATTTTTATGCCGAGCAGTATAATTAGATTTTTTTTTTTTTTTTTTTTTTTTTTTTCTCCTCATTGGGAATTAGTGATGCAAGTAAAGATATTTTTAAGCATGACATAGTGTCTATAAATAAAAACAAATCCGTGAAAATAATTTCTGATAAAAACTATTCTTGCTAAGGAAAAAAATAAGCATTATCAGCTGCTTATCTTCTCGGTGTTATGTATTGTGTTTATCTTAACTCTTATGGTATACTTTCTTTTATAATATAAATTTATTCTAATAAAATATTAATAAATACAAAATTTTGCCTTTAATAAGGGTACTCTGTACAGTTTGAAAATAACATTAGTTTAGAGAAAGAAAGCGAAAAGAAAGTTAATTTCGTAGCATTTATTTCCAATTCATTGGTATGTTTTTGCTCAAAAGTTTAACACAATTTATAAACGAACGTTATTGTTATTATTTCAATTAATAAATTGCTCATTTGTTGAAATGTTCTTTAAACTTTGGAGAAAAAACATTAAAGAATGTTTTAAAAGAAATGATGAAAGAATTGACACGGTTTTAAACTTTTATGTTTTTCTAAGGGGTTCATACTATCAGTTAGCTAAAAATATTTTTAAATTTATAATTAAATTAATTGTAAAAATAAATGGATATTGCTTGTCCGACTGTATGCGCGTTTGCATTGCACAGTTATTGACAAAATTTTTATTTCATAACAGATTCTTCAAACAAACGTTTCGTAAATGCCATTTAAATGAAATTGATGACATAATGACAGACGAAGGAATCACCAAGCAAAACTATCTCTTGAGAGAGCTTCATAAACCTTCAGCGGAGGATTTCAGATTAGGAGAATTCACAGAAAAAATGATACAGTATGGTTATTTAGTGGTAAGTGGAATCTGTTAACTTTGTTTTTAATTGATTAATTAATTTTGTCTTCATCTATGGATGGTTTCTTTGATTTAATTTTAACTAATTAGCTAAAATCTGATAATAATTTTTACTTTTTTCTTTTTCTTTAAGATGTTCGCAGCCTCATTCCCGCTTGCTCCAACACTAGCATTAATATTCAATATGATAGATTTTAAAATTGATTCTAAACGGTTACTGAGATGGAATAGACGGCCAGTACCATACAGAGATAATGATATTGGTAAGACTTTTTTCTTTAATTGTAATTCATTGCAAATAGGTATTTTACTCATCTTGGCAATTGAATTTGTTTCTGAAGTTTGTTAAAAATGAATTGTACATTTCAACTTTTCTTCGGACATTTAAGAAAGCAGATAAATTAAACATAATCAAGATAAGGATTTTTTCGTTAACTTTTATTTCTAGATACTCTGAGAATAATATCTCTATATTTATCTTTATTAAATATATCGGGGGACTCAAAATAAATATTATAGATATTACAGTAATATATCAACTAACAGTCACAGAAACATATTTACTTTAAGTTACAGAATTGGTCCAAGTCAAGAGTAGATTTGCGATACGGTAATTTTATTATTATTATTATTATTACAAGGAGTTATATACATATTAAGACATCAAATTTATTTTTATGTGGTGTCCCTTTTCCTATAACTTTTATCTAGAAAAATATTGCCTTTCGTCGTAAGAAAGAGAATGAAAATGCGCCAAGTCTCTAAGTAATGGTCCGAATTATTTAATTTTTTGAATTATGACATACAACACTTTATCTGCAGTTTGGCGACCAGTTTTTTGGCGAAAAAGTCATTTATTTACGATACCAACAATGAGATGCTAAAAGTTTTTATAATAAGAGCTAAATGACTGAGCATAGAATGCTAGTTAGAGAGCTGTGTGAAGCAAGGAGTGGCTATATCTTCAACTTTTAAGTTTTTTGTGGGAAAAGTGAAAGTTTGAAAGATACAATTTGCCTTGTTTAAATAAAAATGAAAGCGTTTGGCACCACATCTACATGGATAATTACTATAATAATATTGCAATAGCTGAAAATATATAGGGAGAAAAAATCGAATTTGTGGTGCAATAAGACGAAATAGAGGCCTTCCAAAAGAACTAGAGAATATAAACTTGAAAAGAGGAAAATCTTATTTTAGGCAGAAAGTTCATGTACTTATTCTAAAGTGGAAGGATAAACGCGATGTTCGAATGATATCAATCATACAAAATTCTGCCAATGCGGAAACTAATAAACTAAATAAAAAATCTGAACTAAAAAATTATAAGCACTATGAAAGGCGTTGACCGTTCTTTTAATCCCGCCTTTTTTTTTTTTTTTTTTTTTTCCATCAGTCTCTTTTAGAGGTTTTTTTTTTTTTTTTCATATTCAATCGCAATTACATTTGGAGAAAATTTCTCTAAATATTAAGGGGAGGTACTAACAATTTTACGGAATATTAATTAGTATGTTGGCAAGTGTGTGATCAGTATTTGTCATATTATTCATTTTTGCAAAAATCAATTAAATGGACAAAAAGCGTTCACGTTTCTTGTTCTTGTACTCTGGGTTCTGTTCAACTCCTTTATTCTTTATCGTAAACTCAATCCATATTCTGATACAGCTTTTTATAAACATTTATAAGCTTTTGCACAAGAAAATGGATTACTTGTGATTACGAATGTAATGATCCGGGAAATCTACTATCGATTAACTCTGTAGAAGCTCGAACACTTCGTGATAATCTGCCTCACAGGCGTTCGGGTAATATGAAAAAGCACCAATTAGAAATAATTTCACAATTGGAGGAGGGGGGGGGGTATCCACAAAAACTTTGTAGAGTCTACAAAGTTCATGGAAAACGTACTGATACTTCATTTATATGTAAATTATGTAATTTCCTTTTGTACAGTCAGGAAAAAAAAAAAGGACCCCCCCTCAACCTAATTTTGCCGTAAATTGTCGAAGAAACATGCAGCTGGTGCCAATCGATTTGTAATATCATCTAGTTTATAATGGTATACTTAGATTTTGCTTAGGGGATCGTCTACATACTAAAACTGGCATCAACTTCCTTTTTTTTCAATTGTAACCCCCATTTTTTTATAATTTATTTGAATTATTTGGATCAAATCATCGCGGAAAATGGTAAAATTTATATATTTTGCTAAATTTTTCATGGAGTTATAAGCTATTAAAGTATGAGGATGCTATTGTTAAATGAATGTGACAAACATTAATTCATATCTCGCAAAAAAATATTAAATTCAAATTCTGTTTTTTTTTTTTTTTTTTTTTTTTTTAATGCTTAAGAATGAAGTGACCCAAACATATTCCATCCACATTTTTGATAAAATAACATTTTTTGAATTATGAATATTATTAATAAATTCAGATTTGAAAAAAATTATGAATTATGACCTATGTTAATTTTTGCACGAATAGAACGGCATCATCAAAAACACGGGTTTCCAAATGTACAGCTCGTTCCTAACATTATTTTTTGAATTACAGTGATATTTCATTTTTTATTGCCATTAGGGGGCCGTACTTTGTTATAATTCGTATCCTCTGTGGGTAAAATCTGTATATATTTTGACTAAAAATTATTTTAATTTGCCTTTATGTTATTCTTATTGATTTCTAAGCAACATTTCGATGTTTATTATACAAAATGGCTTATTTTTATAAAATTATCGCAATGCAGGCAAGAGATTGTGAAAGAATTCCAAAAGAAATCAAGCCCCGCCTCTACATCACTGTAACAATATATTTAAAAAAAAAACTAGTTTGCATATTCGTATTTCGCTCTTTATGTGACACTGGTATGCATAAATCTCAATGTCATTTACTACATCGAATGCTGAAGACAAAACTTAAATAATTTAATTGCAAATATGTAACATAATTTTGTTTTCTAATGTAAAGTTCTAGAAAAATGTGTAAAGGCGTAGCTTATGTTGCAAGAAGGAATATACCCGATTCTGAAATGTTAAGTCCCTGTTATTAAGTATTACATAACTTTTCCTAGTTTCTCACTGTTAAAATTCTATTTTAACTCTGTTGTCCCCCCCCCCCTTTTTTTTTTTTTTTTTTACTTGAATATTGTACGGTTCGTACACCTCCAATTAAATGTCATGATTTAGGAAATGCGGTAAGGCGAAAATTATTTTTTGAAAGAGCAATACGGATTGAACAATCCTTTTTTTTTTTTTTTTTTTTTTTTTTTTAAATTATTATATTTAATACTTAATAATTTTTATAAGATTTTTTAAAACGAATTTTCTGTTTTAATATTGTTGTGACATTTTCGCATTCGTTTACTGTACCGTTTGTAAGCTTTATGTTATTTAAATTTTATCGCATGAGGTAACATAACAAAATATTAAATTTTTATTAAATGTTTTTTTAATACAGAATCAAATAGTGGAATTTTGTTTTAGTTTCTAAAATCTAATATTGAAACTAAGCGAAATATTATTTATTTTCGATAATTCAAATCACGGCGTAAAATTCCCATTTATTATGAAAAAAGAGAATTTAAAACAAAGTAATATGTCTTATATATTATTTTTAAAGATATAGATCTTCACACATTTAAAATTAAGAGTTCAAGTACAATATCGACTGTAAAACGAGGGATATTCGTCCTGGGCATTTTTTCTAAATGATAATTCTGGTAGCAACTACATTTGTTTGTTGTGAATCAAATTACTCCCAGTGTCGTTCTAGTATTATATGACTATTCCAGGCCTCGCAGTGTTCCTAAAAATTTACTCGCGTTTTATTATACTGCCACCACCATTGTTAAAAACTTTTTTCTTCAAGGTTTTAATGTTAAAGTATTAGGTAAGTAAGTGTTCATTTAAAATAGTGGTGACAATGTAGCAAAATAATTCCAAAAATTCCTAAAATTTAGGAACGCTGCGAGGCCTGCTATTCTCCATTTCAAGCTTCAGATAATTGCAAGAGTAATATTTCAAAACATTCTGTCTAATTTTTATCCATGTTTAAACATCATAAGTTTGCGGCAACTAACTTGAGTTTGCTTCAATATTCTCCGGCTCCGGCAATCAGTATTTGAAAAGGGTAAAATATGCCGGTCGTGAAAATGTAAAATAGATTTTGTAACCATTCTAGAAAAATGACTCATTAGAATCACATGAATCTTTTAGAAATCTTATCCTGTGTGACACAACGTACAGTCAGCACGCCCGCCCCCCCTCCCCTCCCAATTTCGTCGCAAATCGTCCTATAAACATGCAGCTGGTACCGATGGATATGTAATAACATCTAGTTTATAACTATATAGTTAGACTTTACTTAGGAGGCCGTCTACATATTAAAAATGATATCAGCTTCATTTTTTTCAATGGTAACCCCCAATTTTGATAATATTTTTGAATTATTCGGATCAAATTATTCCGGAAAAATGGTATAGTTTATATATTTTGTCAATTTTTCATAGAGTTATAAGCTGTTAAAATATAGGGGTGCTAATGTTAAACGAATGTGACAAACTTTAATTCATATCTTCCCAAAAAAAATTATTATATTGAAATTTTGTTTTGTTTTTATACATTAGAATGAAGTGACTCAAACATATTCCATGCATATTTTCAATTAAAAAACATTTTGTGAATTATGAAAATTATTAATAAATTCATATTCGAAAAAATTATGAATTATGACCTATGTTAATTTTTGCACGAAAAGAACAGGCATCATCAAATATATGGGTTTCCAAATTTAAAGCTTATTCCTATCATTATTTTCTGAGTTACAGTGATATTTAATTTTTTATTGCTTTTAGGGGGAATCACGTGTTATCATTTGTATCATCTATAAGTAAATATCTGTATATAATCTGACGAAAAACTATTTTAATTTACCTTTATGCTGTTCTTATTGTTTTCTAAGCAACATTTCGATGTTTATTATACAAATTAGCTTATTTCTGTAAAATTACCGCAAGGCAGGCGAGAGATCGTGAAAGTATTCCAAAAGAAAACGAGCCCCGCCTCCATATTGCTGAAACAATATTAAAAAAATTAGTTTGTATATTCGTATTTGACTCTATATGTGACTCTAGTAAGCAAAAACCTTAATGGCATTTACTACATTCGTTTCTGATGATAAAATTTAAATGATTTAATCACGATTACGTAAAATAATTTTGTTTTATAATGTACGTTTTTAGAAAAAGTGTAAAGGTGGGGCTTACCTCACAAGGTAGGAACATATTATTTGATATGTTGAATCTTTGTTCTTAAATATTTAATTTAATAACTTTTTTTAGTTTTTCACCGCTAATATTTTGTTTTAACACTTTCTCGACCGCATTTTTTTGTCTTTTTGACAGAAAGGTCCGCCTGTGGGCGTTATTTTCCCGAATTACAATATGCCAGAATAAAATTTGCTATATTTAGATTCATATTACAAATAAATATACATTATAATTATACTCTTTCTAATGAATGTATTTATATCCGTAGTACGTTGGTTGTACAAATATTAATATCGTGTATATTTTTAAGAAATAAATGACTTACAAATTGCAAAGAAAACGCCCAGTGAAGATGTTACATATTTTCAAATGACGTGAATCTACGTCAGCGGTCGCGAAAGTGTTAACCCGGTTGTCCTTTTTCTGTATTTGAATTTTGTAGGCTTAGTACACCTCACTTTAAATGTGATGTTTTGGAAAGCGTGGTAAGGCGAGGCTTACTGTTAAAAACAGCAACATACACTCTATAATCGTTTATTTTTATTAATATTTAATAACTTTTACGAAAAAAAAAATTACACAGAATTTTCAGTTTCAATCTTGTTGTCCATATTTTTATATTTATTTATTTATACGGTTTGTAAGCCTTTAGTTATTTAAATTGTATCGCATGACGTAACATAATTATTATTATTATTATTATTATTATATATATTCACTAAGCGACCAAAAAAAGAAAAAAAAAAAAGCCGCACTGCAGAAAAAATGACTTATACATTTTAGTTCCCCATCATAATATAGGAATGGGGAACTTAGGTAATCGTGAAAATTTTCGACCTCGGTTTTTTGACTTTTTTACACGTTTTCAGGTGTGAGGAATCCGAAAATGACAAAATTTCTATGGTGTCTGTCCGTAGGGTGTCTGTTAATCTGTTAGTCTGTTAGCGTGTAAGTCCGTTAGTCCGTTTGTTAGTCTGTGTACACGATATCTCAAGAACAAATTGTCGCAGAGAGGTCAGATCAGTTTTAAAATATTACTTTCGACACTGGCAAGAACCCTATTCGTTTGCAACATTCGAATTTAAAAACTTCGTAAGTTATTAGAAATTTACGATTTTCTTAACATGGGAGAATAGGACAAAAATTCACTTAAACGTGCATTAAATGGAAACTTTTTACTGTAAAAATGTCAGACCAGTTTTAAAATATCAGTTTTGATGCCGGAATGAACATCAGTAACCGGAATGAACATCATATAGTAATCAAGACTATAAATATGCTACTTTGAAAATTTCGCAAGTTATTGAAAATTTACGAATTTCTTAACATGGCAGTATAGGGCAAAATTTCACATAAACGTCAATTTTGAAAGATATTTTCATCGTAAAGATGTCAGGCTACTTTTGAAATATTATTTAGGACACTGGCATGAATATTAATGACTATGAATTTTCCAATATAAAAATTTCTTAAGTTATTGGAAATTTACGAATTTCTTAACATGGCAGAATAGAGCAAAATTTCACATAAACGTCAATCTTGAGGGATATTTTCATCGTAAAGATGTCAAACTACTTTTGAAATATTATTTAGGACACTGGCATGAATATCATAGACTATGATTTTTCCAATTTAAAAAATTCGTATGTTATTTGGAATTTACGATTTACTTAACATATCAGAATAAGGCAAAACTGAGCACAAACTTCCATTTTAGGATCATAAATACATTAGACAACTTCAAAATTACATTTATGATATTTGTTTGAACATGATTGAATACAAATATTCTAATAGGAAAATTTCGTAAATTATTCGTAATTTACGATTTTATCAACATAGCGAAATTGTAAATTTTTCATATAAATATGAATTTTGAGGATTATTGCACTGGAAATAGTAGCATGAAAACTGAACAACGGAATTTACCCTGATAAAATAAATTAATAGATTAGAATAAGATAAATATATCGAAGTGAACGGTGGATAGCCTATTAGGCGGGGATTTCATTCTGTCACTGTATCAAGCTTTGGTCAAATTCATTTCTTTTAACATGATTATAATATGTCTCGCACTAGAAATTTATGAGAACATAAATATGACGGGGAACTGAGCAGAGTCCACCTATGCCAACTAGTTTTATTTGTAATAGCTTTAAAATTAAGGTTGAAACAAATAAAACTGTTTTGTTTGCATAATACCAAAGGGCTGAAATGATACATATGTACATTTTCGATATAATAATTCGCTTTATTACTCTCTACGAAGTACTTTATAAGAATCTGCATAAAACTTTTGTTTTAAACATAATGCAATAACCATACACTTTGTATTCTATTGTGATTTATTATATGAAATAAACAAGTTATATTTTACTATATGAAATAAAACTATTTATTTGTAAGATCTAAGCAATTTTTTATTAAAAATATGTATTCTGCATTGGGTTAATTCCACCTCTATATGGAATTACTGCTTTAATACACAATGGCATAGTATTATACAGTGTTTTAATATAAATCTCAGAAATTTCAATGTGCCAGTTATCACAAATAATTTTTTCTACTTCTGGCAGAGTTGTAGGCTGCAAATTTCGAATCCTCACCCCTCTCCCCCGCCTTTTTATAGACGAAACATTTTCAAGCGGATCGCGATTAGGACTATTTCCATGTCAGGTAAAGAAGAAATTCTACAATATCTTTTGTGGGATATATTTTAAAGTGAAAAAAGGTATGATTACTTACAGAATTATAGGTTCTCTTTGTAATGGATAGGAAATTTTGACAATTTGAAGTGAATAAATTTACCACAGACGCCGCGTAATAAGGTGCATTATCATCTTGAAATGCTGTTTTCAGAAATGTCCAAGATACCTCCAAAATAGTCGGTCAGGCACCGCTTTTATAAAGGCTGTGTTTTATTTCGAGTTAATTGATCCCTTGAACATAAAAATTTGCCCGACTGTTTGAAAAGTTGTGCACCTCCGTACCATAATATACGGATAATGTGTTACTGTTTTAAAAGTGCGATTTTCATTAAGTCGGTCATATTTTCGTTGTCAGATCTGCTTGTTTTCTTTAGCTCAAAATAAGTTAAACTTGACTCATCAGAGAGAACCAGTTCAGCCCAATAATTAACTAATCATTTTTTAATTTTTTTTAGCCACCTGAGGTCTTGCTTTTCTAATTCCTTTCACTAATAATGGAATTTTTTTCAAATTTTCTGTCATTTAAACCTGCTTTGTTTAATAGTTGCTGCACGATAGTTAAAGAAATTATGCTGCTAAACACTTTTTCTGAATCTCTTTTATGTTCTAAATGTAATATAAACCGATTTTTAAAGCAATGAATTTTTAACTTACGGTCATCTCGCTTGGATGAGCAACATGGCCGCCTAAAGCCAAATTTTCAGTTTAAACGGCCAAAAAAATTTATAACTTGCTAAAAACCATTTTACGAATATTTCGTTAACATTTAATTATCTTGCTATCTCACGTATTAAAATATTTTTTGATTTTCATTCAAAAACTAATACTTTTTGTGGCATCGTTAACTGTCTTATTCTTACCATTTTTGAAATAATTTCTAAAATTACAAATTTTCTGACAATTGCATTTTGTTTTTAACACTGGACTCAATGCTAAAGTGTATGTGGAGGACAACATAATAAAATCTGTTCGAAAGTTTGCTTTTTAAACAATAAAATTAGCGGTTGTAGAAGGTGAAAAGGAAAATATCCAAGTGCGGCTTTTTTTTGTCGCTTAGTCTATATATATATATATACATATATACTGAATCGAATATTAGGCAAAAGCTTTATTTATTTATTTATTTTTTATTTTTTATTTTTTTTTTAACTTTTAGTTCACAAAATCTATTATTGAAACAAAAGCGCAATATTATAGCAATTAATTCTAATCACGGCGTTGAATTAACTTTTATTATAGAAAGATAATTTAAAACTAAGTAATATGTCTTATCACTTTTAAAGATATAGATACTGATCTTACACTTTTCATTGTTAGGAATTCACGTACAGTAGACTCCTGTACAACGCGGGGTATACGTTCTGCATATTGGGGAATTTCATTATACGGACGTACATTATCAGACCAATTTATGCAATTTCAATCCAGTCTGGAAAAATTTTAATTTATATATTTGTGATTCTTGTTGTTTTCTAAGTAACGTTTCGATGTTTACTATACAAATTAACTTGTTTTTGTAAAATTAACGCATTGCAGGCGAAATATTTTGAGGGCATTTCAAAAGAATAATAAGCCCGCCCTCTGGCTTCCACTAAAACAATACTTTACTTTCAAAATGTTTATTATTATTATTATGTTTGACTCTTTATAGAACGCTGGCATATATAAACATATTACATTTACTGTTTCCATTTATGACAAGTTATTTCGATTTATGTCAATTTTATGACAAGTTTCGATTTATGACATTTATGACGATTTATGACCAGTAATTACGAATTTGTTAAATAAATTGATATTTTGGAGAAACGTGTAAAGTGGACTTACGACTTACTGTTCAAAATAGGAATGCTTTTGAACAGTATCTCTTTTTTCTTTAACATTAAATATTATGTCCTAGTTTTTTTACCATTATTTTTTGTTAAAATCTTGTTATCTATTTTTTTTGTATAATGTAGGTTTTTGCGCCTCAAATTAAATGTAACATTTTATAGAAAAAGTTTAATGCCAGACTTACTGTTCAAAGTACAAATATACCCAACAGAAAGAGATTAACTCTTTTTTCTTAAATATTAAACGTTTTTCTTAATTTTTACCGCTATTAGTATTATTATTATTATTTTATTTCGCTATCCACAATATTGTATTTGAATATGGTAGAGTTCGTACTTCCCAAGCTAATTAAATTTTAAAGCATATAGTGTCTAAATAAACTATTTATTTTTATTAAAAATGAACTATTTAAAAAAAACTCAAAAACTATATTTAATTAAAAAAAAAAAAAAAAAAAAAGTGATTTACGCCTTAGAGGAATCAAAGATTTGATTATCTGAAAATGTTAAATTTATCTTACACGTTCACACGGGACTGTTTATCGCGCTCTAGGAAATATTTTTTGTCAGATTTTGCGGGAACGTGTTATACGAGAGTCTACTTCAACTGTACAAATAAGTGTAAATTCAAACAAAATACCTTCAGTAACCTTTATTCAAATATTAAATATAACACTCAATTTAATTTTTTTTCCGGCTGAACCCTAATGAATAATTTAATTTCTATGTGAGATCATAATTTATTTTTTATAAAAATATAGACGGACCCCTAATACATTTTCGCTTGTAACTCTATCAAGAATTAATTTAAAATATATAAATAGGACCTTTTTCCTGACTGCCTTGATCTCAGAAATTTGAATACGAGGTCAAAATAGGATTGCTATGACGTTGAAGCCAGTTTTTATACGTAGATGACATCCTAAGCAAAATCTAATTATACCATTTTAAACTAAACGTTATTACTAATCTATTGGCACCAATCACATATTTATGGGACGATTTGTGAAGAAATTATAGGGGGGGGGGGGCTTTTTTTTTTCTGACTGTACAAAGCATTGTATCCAATGCACCACACGTCAAAATTCTTAACAAAACTCCTCTAATATGATTGCAATAAAGAATAAAATGAAAGATCTGATTTAGGCAATAACAAAATATGTACAATTTGCATACCTTTAAATGGATTTACTTAATCAAACACATATTTCACTTTTAGATCTTTACTTAATTAATAAGAAATTTTGTGTTACAGTGTGTGTGAAAGTTTCTTTGTCAAAATTATTTCTTAAATAAATGAATAAATACATTTGCCTTGTTTATACATATCTAATCCTTCAATATAAGACACACTTTAAATTTTATATTTAGGTATATGGTTCAATATCATAAACTTCATAAATATTTGTGGAGTTATAAGTAATGGCTTTCTTATTGCATTTACATCAGAAATGGGCAGAGAACAACCCCTGTTTATGAAGTTTGCAATCGTCATTGCTTTCGAGGTAAGTGTATTAGCATTTTTAGATGAAATCTGGAAGAATATACATCTATAAAATATAATTTTCAGGCAGTTGGCTTGAATTTTTTCGCGTGGTCTGATCGTTTTTTGATATGGGAAAAGTGAAATTGTAAGTAAAATAAATCTCTCGTCTCATGATATACAAATTTTAAATGACCTAGAATATATAAATACTTAAACAGAAAAACAACAAAAGCAAAAACACTTTTTTTTTTGTTGTTGCTGTTTTAATATATAAATTCTATCAGTTAATATATGAGTTGTTTATTAAGGGATTAAGGCATGCTTTTATAGAATTATTAAGTTCGTGTTTGATCACTTCATTTGATAGCACTAGACATAGGGAGATACGTTATATTTGTAGAGTCACTTACAAAATGGCGAACGCAAGTTCGTTTCTATTCCTAATTGTGAAAAAAGGTTAAATTAGTAAAATAAATAAATAAACTTAGTTAATTATTTTCATATATATATACATACTTGGAAAGGGGGTAGAAAACATCATAAGGTTTCAGAATTGTATAAGAACCCATTTCCCCAAACATCATTTTAATCCTTTAAGAACTGGATGTTTGGGGCTGCTATGTAAATTTTTAACTCCGCCTACTGTGTAAATTTAAAAATCTTTCGTGCTTGATTATTTCGCAAAATCATACATAATGTTCGTATTATTGGAATCACTGAGATAAAATACATCGATAAAAACAGTATTTATTCATGTAAAACTCTTAAAAAAAAAAAAAAAAAAAAAGCAATATTGGAGAGCCACGCCCATATCTCTGTAAAATCACCTGTTTCTTAACCCTTTCAGGGGCGGTGATGCCACTACAGCATCACCTAATTTTAATTTTCAACTGCAAAAACTCATCCCGGAAATGTTTTAGCAAAATTTTACTTTTATAACATAGCAGAAAACGTCATCAAATTCTTTTATTTTAATTTTGTTCGTGAATTCCGGTGGCAGTGTAATTTAAATGATCCGAATTGCCTTGCGCCGAAAAGGGTTAAAGAGTTAAAATGACGTTTGGTGACATGGGTTCCAGAACAATTTTGTATCCTTTGATGTTCTTTACCTCCACTCGAAGTTTGTTCCATCACCTCGGAATCACCCTGTATATATATATTATAAGAAATATACTGAAATTAGCTGATATTGAAATTGGTGTTATTTGTAAATGACAAATGATAGCAACTAAATCTAGAAAAAACAGGAACAATCTAAATTTTGAGTTTTATCGAAAAATCTAAATTATTTCGGAGAGGTAGGTATGTATAATACATTTCAAACAAGCATTTCGCCTGTTGAATTCATAGTAAGTTTTAAAGCCGAGGTTGATTTATTCTTGAATAGCATAGAGGGTGGGTGTTAGGGTGGGGGGTGGGGGGGGAGCGCCAGAAGCAAATGTCTATTAGAGACAGTGTTGCTAGATTGGGGACATTCTTTATTCAGTATCCTCCCTTAAATATTAATTGTGACAGTTTCTTAATAACTTCGAAGATTGATCATCTATCATGTATATCAAATATCACTTCTCAAATTTATTGGTGGTCCCCAAGCTGGCAACACTGATTAGAGAACACAAGTGAACGTTGAATGTGATTGCATTTCAACTATATCAGCATTACATAGGGAATAGGTTACATTCAAAACCTTTTGGCTGGAAATTCCCGAGTCTACGAAACTGCATTAGAAACAATCACACCTTTACCGGGTACGAAAGATCTGACCATGCAATATGTTAATAACATATTTAAAAATACGCATAAGTAAAATAACAATCCAACAGTGGAGAATTGCAAGAGTTTTCTGTTCGAATGATAGAGAACTTTAATATATGCTGTTACTCACTACAGGCAAAATGGCTAAAACCTAATGTTTGTTTCTCGGTCTTCCTGAGATTCTAAAATTATAAAAAATCTTGATAATTGCAAATACGTGGGCTAAAATTCGTTAATATTCCTTAATAACTCACTCTTAATATGGTATTAATTTTATGAATTTATTCTTTTTTTTTTTCTTCTTCTTCTTTAGTCAATTTAGTTGATCTTTTATTTCCTTTACTTATCACTCTGTCATTTTTATTTCTAGTAAGAAAACTGATAGTTCTCGAACATTTTGATACGAATTTTTTTTTTTTTCCTTCCTTCTTTAATAATGTAAAACTACGCATTTAACAGTTCGAACTTACCTAAAAGCTAGAAAAAAACAGAGATATGATAAAAACTGCACTGAACTGGAATAAAAAGGAATACAGAGTAAAAATAAATAAATAAATAAATGTTTTTAAGAGCGGTATTTAAGGATTATAGTACTTATCCTTAAAATGGCAATTTTAAAATCTGTAGTAGGTGATTCTACCAAATAAAATTCACAGTTGGTGTTTCTATTAAAGAGCAGTATTTTCTTTCAAAAAAATTCTATTATAACTAACTTTCCAAAACATTGGATAACATAGAAGTGAATTTTGCCAGGCTTTCCATCAATAACAACCTTAGTAGACTAAAGGAGTTTTTTGTACAAAATTTAATTAAATTCAGTTTCACAATATCGGAAGAACAATGAAATAATTTTATTGTTTTGTCATTGAACTTAAATCAAAAGTTTGTTTTATAAACCGGGGAAGATTTGGTAAAAACCAGAAGACATTTTTTTTTAAAAAATTTATATTCTTTATGTTATTGTGCGTATCTTCTGCTAATTGTCTTTTTAATGTTCCTTTTTTTAAACTTTTATTTTTTATTTAACTATCTGAAATTAATACTCTTCAATTATGCTCATCAGATAGCATTTTTAATTTTACAAAAAAATTATAATCTTTATTTCCCCTTTCATTTATTAATTTGTATTTTGTGAGTTTCCAAATGTGTTTTAGTTAGCAAAACACGTTTTTTTTTTTTTTTTTTATAAATCCAATGTTTCTATTTTGAATATAAATATTTGTTTTGGGATGCGTTCCTTTTTATTTGATTTGAGGCCCTGAATAATCAAATGTACTCTATTTGTAATCAGGAGCCAATAAACCTACCAAAAGAGGGCGAAGCTCAAATCCATTTAGAGACCTCCCTGACTACTTGATCTAAAAATAAATGAAAAGACACTAAAATTATTTACTAATTGTTGTTAAACATAAAACGTAATCAGAAAGAATTAAGAAAAAAAGATACAAATAATTTTTTAACCCTTGGCACTTAAGTGTTAACTGGTTAAAAGGTTAAACTATGTGTATTAAATGAAGTTATCTTACTTTAAATGTATATGTAACTTTTTGATAATCAAACAATGTAGTCAGACGATAGGGTATACAATGCGGGTCCCCTATTTTGTTTAATATTACTATTAGTGCCCTTTCAAAATTATCGAAGAGAAGCACATACCTTTTGATAATCAAGCCCTGTTTAACAATTCATCTGCACTGAAACTGATATCATGAGCAACACTGATTTGAGGATGTGCGTGATGGAAAAAATGTAAACTCATTTAAGGTTTCAACACACCAAGAAACAAAGTTGCCAGAATGAATGCTGTTTCTTTTCTTTTTTCTTCTTTTTTTTTTTTTTTTTTTTTTTTTTTTTTTTTTTTAACACCATTAATTTTGTAAAGTATCAATCTATTGGTTTAATCATAGCTACCAACTTATTAAATTTATGCCGAAACCTTGTTATTACCCGCCCCACTTCGACATCGTATTCATTGTAATTTCCTTCAAGATATAACTAATTGCGATTAAATATGAAGAAAATTAGTCTACAAAGGATAAGGTAGGACAAAAGAGCGGCTACTAACAACATTCAGAAATAAATTAAAAACATGGCAGCTTTGCGCTTAATTATAACTTTTTGAGATTTTTATATAGAGAGTCTGTTTTAATACAAAAATGGTGGTATCCAAAAATAAATTTGTACTATTCATCTGGCAACCCTATCAAGAAATATAAGAATTACTTAAACTAGTTGGTCACAGAACTTACATAATTATTCCTTCATTTTTAAAAATTATAATTACTTTATGTATTTATGTATTTATTTATTTATTATTATTATTATTATTTTTAATTATTTTTTATTTCAACATAATAAAATTTAGCCATACTTAGAAATAATAAATGCTCTAATTTTTGCAAATTAGACCTTTGAAAGACGGTGAGATATCTTATTTCCACTTAATTTTAATTCTCATCTGCAAGAATTCATCCCGGAATTTTTTTTAAACGAAATTTAACTTTATTTTAACTTTGTTGTAAATTCTTCTGATTTTCCATATTAAATGAGCGTAATTATCTTGTTCCTCAAAGGGTAGAGATAGAATGAATTGTTGTTTCTATTAGATGCGATAGTAAATTGTGGCGATTAATGAAATATAAAAGGGAAGAGAAACATTTGTATTTGATATCCAGATAATTCTTTGGCTAAGAAAATATTTGCATCTTTTAGTTAAGAATTGTACTTTTTTTTTTTTTTTTTTTGTAAAAAAAAAAAAAAAAAAAAAAAAAAAAATATTTTTAAGTCTTTATTCTTTTACTTACAGCATTTCATCTTTCTCATGAAATACATTCTATCACTTATTATACCTGACGTACCGACATGGGTGAAAAATTCTCGAAAGAAAGTAAGTAACTTTCAGAAGGATTTTGATTTGAGTATTCTGAAGAATGCTCGACATTATCACTATTATTTTCATTATTGGACTTTCAATTTTGTTAAATGCAATCTGAAATTCTTTTGCTTTCATGTAATTGTCCAATAATTTAAACATTTAATTATTTTTTAACCAATTTAAAAGAAACGAACTCATTTAATTTAGTCACTATATACAAGTTCGCGATAAATATTGGTACAAACTTTAATGGGAGGTAGGGCACATCAAAATGCTTCAGAATTGCATAACAACCTATGACCGGAAATGTCGTAGAAAAATATCTGAAGTACAAGAAATCGAAGGACATAACCAGAGATAACCAGAAATTTTTATAGTTAATAAATATTACATATGATGTATTAAAAGGTACTATGTGAAAATATTGCAAAAGGCGTTCAAACTTTTCCCATTGCAAGCAGTGCATAAGCGATGCACCTAAGACCAATGAATTGGCAGATCTTGTCAAATACACCTAGATTTTCACGAACACCTGTAATAAGGTAGGCGATTCTTGCAACCAGATCTACTTCTGATTGAACAAATGTTCAATACACAGCAACTTTTTAATGTACGACAGTAGAACGACACTTCAAGACCTAAAGAGACATGAAATAAACATTGATTAGCCTATGCACGCTACCGGAAGCATCGCATACGGCTTTTAATTATATTTTATGAGGTTTCACGGTTGAGGCACATACTTGAAAAAATGTGAATAGATAGAAATATGTTTTATAAAATGTATTTTAAAAAGAACATGCGATTTCTTGTTTAATCTGGTACAATAAAAAAGTCCTTGTCAAATACACCTAGATTTTCACGAACACCTGTAGTAAAGTTGGCGATTCTTGCAACCAGATCCACTTCGGATTGAACAAATGTTCAATACACAACAACTTTTTAATGTACGACCGTAGAACGACACCTCAAAACCTAAAGAGACAGAAATAAACATTGGATAGCCTATGCACGCTACCGGAAGCATTGCATACGGCTTTTAATTGTATTTTATGAGGTTTCACGGTTGAGGCACATACTTGAAAAAATATTAATAGATATATGTTTTATAAAATGTATTTTAAAAAAAAAACATGCGATTTCTTTTATAATCTGATACAATAAAAATTTAAAGAGACAATTATATAGAACATATATTTAGAATTTAGAATGTGTTTCGAATTTATCATCTTGTAAAAAAAGACTATGAAACCTCTTAATTCCCCTATTTTATGCAAGTTTAAAAAAATATTTTAACATGAAGTTTGAAATGATCAAATTTCAGTTAAATAAAATAATAATAATAAATTATCTGTAGTTAATTTGTTAGAACGTCGCTTTGAAAAAAATACAAATTTTAAAATAAATTGCATACTTGCATGTATTTAATTTTTTATTTTGTTTTTTCCTAATGAAAATTGAGAGCCTTAATATAAAAAATGATTTATAATACGAAATTGGATCACGATTCTCTAACTTAAATATACAAAAAAAAAAAAAAAAAAAGTTTTAGTGTAAGTATTATCATTTATATTATCTTTTTTATAATATGTTGCAAATTTACATTTTTGTTTTGATGCACTGTCCCTAAGTTCAGCGTTCAAATTTCTATCAGTTATTACTAGGATTATAACTCACAACAATTTTAAAAATACAGATATGCATTTTTTTTTCCTTTTTCTTTTTTCTTTTAATGATTTTGTTGTATTTAATATAAAAACTTTCTAATTTGACCAAAGTTGTTTGGAGAAGCCGTATAAAAAAAGTATAAATTTTTGAAAATTAACAGGAACGTTTATTAACGTGGTCTTTTTTGTGCCTTATTTTGAAGACTTTTGGAATTTCTATTGCCATTTTTTTACATTTATATATAGGTAAAAAGTTAAACCCCGTTTATTTTTTTGGTACACCCTGTATATATATATATATATATATATATATATATATATATATATATGAGTGTGTGTTGATGTTGTGTAAATAGTTAGTGCCCGACATCTCACTATCAAAAAAAATTGTGATTTGAACCAAACAAATAATAAACTGTCGAAATAAAAATACCTAAAAGCAGTAAGATAAATATAATCATATTGTGATGTATAGATAAGCCATAAAAATGAATACTTGCATAATAAATAATAAAGTAACAGGTGCAATATACATAAAACTCAAATGAAATTAAGATTTTAGAAATAAATACCTGTGAAATTTTCCATGAAACAGAAATATCTTTGTCAAGGGAAGTTTATTGCTTTAGATAAAATATAACTGTAAAATATTTCTGAAATAGCGACAGAAAGATATCTCTTATTAGTGCCCGACATCTCACAATGAAAAAAAGAAATTGTAACCTGAACTAAACAAATGATAAACTGTGGAAATAAAAATATTTAAAAGCAGTGAGATAAATGTGATTAAATTGTATTGTATCGGTAGACATTAAGCATAAAATTCATCAAAATATAAATTTTAATGGTCCACCGGATCAGTGAAGTTTTTCAATTTTTTTATTTTCTTACTTTCTCTAAAACTGCTTGTAAATCTGTTGCAGAATAGTATATTACTAGCTAGCTTCACCAGCTAGCTGGCCAGAGACCCATGAAAATTTTTACCAAAAAACATGCTCTCGGACACCTGTGGCGCCAATCGTAATTTGTTCTCTGTAAAAGTCGCATAAAATTAAAATATTAAAAATTCAAATATTTTTAAATAAAATCTAAACGTAGCTCTAGTTCAACATAAAATACACTCAAATCAATGAAAAACAAATAAACCAATAAAATCTCTCGTAATTCCTCATAATGTAGCTCTAGTTCAACGTAAAATATGCTCAAATCAATGAAAATCAAATAAACCAATCAAATCTCTCGTAATTCCTCATAATGTAGCTCCAGTTCAATGTAAAATACGCTCAAATAAACCAACCAAATCTATCGTAATGCCTCATAACGTAGCTCTAGTTCAACGCAAAATACACTCAAATCAATGAAAATCAAATAAACCATTCAAATCTCTTGTAATTCTTCATAACGTAGTTGTAGTTCAATGTGAAATACACTCAAATCAATGAAAATCAAATAAACTAATCAAATATCTCCTAAGATTCTCCATTATGCGTCATTATAGAAATGGGAAGTTTTATTTTCATATTTTTATTAATTAAAAGGAAACTAATCAAAAATTCGAAAATCTGACTTGGATGTGCACAATGACCCTACGGAGGGCACCTTTGTGTTAATTCACGTGACTGTCCGAGCTACCGTTTTCGAGAACAGTGAAACATACAGATATATATATACAAATATTGCTCACTTAATAGTATAAGATAACAATCGTGAGTTTACTTCATTATATTAGGTCATTGCAAAAGTTCGTGCGGACGCGGATTATTTTATTGCCTCCAAAGACGAAAGCTTCTATCGCCGTGGTATACATTTGTTACCCGAAAAATGGGCAAAGGTTGTAGAAAGTAATGGAGAGTATTTTGATTAAAAATTGTCATTTGATTTGATGTATTTTTATGAAATGAAGCAATAAAAAACCGCACGAACTTTTGCAACGACCTAATAATTGTCGATATCAGTTATTGTCAGCATTTTTTTTATTATTATTTATTTATTTATTTATTTATTTAATTTCATTTAAATAACTTTTTATTTATTTATTTTTTATTTTTTACTTTTAATACTTAATATAATACTTTATAGTAAATATGTGATAGAGCTAGCTTGTTTATAAACATAAAATTTTTATTTGTGTAAGACTTCATTTGTAATTTTTAATTAATTTAAAAAATATGAACTATCATATTTGTTATACGAATTTATTTATGCAAACTTTTAAGTATTTTAAAAAATGTAATAAAATGGGTGAATGGATCAGTGAAAGTATGTAGGAACCAATGAAATGTTAAAGTTACTGATCCCGCGGACCAGTGACTGAATTTTCTTAATTTCTATCCCTATGTATATATATATACTCATGTCCATAAATTAAGGATAATTCAGATTCACACTGATATCGAACTTTAATGCAAAAATTTCACCTGTGGAAATACCACACACATCTTTAAGAATAATATGCAAATTATAGAAAGCCATCAGATGACGCCGATATGATGTTACAATGACGAAAGTGTAAGAAGGGGGTAGATAAGGAATGGAAGCAAAGAAGGAAAATTGTTCACAAGCGTTCTGTGTGCCGCTCAGTGCCACAACCGAATAGTTATGACACAGAGGATGCATGCAGATAATTTTTTACGTGGTAGAATTATCGGCCGACTATAATGTGGACGTACTCAGATAGAAGTATCGGGGAAACTTAGAATCGCACAAAGTGTCATCTCCAGGCTTTGGCAACGATTCCAAAATGATGGAAATGCCAGCCGACGTTACAGTACTGGTCGGCGACGAGTTACTATTCCGAATGACCACCGGTATTTGGTAGTAACTACCAAAATAAGCAGATAAAGCACAGCATCAGACCTGTCTCGTCAGCTGTCTGCAGACACGAGTGCCACAGTTTCAAGACAAACCGTGGATAGACGTTTGGGAGATATTGGACTATATGCTTGCAGGCCTGTTAGATGTGTTTCACTCACGGCAATGCACTGTGCCAGCGGTTAACTTGGAGTAGAGAACATGCAATGTGTACAGCGGCACAGTGAGCGTGTGTGATGTTTTCCGACGAGTCCAGGTTTAGCTTGCAGTGTGATTCACGCCAGACTTTCATATGTAGAACGTCAGGTACCCGTTACCACCAAAACAAAGTCATCGAACGACACCGTGTGGGGCAAGAGTGCTCTTTTTTTTTTTGGGGGGGGGGGGGGTCATATTGGACACCAGAACAGATCTGTATGTTCAAATCGGAAGAATGATAGGCCAAATTTATCGGAACATCATTCGAGAACAACATGTACGTTTGTTTAGGGGTGCCATGAGCCCAGAATTTGTGTTTATGGATGACAATGCGCGTCCTCACCGTGAAAACGTTGTACACGGATGCCTACAATCTGAAGATATAACCCGCATGGAATGGCCAGCATTCTCACCAGACTAGAATCCTATAGAGCATGTGTAGGTCATGCTTTTCCGATGAGTTGTAGTCCGTCAACCACCTCCTACATGTGTACCGGAACTTCGGAGAGCATTGCTTACTGAGTAGAGTAACCTTCCCCAAGATCAGATCAATAATTTAATACTCAGCATTCCTAGGCGTTGTAAGGACTGTATTTCATCATCTGAGAGACATACAATGTATTAACCATCATACCAACCATGTAATGTTAAGTTTTTGTAAGGGAGATATTTTTTGTAATTGCTTCAGGGAGCAAAAATCGTAGTTTTTAAAATGGTATCCTACATAAACCACCTCTTTTTGTACCTTTTTTTGTTCTTGATCTTTTGTTTAATAAATGGACTTTTATGAATAAGTCATGTTTGTTTTGCTTCTGAGCCTTTATTTGCCTCAGCTAGCATTATCCTTAATATATGGACATGAGAGTATATACATGCGTGTGTGTGTGAATATATATAAATAATGAATTTACGTGTTGTAATTTTCTATTTCGTTTTAAAATAGGAACGCTCAGTGCTGACTTTCTTTATGAAAAAAGTTTCAAAAAACTCAACTGTCAGAAGATCTAATTCGAAACAAGATATCTCAGTAGACGGAAATCTCGTTCAAGAAAATGGTGAGACCATTACACCATCAAAATCTCGCTGGAGTTACGGATGATAAAAGTCAATTTTTTTAAAGATATGCTTTTAATTTATCCTTCATGCTGAACTTAATGTTTAAAGACCAACAAACAAAAAATACAAAAAAGCAAAGAATGTAATCAGTCATTTCCTGCTTTCATAAGGAACTCTTTCTTTATTGAAACGTTAAATTAAATAGTGAGATATCATGAAAACTATTTGTTCGATTATAACTTTTCTTTACCTTATCTTTATTCTTTATTTTCTGTTGGTTTTTATATATTAAGTACTTGTTGAACGCAAACATTTTTATATTTATAATATTAATATATTGTATGAACTAGAGCTAATGTATCATTAAACAATTTTGACTGTTTTGCTTATTCCAAGGTTTAAAACATTCCGTGATCTCAAGCAATGATTTTTTCTACTCATGTAAAACTACATATTATAATAATGTCGTATAAATTTTCAATTATTTTTCTTCTATAATTTAAGATAAGCTGACCACATTTTTACAAACTGAAATGGGTATAAAATGACGTTGTGAACTCAGTTTTGGTTCGAAAAAGAGGACATGTCTATGCTAAAAATAAAGACATTTCTGAAGATAAAAATTCAAGTTTATTTAGGCTAATATGTTAGAAGAAGTACGTATTTCTGTATCATGACCAATATTGCTTATTTTAACATACCCTAACTGAGACCATTAAAAAAAAAAAAGTTAATATATTTTAGTAATTTCATTATGATAATTATAAATAAAGTTTCTTTTTTTTTCTACATAATTTAACCCTTTATCTTCCAACAGTGCTATAAAGTATCATTAGTTTAAAAATCGTACAAAATCGATTTTATAGGAGAAATATCAAAGCCATTTATAAGAAAAGAATGTATATACCTCACTTTAATCTCACTATAAGGCACTAGACGCTACATTTAGCAGTGATTGTTCCAGAATTGATTTTACAAAGTGCTCTCACTGTTTTAGCTTGGCGTTTTTCACAATCTTCACGTGTGTTATAAATTCCGTGTGTATTGTAAAATAATATAAAATTATAATAATGTCTTAATTCGTATATTACTTAAGAATATTCCATCAGTTTTAGAAAACATATAAGAAACATAAAAGGTAAATATTTTTTTACGTTTTTTTTTTTTTAAATGTCCAAATATCTTTTTCGACCTTTATGTACAGGTGGTATACCTCACTAAATACTTATTAATTACTATTGAGGTGAATTACATAATTTTTATTGCATATATTTTTAAACAATATTCTTAACACTTTCGCGACCGCATGCTTTTTTCTTTTTTACAGTAGCCTGTGGGCGTTATTCTATCCAGTTACAATATTTTAGAACAAAATTTTCTGTATTCATGTTCATATTACAAATGGATATACATCATAATTATAATCTTTCTAATCAAAGTATTTGTATCCGTAACATATTGGTTGTAAAAATATGAATATTGCCAGTATTCTTAAGGAATAAATGACATACAAATTGAAAAAGAAACGCCCACTGGCGGAGTTACAGATTTTCAAATGACGTGAATCTACGTCAGCGGTCGCGAAAGTGTTAAATAACCGAAAAAATATATTTCAAATACATTTTTTGTGTGCTTCATAATGCGGTACATAAAGGGTTAAGTTAATGTTCGATTACTTATATCTACTGGTATTACAAACTGGCTGACATTAATGATAGTGTGCGAAGAAAAAAAAATATATATAAGTTTTCCCCGCATTAATAATGCTTTATACCGAAAGAAAAATACAAATCTGACATTTACAACTTATGACATCAAAACAAATTCATAAGTTTTGTTTCTGATTTGATTAAAACAAGTAATATAAAAGAAAAATTTTTAAAGTCAATTCTTACTTACAAGCACTATCGAAAAAGTTTTTTTTAATAATTTTGAATTAGGAAATAAAAAGCGCGCGTGCAAAATGAAAGAGAAATAATTATAAGATAAAAAAATACTTTTTATATACCATGTTTTAAATTTTCTGACGAATCGTAGAGCTCTTATCAATGTGCATAAAATTTTTAAAGTGATAATGGCGTCAATTTTTGTGAGATGCATAATTTAACTTTTTGTAATTTTTTAATGTTCACGTTTAATTAAATGTATTTATTTTTATGTCGAAAGAACATGAACTCGTATTTTTTTTTTTTTTTTGGCAACAATTAAATTATAGCTAATATTTTACTGTCTATTTATAAGGTATTAGGATGTTATTATTTTCATATTTTAATTAATTATAAGAAAACTAATAAAAAATTCGAAAATCGGACTTCGAAGTATTGTGTTGTTACCGGGTTCCGAGCTACTGTGAAAATTTCAAATGTCTAGCTATTTGAGTGAGTATTTTATTAACGACTGAAAATTTGAACAAGATATACATAGGGAGAGTGTGAACTAATAGTAGGAATTGAATAATATAAGTTTTCCCCTCAGTAATAATACTTTATACCGAAAGGAAAATACAAATCTGACAATTACAACTTATGAAATCAAAACAAATTCATAAGTTTTGTTTCTGATTTAATTAAAAAAAAGAGAAAAATAATTGCAGATACTGTTGAGATTTAGCGAATAAAAAAGACACCATACAAATTGAATTTAAAAATCTCTGAATCATAAGCATACATAAAAATTAAATAATGCTATATCGGAAAATTTGCTTCACATAAGTTGAAATTGCAAGAAACATGCATTCTTACTTTGATCTCATTTAGGTAATACCTTAAATTCTGCCGCCTACGAATTACAAAATCTGTTTCTTTCGTGATAATTTTACTAGGAATAGACCGTATACCTGGAAAATATCCAGTATTTGGTTGATTTTTCAATATCCAAAATACTGTCTGTTATCCGGGTCAAAACCAAAAGATATCCGGCTAATTTACCGGATATCAGGCTCTATACTACATAACATTTTTTAATATTATAAATTCATGACAGAATATTTGGAATGCTAGATTCGATAAAATTCATACCTGTATGAATTGATGTATTATAATAGTGTTTCTTTAAAAATGAGAATTTTTGTAAAACCTTTTACGAATAGAGTCTTAAATATTATCGAATATTGAAAATAAATGTTTTTTTTTTTTTTTTTTTTTTTTTTTTTTTAAAGTTAGTTAGTTATATATAGACCATTTCTATGAGATGTTACACCTGTCACAAAACTTAAAAAATTAATTTTAGAAAATTAAATAATATTTATTGATTTGTTATGATTGATATGATGATATAAATGATATTAAACGATTGTTTTATTGTTGCTTTAAGATCAGTGGTTCCCAAAGTGTTTATTAAAGCGCACCGATGTGTATTTGAAGATGCCTTGTGTATTGCAGAAAAATAGGTATCCAAATATAAAATCAACATATTTCTCAAACTTTTATATATAGTGTGCCTATAACTATTTCAAGGACTTTAAATGCGCCCTGACATTAAATTTTTTAAGAACTACTGCTTTAAGATATAACGTAGGAAGCTGATATATAAAAGTAATTTAAAGATGTAGTGAAAAAATTCTATCATGTTATATTCTGAAAGTAATTTTTAAAATAATTATTGATGATGTGACAGTTCATGAAATGGTTCATATATTAAAACGTATGTGTGTGAGAGAGTGTCTTTTCTTAATGTTAAAATTTTGCCTAATTACGTCACATTCCATAAGGTTTCTCGAATGAATATGTTACTATAATTGTTTTACTTTATGTGGTATTTTTAAATGTATCTTGTTGGTCATTTGAAAATATATGTATTGGGAATTGTTGTTTAAAAAACATTTATAAATGTTATACAATTTACAGCAAAAACTGTCACAAACATTTTGAATGCTTATTGTACAATCCATCTGTAATTAAGAAATTTTTTAAAGTGTGAAACTGATTTTACTGATTATTTTTCATAAGTTATTAATATAGTAAGTATAAAAACTCAGAAAAACATTTAAATTTATTATTTTGAGCCTTATAAATCTAAGAATTTTGTGAAATGTTTTTCAACAAACTTCTAAACAAGCCTTGCTCGTAGTTCTTTCTCTAAAATAATATTTTACTTAAAAAAAAAAAAAAAAAAAAAAAAAAAAAACATGTTTGTGTTTAACACTGCATGTGCTTCTACACGCCCTTGGGATATATTATATTCCAGCTAATTTTAATTCCTAACTACAAAATCTCGTCCCGGAAATTTTTTGCAATGTTTCACTTTAATAATATAGAATTAAAACTTCATTTATTTCTTTTCTTTTAAGCTTGTTCGTAAATTCTGGTGGTAGTTGATTTTAAAAGAAATTAATTCCCATGCGGTGAAAGGGTTAAGCTTGGCAGCATTAATGCCGGTTGGAGTGATAATGGTTAACAAATGTTTAATATTTTTATTTCGATTTTCGTCTTCAAACCACCGCATTGAATATTTTGTCCCCTGGAAGTGTAAGTGCATTTATTATCTGTCATTCTACATGTTATACAATTCAATGTCAGTGTATTTTCAAATAATTTGTAATTAATCGTATTGATAAATTCTGTATGAATTCATGTATTACAATTATGCTTTACTTAATCTGGTTTTTTTCTTGGATGTTCCTTGTCTTCAAATCTTTTTCGAATATAGTGTGTTTTTTTTTGTATTCATTCTTAAACATTCATTTATTCTCTAATTTCTCAAGTTCTTTGTAATACACTGTAAAAAAAGTTCTTTTGAAAAATAGAAACTTTCTGTAGATTTGCTACAGAAAATATCTGTTTTCTAAAACTAAAAAAATTATTACAAAATAACATCTCAGTCTGTCATAAGTCACCTTTAGTTCTGCAATCGGATAAAATCTGTATCAATGATTACAGATTTTATCTGGTAGGTACATATTTTTTTTCTGTTTTGCGTACAGAAAATTTTATATCGAAGCACGATTGATAGTACTAACAGTGGTCACATTCTCTGGCTTTTTTTACGACACTTTCTGGGATGAAAAATTTAAAAATTTTTTGCTACCAGTATTTTTATGGAGAAATTTTTACAGTATTTTCATAACAATATGTCGTGATTAAAAAGGATAGAGATTTTTCTATAAAAATAGTTAAAAAGAGTGGTAGTATAAAAAAGACGGAAATTTCTACTACTTAAAAGAGTTCGAAAAAAAAGAAAAAGAAAGAAACGCTGAAAGTACGACCCCTAATAGAATGGGCGCATTCGAAAGTATTTCCCGGTCATTTCCCGAGTTGGGAAATGACGTCACGCGGGAAGTTCGGGAAATTAGAACTACCATATAGCAGCCATGTTTGTTTATATACACTCGAACCTCCCATAAGGGACACCTCCGAATAAGGGACACCTCTATTTAAGGGACAAATTCTCTGGTCCCAGTAATTCGAATTAGAAATTTATGTGCATAGGCAAGTTCAGTAAAATTGGTCCTAATATAATAATTAACTATATCATGTAAGTAATTTTCTATTTAAAAAGACTTGACTTTATTAGTGTGTAATTTGCATTGCCAAAGTGCATTGATTAATTGATGTGTAACTGAGTGTAAAGTCTATTAAAAAATTTTTCATTGACCCTTTGAATATGGGACACCTCTGAATAAGTGACAAAATGTCCGGTCCCATGGGTGTCCCTTAATGAGAGGTTCGGGTGTATTTGTTTCCCGGGAAGGTGAGATGTGTACGAAAGTAGTTATATCTCGGTCATTTTCCGTAAGGCTCCTATATGGTAGTTCTAATTTCCCGAACTTCCCGCGTGACGTCATTTCCAACTCGGGAAGTGACCGGGAAATACTTTCGAATGCGCCCAATGAAGTTTGATTCTGTGGCTGTGAGATAAAGTCATTGTCCCCTATTCGTTGGGCTCTGGTTCGATCCTGGCTGGTAAAGCAGGAAAATTTTAGTTAATGTGTAACCTACGAGAAAAATCTGTTATGTGTGAATATTTTCTCTATTATTATGTTACATTCTGTATTGTTCTGTTACTTAATTAGTCGCTTGAAACGTACATATATTTAATTGTTACGATGTACTTAACTAGCCATTTAATTACAAATTTATACAGTTGAAAAAAAAAAAAGTTCAAAAGGATTATCGCACAAAACGTTGGAAATATGAAATAAATTTATAAATTACTTCTTTTATTATTCAAGCAGATTTTTTAAAGATGTTATACATTTTTATATGTGATTTGGGATGAGTCTTTGATGTAAATAAGATAAGCTTGTTATTTATAAATGTTATTATAAACAAATGTTGGTGGTTTTTTTTTTTTTTTTTTTTTTTTTTATTAAAGTTTTATAATATTTATTAAATGTTATATCAATTTACAAACTTGAAGTGTCAATTACTTCTACATAATTTTGCACAGTGTTTAAAATTTAAAATTTGGAATTTTTACAATTGCATTTTATTTTCATTACATTATAATTTCATTTTTAACAACCCTATCGCTGTTAGGCTGCTTTTAACAGCTTTTTTTCCCCCGATTTTTTCCACCAGTATATTTATATGATGATTTTTTATTAATTAATCGTGCAAACTTACTATTAAAAATTTTCAAAGAAAAATTCTGGTGGAAGTACCAGGGGGGAAATGTGGTTTGTCATCACCCTGTTTTAGTATACCTATTTGTTCCAAGAAATAAATACTATGAAAATATGAAAATTCATTTCCGATTATTTATAGCTACTTCTTAATCTTATTTAAAATTTTGTTACACTAGCCTTCTATTTAAACTAATAATAAAAAAAAATGAGGAATATAATCGAGAAAAGGTTAAACAAGTTTAAGGTGTAATACTTTTTTTTTTTTTTTTTTTTTTTTTTAACCTTTAAATGTAATACAGTAAGACCCCGCTTAACGCTGTTTCATTTAGCGCTGTTTCGGTTTAGCGCTCTTTTATTTCCCCTGTGGATTCCCCGAAATTGCTCGCAGCAGTACGGGGATTCCCTGAAATTGTGCACCCGCTGTTTCGCATTACGCTCTACTTTGATGGAACGTTTTCCCCGCGTTAAGCGGGGTCTTACTGTATAACCATTTTAAATTTAAATAATATAATTCTTATATTGACTATTTTATACGTCATTAAAATATTTTTAATATTTTTTAATATTTATGTATTATACATTTATTTATTTTTTGCAAAATGATACAAAACATGGCTTGTGGCAGAAACAGATAAGTAAATACTTCCATAAAAATATTTTGCGTTTTCTACTAAATGACTGTTAATATCACAGTATTTTAATATTAGAGTGAAATTTTACTTTTCGCACCGTGGTTTTTATTTCTTAAATTGAAGAATGTTTTCTTCAGTTATTTTTATTCTCTATGCTACTTGTTAAATGTAAATAATTGTAACTACTTTTCAAATAATAAAAGCATTTTTTTTTTATTTTATTTTTTTTTTTTTATAATGTTTCATTGTATACAGATTATCTGTTACTGTTATTTTTATTCGCAGTATGTCTGCATATCTTATGTAATGTATTTTGCAATTGTTCTTTAAATTATTTTTAATAAAGTCAATGTATTACATGCTTATTTCTCTCCCTACCCAATAAAACACAGTAGATAAATACATAAATACAGTGTTGGCCAAACTATTAAAAAAATTTTATTTTTTCACAAAATAAAAGTTCAAAAATAATTAACAATGCCATTTATTGACATATCTTAAAAATTATTTTTACATATTTTATTTGTAAATGTCTTGGTCATTTTGTAAGAAATTTTTCTCTTTATTCCAATAAATTTATTGCCTCTAATATATTTTATGCATTTCTTAGGCCTTTAATTCGCACACTTGAAAATCTTAAATTCTTAAAGAATAAAATTCTTCATTAAAAATAATGATATTCAAAACCATTTATAAATGCAAAAATGTTAAGAAATTACCTAAAAAATCTAAAATTATATTCTTAAAAAATGAAAATGAAATAAACAAAATAAATTGTAACTATTTTGGAAATCATATATTTTCCTATTTGAGATAAATTAGAGAACGTGAAATAAATCTATCGTATTTCAAATACTTTTGAAATATTTAGTTACAGCTGGAAACCGTCGAATTCGACGGTCACTTTATTGACCGAAATGTTTCAAAAATCGTCGCATCATTATTTAAATGTATTTCAAGTTAAAACATCTAATATAATTTACAACATTTCACTTAAAAAAAAAAAAAAAAAATCGGAAAAATGCTTATAAACAGAAATGAACCTTAAATTTGTATGATTTTATATCTTTAACTTGATTTTGTTTGAATTTCTATTTTTAAACAAAAGCATCGCGAAAAAAATAATCAGCTGTAACAAAAAAAAATTACCCCGAACCGAACGAAACTCTGCATTGTGACCCCCGGTGCCTGCGGCAGTGCATACGCCGGCCGCTAATAACAAAAAAAAAAAAAAAAAAAAATATTATACAGACACGACATTATTTCATTATTTAAAACATGAAAATCTGACATTGACAGATTTTAATTTAGTGCCAGAGGCCTACTGCTAAACTTGTTAATATCGACAAATTCTTCTTTAGTTAATTCGTGACGATCTAAATTCCATGATAAAGTTTTCATTAAATCAAACCAATGTGTTTCAGCTGCAGATATTGTAACAAATAACGTTGGAAGTCCAAACTGTCTTACAGCCGCAAAACAACGTTTTTTCTCTTTTTCCCAATGAGGGGGAGGTGTGCCGACTCATGTCAAAGGTGTGCCTTGTGGGGGGGACTCATGTCAAAGTTGTACCTTGGGGGGAACTCATGTCAAAGTTGGGCCTTGGGGGGGACTCATGTCAAAGTTGGGCCTTGGGGGGACTCATGTCAAAGTTGTATCTTGGGGGGGACTCATGTCAAAGTTGTGCCTTGGGGGGACTTCATTCAATAAATCCCCATTCAATAAACCGACTGAAATAGGCCCTTAGCACTATTAAGAGTGTATTATAAAAATTCGACAACGCTGTACCGACTGAAATAGGGGTACCTTGGGGGGACTCATGTGAAAGTTGGGCCTGGGGGGGGACTCATGTCAAAGTTGTGCCTTGGGGGGACTTCATTCAATAAATCCCCATTCAATAAACCGACTGAAATAGGCCCTTAGCACTATTAAGAGTGTATTATAAAAATTCGACAACGCTGTACCGACTGAAATAGGGGTACCTTGGGAGGGGGACTCATGTCGAAGTTGGGCCTGGGGGGGGGACTCATGTCAAAGTTGTGCCTTGGGGGGACCTCATTCAATAAATCCCCATTCAATAAACCGACTGAAATAGGCCCTTAGCACTATTATGAGTGTATTATAAAAATTCGACAACTGTACCGACTGAAATAGGCCTCTAGCACAGAAAAAAAAAAAATCCCAAAAATTAACCTGGAACCGAACCGACCCGCTCGGTGTTTCCTGGACTCATGATACCTTAAATTTGTATAATTTTATACCTTTAACTCGATTTTGTTTGAATTTCTGTTTTTAAATGAAAGCATCACGAAAAAAATAATCAGCTGTAACAAAAAAATTACCCCGAACCGAACGAAACTTTGCCTTGTGACCCCGGTGCCTGCAGCAGCGCATACACGGGCCGCTAATAACATGAAAAAATTCCCAAAAATTAACCTGGAACCGAAAGAACCCACCCGGCGTTGCCCGGGCCCCTGATAATAACCTTAAATGAACCTTAAATTTGTATGATTTATATCTTAATTCGAGTTTGTTTGAATTTCTATTTTTAAATAAAAGCATCGCGAAAAAAATAATAAGATGTAACAAAAAAATTACCTCGAACCGAACGAAACTCTGCCTTGTGACCCCGGTGCCTGCAGCAGCGCATACGCGGACCGCTAATAACATAAGAAAATTCCCCAAAATTAACCTGGAACTCAACGAGCCCGCCCGGTGTTGCCCGGGCCCCTGATAATAACCTTAAATTTGTATTATTTTATATCTTTAACTCTATTTTGTTTGAAAACAATAATCATCTGTAACAAAAAAATTACCTCAAACCGAACGGAGTTTGGGCTCGTGACCCTGGTGCCTGCGACAGCGTATATGCGGGCCGCTAATAACATGAAAAAATTCTCAAAAATTAACCTTGAACCGAACGAATGTCTGACTCCTGTTTCCGCTGCCTGTGGCTTCGGCACCGTATAGCAGGCATGCTACGCACGAGCTGCAAAATGCACTTTCCTCCACCAGGGGGCGCAGTATGTTGTATGCGAACATCACCAATCGCCTTGAATGTCCAACACCTTTCAAATAAGGTGTCGCGTGGTGGTGTCAACTGCAAAATCCTTTAGTTGCACTCTCCACCGCCAGGGGGCGCAGTGCGTTCTGTTCGAACATCATCAACGGTCAGGAAATACCAAGACATTTAAAATAAGGTGTAACATGATAGGATTTACAACAAAATCTCCTTGTTCCATTTTTCACCACCAGGGGGCGCACTATATTGTATACAAACTTCCCCAATCAACATGAAATTTCAAGACCTTTAAAATGAGGTGCTACATGTGTGGGTCTAGAACGGATTTCCCTAATTTCCCCCCTTTCCCCTCCCCCAAATCTATTTACCCCCCTTTAAAATCGAAAATTTTAAAATCGCAGAAAGAGATTTTTTAGTATTCGAGTCTAGTCCCCCCCCCCATGTACAATTTCTTCATCGTGAAGTAATTTGGAGCTGAGTTAAGCCAACGAGATATATAAATTAGAGTGCTGATTCAATGGATGAAGGATTAACTTTCCGTGGTTCAAGATAAATCACGTGACATGCTCGAATAGGTTGCTGTGTTTGTCCCTTTATCGTTATTTTGGCATTTAAAATATCAGTTCGACAAATTATCATTATTATTAGGTAACATGACAGTCCTATGAACGAAATAAATTGTTTTTAAAATAACTTTACACATATTTCACATTTTATTTCACATTTTAAATTAATTTCACATAAATAATAAAATACCTTTTTTTTTCATCGTTTCCCAACAAAGTTTAAAAGTGTTTATAAAAGAAAATTTAAACTTTTAAAGAGCTAAATTTAACAACAAATAATAATTTTTCAACTATTTTTAAGTATTTTGTCGGTTAAAGTTCAACTACACGAAATAAAAGAGAAGTAAAATCAAAATCAAAATGATTTACAACAAAAGAATATTAAACTACGTAAGTAAACAAAAACATTGGCGTTTATGACTTATTATGCGAAGAACAATCTCCAAACCGTTGCCATAGAAATTTACTGAAAATAAGCTGTTACCAAGGGAACCATCGAATACGCAGGTGCAAGGAGAGCATGTCACATGACTGATCTTGGACCTTCTCAAGGGTTACCATTTATCACTCTATTTTATATATCTCGTTGAGTTAAGCTCGCAAACGTGTTTTTAACCCCTGCTCCCCCAGGTAGGGGGGGGGGGGGGGAGACCGTTCGACTTCTTTTATTTTTCTCTTTTCATGACACATCTACAGACCAAGATCTTTTTTTAGACACCTCAACCAAATTTTTACACCTAAGCGTTCTCTCAATTTAGTGGAGACAGACAAAACGCGTTTCAAATTAATATATATATTTAATTCATTTAGAATTATGAATATTGCTTATAATCAATGCTGCCAGACTGAGGGAAATCATTACACAATCATCACGATTAAATTTTAGTGGTAGATATTGAATAAAAAATTCCTTCAATTTTGCAGCACTGCTTCAAATAGCATTCAAAGTTTTCAATAGTTTATTTAGCTGTCAACAGATGGCGACACTAGTCAAAAGGAGGCACGTAAAACTGCGTAAGACATGAAATCGGGATCAATTTCGTAATACTGCATTTTTCCTCCTCCTTCTACCTTGGGTAAGTTCAGCGTTACTCCCCATTCTCCCCGGGCTCCTCAAAAATGACGTCACGAATTTCACCCGGGAAGTTGTGTGGGGAGAAGATTTGCTGAACGCCTTTGGGGAGTTCACTCAATCAACCAAACAATAACAAACATGGCGGATATCGTCAATATTTTGCGTATATTTTAAAAGTTTCCAAAAAGAAGAATCACAAATAATAAATAGCTTAAATAAAAGGAATTATCTTCCAAGAATAAGATATCATATGAAAATTATAAAAGAAATGGATAATTAAACAAATTTCAGGAGATATTTCATACTAAATCGTGAAACAGAAGCTGTTGTTAGAAGCATAGCATGGTATGTTTTTTAAATCGTATTTTCAGACGAATTCTTTTCTTTAGTTTAAATTATTTTATACTGAGAAGTATTTGAGCGGTTAAATCACATTTTTCGGTTTATGTTGGTATTATTTATACAGGTTTCTTTTTTGTATTTTGCATTAGATTAAATAGCACTTGTTAATTATGCAGTTGTACTAGTGTGACTTCGTAATGCATATCAGATTTAACAGATTTATGCTTCGCATGTTAATTTGTTTTATGTATTACTATCGTATGAAAAAAATGTAATTTCCTATAATATGTACATGCTAATGTTTTTATGGATGATCAAGTTTACATTGAAAAGATTGAATTAAAACCGGATACTTTTCATCACGTATATGTTTTATTGCGTCTTATTCAAAAAATAAAATTGTGTTCAATTTTTTAGAATATTATCTATTTTATAATGTATTTAAAATTGATTGTTTTAAGTAAGTACTTTGATTTATGAAATATAATAAATGGTATCCTGATTAAGAAATATTACATTCTTATGAAGTGATGCTGTGTATGTAGTGGAGTGACTATTAATTGTAAATTAACATTTAAAAATTTGTGTGTGTGGAGAAAATTTTTCAATCATTGAATAAAACCAAAAATAAAAGAAAAATTTAAAAGTCTCAGAGAATGTAGTGATTTATGCTTTATGCATTTATACTTTGTTTTTAGCATAAGCATAGATTTGATATGTTGTCCTTGGGAATCGAAAACATACATGACATGTGTATATTTTCATGGTATATATTGGGCAAAATATTGTTTCATATTACTGATTGTTCCCTTAATATACCTTATCAAAATAATCAGGATTTTTCAGAGGAATCAAGTATGTTTGTTAAATAAATTTGTGATCTCTTCTTTTTCACTAAGGACAACAGATATTATATCTTTTTCTTAGCATGTTTATCACATTATAAAATTTTGCAATTTAAACTTTAAATGTAGTTATATAATGTAAACTTGATCAGGCCTGGGATTCTCGAGTACTGAGTTGCCTTTAATCTTAAAACACCAAATACCAATGAAAACTTGATCATCCATAAAAAAAATAATAAATACTACTTTAAACTGTAAAAAAAAAAAAGAAGATCCAACTCGCATTTTTTAAAACAACAGAATCTATAAAATATGAAATGTATTGTGAAGTTTGGCTAATACAACTGCAATTAACAAGTTTACTTTAATGTAAAAAAGGAATAAACGTATATAAATACCAATATGAACCGAAAAATGTGACTTTTCGTTTATTTGCTTAAGCACTTCCAGTATAAAGTACTAATAAAAACTAAAGAAATGTGTTCAACTGTAAATACAATTGAAAAAAAAAACTAATATTTTCACAAGAGCTTCTATTTCCTGAGCCTAAAGTGTCTTCGGAAATATGATGAATCTTTCACTTCTTTTATAATGTTGCAAGCATGCAATCTAATAGTGCAGTTCACATTTATAAGGGAAAATTAGTCTGTTGGTCCACTTGGTGCTTTTTTTTTTTTAAATTGTTAACATTGTACTGCAGTTATAATAGCCCATTGGCGGCATAAGATAGCAAGCTTTTCAGTGATCTAAATAATCAACAAAACATGTTGGAAAAAAAGCAGTTTGATCAGAAACAAACATAGAAAACAAGAAAAATCATCTTCAATACAATTTTTAATAATTTTACTAAAAATTATGAAACTATAACATCCAATTAGAAAGAAAATGATATAAATCTTTATCGACTACTAGCAAAGCACCGGTTCGGGAACGTACCGATTTCCGAATGTGGGAAAAATTTCAAAATCAAACTCGATATGTACAAAATTCGGCCTGATGCTGCCTGCGTGCCAATAGATCGAAGTTTGTTAACGAAACCATTTTTTAATTAATGAAATCAACGAAGGCTTTTCTTGCTTCGCTGGTCACTATATTTAAAGAAAACTCTTTTTCTATATCGTTTTACAAACAAAAATAAAATTTAAAAGACATGAAATTGCCGAAGACCAAATAGACCAAAGCCCGCTTTGGTTTCCCGCTGCCTTTGGCAGCGGCCCACTCTTTCTCGGGTGTCTGTCCCTATTGCCTGTGACAATAGCTTACCAGTGTGCTTCCATTTGGGTGCTTATCAGATGACAGTTTCGAAACGCTTGGCTTAAAGTGGCTTTTACGAAAGTGGAGTCCTTGGCGAAAAATGTCCAATCTATTTTAGCATCAAAATTTTAAAATTACCCAGGATTATCAATAAGTAATGCTCTTTAATTTAATGCTGAATTAGCTTTTATGCCAAGTGCGATTCATCCGTGTCAAAAACATACTATTTAAACAAAAGGGGAAAAAATCTAAAATTGAGGTAATATTTTTTACTCCATGTGCAAGAGCAAATTTATTTAAAAAAAATTTTTGCATGAAAGCATATTTCATTTTATGTTGAAAAAAAAAAAATAAATAAATAATAATAATTTTTTTTTTGGCAACAATTAAAAATTTAAATGTCCATTTTAAAAGCTTTTACCAGGTTATTATTTTCACGTTTTAATTAATTAAAAAAAAATCTAATCAAAGTTTCGTTACAAATAAGAGGGGCATTTTTTCTGAATCCGTCGGTTTAATTAACTTATCGATCGGACTATTAGATTTTTTAAAATTAACTAAAGTATGAAAATCTGGTAGCAACTTGCATCAACACACAGACAGAGTCAAAAATCTCTTAGCCATTTATTTATAGAGAAAATAGCAAGCTTTGCCCGCTTCGCTGGACACAATATTTAAATGAGTTGTCAAAATTCCATATCGTTATTAATTAACCTGAGTTCCCGTTGTGTTCGGTAGAGATTTTTCTCGCTCGCAACGTGAGGAGTCCATGTTCCCACTGCTTTCGGCAGCAACTTTCCTGATTCTTACTTCCCCTTCCCTAGTGGCTAAGTTCGAAGTCTCGACAAAGTACATATTGCGTACACCTAATAAACATCCACACACCAAAGTTCGCCATTCTAAGATAATTTAAGGCAAATTCAAACGTAAAAATGTATTTTTACAAATAAGTGTCAGATGCATATAAACAATTCACGCGCCAAATTTCGTTACCGCAGATCCCATAGATTTCCAAAGACAAATTTACCGCTAAAAGGGGGGAGGGGGTTATTGTCTTGAATTTGCTACTTTGTAACCCCCCCCCCCCCCATAAATAAAAAAAAATCGAAAATCACAAAAAAAAGAAAATGTGTCTTTGGAAATACCTTTGTAAAATATTTAGTAAAGCTCTGCTAAAAAATCCGGAATTTCTGAAATTTCCCTCCCAAAAAACGATTTTTTCCCTCTCTTTTTTAAGAATCAAGAATTAAAAAATGGTATTTGTTTTATTTATACTCAATTTTAATCTCACCATGTACAATTTCTTCACCGTGAAGCAATTTGGGGCCGCGTTATGCTTACAAACGTTTTTTTCTTCCTGCCCTCCAGGGAAGAAGTGGGGGTATTTCGATAAATCCCGTTTCTTTAGTTATCAGATACATATAAAAAATTCAAGCACCAAACTTCATGACCGCAGCTCTCATGATTTTCCCAGGACAAATTTAGCGCTAAAAAGGGTGTCTCAAATTTGCGCTTTGTAACACATACCATATACCCCCCCCCCCCGCCTAACCAAAAAAAAATGGCAGGTGACAAAAAATTAAAAACGTGTTTTGGAAATATCCTAAAGGAGTCGCATGGCTCTTTTTTACATCTTTGTTCCATTCTTTGGAGAGTTTTACTCAAAAATCCAGAATTTGCAAAATTTCCCGCCAAAAACGGATTTTTCCTATACCTCCTCTTAAAATTCGGAATTTCCTAAATCGCTGATAATGTTTTAATTGTACTAATGTGTAGTCTCCCCTTGTGCAATTTCTTCACTGTGTAGTAATTTGGAGCTGGGATATGTTTACAAAGGTGCTTTTGCCTTCTGTCCTCCTTTGGGGGGGGGAATGGGGGTAATTTTGATAAATTCGTTACTTTAGGTGTCCATTAGGGTGTATGAACAATCCAAGCACCAAAATTCGTGATGGCAATTTCCATAGATTATTCATAATGAATTTAGCACTAAAAGAGGTGTCTCGAGTTTGCCCCCCGTAACACCCCCACCAAAAAAAAAAAAAAAAAAAAAAAAAAATTGGAAATATCCTAAGGAAGTCACATAGCCTTTTTTCAATATCTTTGGTAGAGTTCTACTCAAAATCAGGAATTTCCAATATTTCCTGCCAAAAATTGATTTTCCCCCTCCCTTGCATTAAAAATCAAAAAATTATAAATCACAGATAATGTGTCATTTGTTCTCATGTCTAGTCTCCCCGTGTGTAATTTCTTTACTGTGAAGCAATTGGGAGCCTAGTTATGCTTATAGATGCATTTTTTTTTTTTTTTTTTTTTGCCCCCCCACCCTCCTGCGAGGCACTGTTGGAATTCCGTCCAGCCATTCTTGAGTGATACCTGGACAAACATGTTTTTGTCTTTTGCCTCCCCAGGGGAGAATGTGGGAGGAATTTCTGTAAAGATAGTAGCCCATGTCCTATTCTAGACTATTATCTATCTCTGTACCAAATTTCATCCAGATCCGTTTAGCCGTTGTGGCGTGATTGAGTAACAAACATCCAAACTTTGTTTCACATTTATAATATTAGTATACAGGGTGTCTACTAGGTCATGAAAGTCATGAAATCAACAATGGGTTATGAAAGTCATGAAATTCAGCAATAGGTCATGAAAATTAAGAACAGGTCATGAAATTTGACCGTCGGTTTGAGTCACGTATTGGTTCAGGTAACCCAATTTTACTGGTCGGGTTGAACAATTTTTTTCTCTTGCAGTTCGGATTGAGTTGATTGAATTTTTTTTTCTACAAGTCGGGTCGACTTGAGAATATTTTTCAAAATAATTTCATTAACGGGCAAAAACATAATTCGGCAACGCATCATTTGGTGCATTGTCGCTTTGCTTGTAGCACTCGTGCCCACTTTGTTCGCCTGATGAATGGTCGTGTTTTTTTTTCAACCCGAAGCAATTGTTGCGAGTTTATTGCATTTTATGGTGTTTATTCATAGTTTTGTACTTATTACTAAACTTGAAGCACATTTTGTAACACTTGAAGTACACAACACACCTAAATGGTTAAAAATTATTGTTTATCCATTTTTCAGATTTTAAAACTTTTAACTTGGTGCATTAGTAATTACATTTTAAAGTATTTACCAGTTTTATAGCAATAAAAATTTACTTTATAACTTAAATTTCAAGATTTTTAGATGAATTATTAATTTTCATTTTAGGTTTTGAGTCGGGTGTGGGTCATTAAAATTTTCTATTATGAGTTCATGTCTATTTTCAGATTACTATTATTTAGTAGCGTAAATATATAAACATGATTATAAATTTAGTATACTCATTTGTATCTTTAAAAAAAAATTATCTTCTATGAAAATCTACAGTTGGATATGTCGATAAAAAAGGTCATGAAAATTTTTTTGAGGTCATGAATTTTTTTTCTGTCAAGTCGGTAGACACCCTGGTATAGATTGTTAATATATAATTTCAGATTTTAACGATGCCAACAGGAGGTTGTGTTGTTTTCCTCATATGCGATTTGGCGAGAAAAAGACCACTACATTTGGTACGCTTATCGCCCATTCTTAACTAGACCTGAAAATTGTAAACATTTACAACTATATTCAAACATAACAAAATCCTTCAGATTAGTAGAAACAATAGGACACAAGTAAACTAAAGAACTTAATTATTAAAACCAAATGCATTTAATAACATATCTATCAACATTGAAGGATCAAAATAAGGGTGATTCTATATATGGTATTTTCAGGTTTACATAATATTGGTCGACTTTAGTTTAATAATATTGACAGGCTTTAGACATATGCGAGTTTTTAATAATTTAATCCATGATTTAAATCGTTAAAAATCTTTATGCATAAATAAAGTTTAGCAATTGAATGAAAATGTACTAATTGATATTTTAAAATAAATCTGTCTATTGACTCACAAGATTTTTTTTTTTTCAACAAAAGTGAAAGTAACTGGAAAATTAAAAATTTATAGAAGTTTTTGATAAAATACACGTATAACTTTAAAATGCTCCAAAAAAAAAAGGGGGGGGGGGAGGGACAAATATATGAGAATAAGGAGCAGTAGATGATAATCCCAAAATAAAAGTTTTGCATAGTTGGCAAGTATGATATAATTACGAAAAAATATTCCTGTAATCAATTTAAATGATATGCAGAGGGGAAATGTGTTTTAAAAAAAAAATACTAACTTAAAATAACGTCCGAGATTGCTCATCGTTAACACATAGCTCAAATGAAGATGGTAAAAAACACTGCTTTTTTAAAACAAGTGGAAATAAGTACTAAAATTATTTACTGTAAAAAAGCCCCGCGTGCAAAGGATTAATCCACTTTTCAGATTTTTAACTTATTACAATTACATTTTTAATTCTTTTAAAAATAATTTACCAACTGTGTGACAATAAATATAATTTTACCTTATTTTATCCTTGAAAAAAGTTTTTCATGATTTTTAGATGAATTATTAATGGTCTTATAGTTTTTGGGTTTGGATATAAAGAAAGCAGGTGTGGGTCACAAAAATTCTCTACTGCGGGATCGGGTCAGTTTTCAGGTTGATGAAATTTTTTTTGTAATCTCTTTAATTTGTAATATTTTAATCTCTCCTAAACAAATCTTATTTTTGACTTAGACTTTTCTTCTTTAAGTATTTGTAATTTCTTAAGATTCTGTAACATTCTAAGCAGTTCACAGCACAAGGTAATGGTACTCTTTTATTTTTATTTTTTCTTGTCTGGAAAGATTTAGTTTTTTCTTTTTTTTTTTTTTTAAGTATGACAGATCTTACTATTTCCTTCAGACAAAACTGTAAACAGTAAAAATCAGCAAATATAAGAAATTGACATGTATTGCCCTGTTAAAAAAAAGAGCATAAAAAATGAATTTAAAAGAAAACGTATATTTTTTTAAGTTACAATGATAAAAAAAATAAATAAATACGGTTAACTCTTTGTTAACAGGCATTCAACTAACAGGATAATTTCAAGAAACACTTTATTTTTTCCTCACTAATAAATTGTTTTAAAAAATTTGCTGCTTTTTGTAAATTATAAATAACTGAGCACACACACACACACATACACACAAAAAATAAATAAATAATTTCATTATCATAAAAACATGGAAAAGTATATATCATAATACTCATACTTTATTCACTGGATTAAAAAAAAAAAAAAAAAATGTGTTTCTCACATCGTAAGAAAAAGTAAATTGCTATACTAGTTAACTAACTGTGGCATTTAAGTATAACAGTAAGGACTTTGTGTAAAACATCATTCAATATAGCAATACTTTGAAATTAATTTAAAGAATGACATGTAATTTAACAATCTATTTTTCTTTATTTAACTTATCAAAATTTTTTAAACATTTACAACTAAATTCAAACATAAAATTCTTCAAATTAGTACAAACAGTGGGACACAAGTAAACTAAAGATCTCAAATGCATTTAATAACTTAACATATCTACCAACATAGGATCAATATAAGGGTGATTCTATATATGGCATTTTCAGGTTTTTACATAATAATATTGATTGGCTTCAGTCTAATAACTTTGGCAGGTTTTCAACATATGCCAGTTTTTAATGGTTTAATCCATGGCTTAAATTGTTTAAAAAAAAAAATGCATAAATAAAGTTTAATAATTAAATAAAAATCTAGTAATTATTATTTAAAAATAATGCTGTCTATTGAGACGCAAGATTTTTTTTTTTTTTTTTTTTTTTTTTTCCGGCAAAAGCGAAAATCACTGAAAACTTAAAAATTTAGTGAAGTTTCGCATAGTTGGCAAGTATGATAACGAAAAAATATTCATGTAATCAATGTAAATAATATGCGGAGTGGAAATGTGTTTTAAAAAATAAACACGTTAAAACATAGCTCATTTAAATCATGTGATGAAGATGAGTAAAACACTGCTTTCTTAAAAACAGTGAAAATACGTATTAATTATTTACTGTACGAGTTTTATATTATGAAAATATTTTATTACTTTTCTTAAAATGTAATGTAATATACTTTTATAGTCTGCCGAAATTAATCAAAGTTAATTGCATTAATAAAATTTCCAATAAAAAAAGCACACAATGCAAAATAATTATGATTCTGTTGACAAACAAGCACACACGCATGCGCGTTACACGTCACGAGACCAACTCCCCAGAAAATCTTCCAAGTTCCCGTAAAAAAAGTCTGGGTAAAATGGGAACATCCCGTGCTCCCCAGACTGGTGCGCTGAACGCCTTGGGTTACCCACAAATGGTCACGTGATGACATCGCTGAACGGCTTGGGGAGATCCCGGGGAGACCGGGCTTCCCGGGAAGCGACTGCTGAACTCAGCCCTTCACTGTTAAAAAAATGCAGAAAAAATATAGAAATTCTCTGTAATTTCAGAAAAAAAAGTCGTAAATTACGGAAAAATTACGTAGACAAAACGTATTTTACGACTTTTTTTCTGAAATTACAGAGAATTTCTGTATTTTTTCTGCATTTTTTTAACAGTGTTCATGGTGCTGATTCAATGAATGAAGGATTAGCTTTCCGTGATTCAAGATGAATCACGTGACATGGTTATTACTCCGATCGTCATAGTGACGTTCTTGGCGAGAGTTGTGCTTGGCGAACGAGAGCGTGATATCCAAATTCAAATAGAGAAAGAGTTTATTTTTATTAATACACGTTCGAGATTCTGTTCCGCTTCGTGGTTTATATTTATTATGAAATGAAAATTTGAACTAGAAGCACCTTTTGTAAAATGATATTTAGGATAGACAATTTAAACCACCTTGAAACATACACAGTAATATATTGCTTTAAAGTTATTTATTGCTTATTATAATTGTTTAAAGATAAATTTATAAATGACATATGCAATATTACTTTTCTTAAATCGTAAATAAACTATTATAAAAGTATAACTTTTTTTTTTTTTGTCAGACCTCCAACATTTTATTAAAACAGAAATGTAATATTTAAATAAAATTAACAAATTTAATCGAATATATTTTTATTTTTTAAATACTTTATAAAGATATTTCATCAAATTAAATTTTCTTTAAATATACTACGTTTTCTTCTTGAATGATTTCATCAATTTATTTATTTATTTTTAAACAAGCTAAATCATACTATCAGCATCTGTTTCACAATTGTTTTAATATTATTAGTAGTAAGTTAGGGCCGCGGTAGCCTGGTTGGTAAGAGCAGCGTGATCGAAAGATTGCGGGTTCGGTCCTCGAGCCGGCCGGAGACCGTCGTGTACGCTAAAGGCGACTGGTCCACGTTAAATTCCGTCGTGATCGCAAAGTCCTCCAAGTTCCCATCAAAAATTATACCTCTGGGGGTACCGAACATGGGTTCAACTCGTTCTGATTCCGGATTGTTTGGCTGGTGCTGCCATCTTTCACCAGCTTATGGAGCTAGAAGTCGTACTACCTCCCTATGAGGCGCTCCTAATAACGGAAGACGCAACCCTCATGCCTTAAAATAAGTCCGGTAGTTCCACTACCGGGACTCGGAATTTCCGAGTGGCACACGACAACAACAACGATAGTAAGTTAATCTTTTGGTAAGATTTTCAACACTAAGATAATAATTATATTTGCATATTTACAAATAAACTATGTTTGGCGATATAATTTAGTAAAAAATATTATCACTCGAACAAAAAATATTTTTGATATACAATTATATATAACACTCAAATTAGATAAATAATTTCAGATGACTTTCATTGAAATAAAACAACTGTAAAATGTATTTTGATTAAATTTAAAAGCTATTGCTCACATAAAATAATCACAGTTTTATAAACAACAAGCATTAAGCAAGAAGATTTTATTATTATTGTAATTATAATCAATAATAATAAACTAAATAAGCAATCTATTTGTATGTTTTCTTGAATCAGAGTTCTTAAACAGTTTATAATCAATAGCTGGTTTGTTATTATTTATTTATTTATTTACTTTTTCATTTAAAAATAAATTACAATAATTCATGTAATTCATAATTATGTATTCAATATCAATTCTTTTTTTTTTTTTTTTTTTTTTTTTTTTTTTTTTAATGAAACAACGAGTTTTTTTTAACATCTTGGAATTTCAGTTCATGTTTGTTAGTTATTCAATTTCCTAATTGATTTTATTTTGAACTACATGTAGGCACACCCTGTATATTTTTCTTGGAGAGGAAAGACACCACACGTGTATCCTATAATTGTTAATTAAACAGCATTTTCATATAAAAAAAAAAAATCAATAACTTTGTTTTAAATCATCTCAGACCTATGGTTCAACTATTCGTTTTAAAGGTATTTACGAGTTCTTTTGAAAGATACCCATATTGAAAGCTTACATCCCCGGGGGGGGGGGGGGAGCGTGCACAATTTTTTTCCTAGTTTACTACCACTATTTTCAATAATTTACATTAATTTTACAATTACACATTAAAAATAACTCTCATTATATGCATTTATACGAAATTTTGTTCTATACTGCCAAGTTTAAAAAAAAAAAAAAAAAAAAAAGATCACAGCGTACATGTTGAGCGATGGATCCCCACTTTTAATCAACACCAGTTTAAATGAGGATCCAACTAAATACGAAGTTTGGTTAAATTGGTTCGTGAGATACAGCATCCACAATATTTGTGATACACACACAGAGACAGCCAGATATTTTCTAAAAACTGTCAAATTGCGTTCAGGACTTCTCAAAACATATAAATTCATCGAAAACTGGAGTTCAAAAATTTTCACGAATTCAATACTTTCGGGGGGCGATAGAGATACTTTCTGCAGAGGCTATACTTTGTTACAATGGTTAAAAATTAGGAAAAAGAAATACTTTTGATATATTATTAAGTGGTTTCACTCACTGTAGCCATTCTTTGTATATAGTATATATTTATAGCACAAGTGTCTTGTATGAAACTAGTTGGCTTTTTTCTAGCAAGAGCACTAGAGATGTGGGTGTATGGTTTATGATTTATCTACATGCATGACCAAGATCCGGATGTATTGCCCTCTGTGTGGAGTCTTTTTTAAAGAGTGTCTACCCGTATTCACTGAAGTTTAAGAGAAAACCATAGAAAAGTCTGTCTAAGCCAATGACTACTATTTGGGTTTGAACCTGGCACTCATTGTCTGGTATAAAGGAACACAATAAGAATTTCTAAATTTCTTTTTGTAAGATATTTTAATTTTAACAATATTAACTATATACTGCAAAATTTCATCATTCCTTAAAGAAAGTTCATGTATATTTTACCACAGAAAGTTGGAAATACTCTGAAGGAAGCTAAAGTTTCCTTTCATTTTTCCTTTTTAGTTAAGAAGAATTGGATTTATAAAAACTTTCAATGAATTTAGACATTATGAAATGTCCTGAAAACATTGAATTATTTTTATAAAAGTTTTGTCTGTCGCATGTCGTACTAAAATTTTGCAGATGCAGTATTTCACAAACCAATGGACAAAATTTATAGACCTGACACAAATTGATGCTGATTAGTTTTCTGAATATATTGTCCAACAGGTTATGCTACAATTTATCCCATTCATGGGAAGGCTATATCTCAGCTTCTACAGTGTATAAATCAACCAAACTTGATCTGTTAGATGAATATGATTTTAAATTATACTACTTTAATTTGAGTGGATATCAGTCAAAGGATAGCGCTTGTATTTTGCAATTAATATTCCTTTCTACAGGAAAGTAATATTTCAACATTATGATACAAAATTTAGAGGTCTGCACGGGCCGGGCTTCCGGCCCGAGCCCGAGCCCGGCCCGGCCCTCGGGCCGAATTTTTGAATTTGCTCTCGGGCCGGGCCGGACTTGGGCTTAAAAAAATTTTTCAGGCTCGGGCCGGGCCGGGCCTCAGTGAAATTTTCTCCGGGCCGAGCCGGGCCTGAATGAAATTTTCTCCGGGCCGTGTCGGCCCGAATCTTTTTCTGGTTTTCTCGTTAATCAACGAAAAATGAAAATGATAAAATATTTCTTCAGCCATTTATTTTACGTAATTTTACAGGCTTGTATGTAACATAAAGTTCTATTTTGTTAAAAAAGTGTCTATAAGGTCAATTTAATTGTCTGTCAGTCTGTCTGTCCAAAATCTGATTTTTCGCAAATATTTTTAGCATGCCTCGAAATTAATATATTTTATTTAAAGTAATATTAGATGGTTTCCTATTCAAAATAGTATGCATGTCACTACCAGTTTGCATACATGTAATAACAAAAGAAATTAGATACATTACTGTGTATAAGAGTTTGTTTCTTATGATCTGTTGAGTTTAGGTGGTATAAATAAAGGCTATAAAAACCTTTCCGTTGTAATTTTTTCTCTAAGGCTCCTTTTCCTTTTCTTCAGTGGACGAAAGTAGCTTCATTTTTATCAGTGGCAAAAGCAACTTTTCTATTGAATATGGTTGGATTAACATTAAAGTTTTGTTTACCGGAGCACATGAAAGATTCGGATACATTATGGTATATAAGAGGAAATGGTTGAAAGTGCATTTTCAGTAGTATTAATCATTTTAAATACCTTCCTATATTGTTTGATGAATTCTAATATTTTCTATTTGACTTTCTGTTTGTCTTTGTGCCTTGTCTATAATAATGAATTTCTGTTTATATATAAATATCTTGTAAAATTTCAGCAGTTTTGTTAAAGAACGTACTATTGTTTGGTTATATAAAACCTCTGCAAAACGCATACTAAAAATCTTTTTCATAAAAAGGCATTTTTTTTTTTTTTTTTTTTTTTTTTTTTTTTTTTGTTATTTTACATATTTTTGAATCGGGCCGAGCCCGGGCCGCATTTTTCGACTTCATAACGGGCCGGGCCGGGTAAGCAAAGTTTTCGTACGGGCCGGGCCCGGGCCTCGAAATTCCGGCCAGTGCAGACCTCTAACAAAATTCACCAAACTTTGTGTATGAGATGAATGTTATATAAATTTATGCTGATTCAATTTGGGTGCATATTGGACAATAGGTGGTGCTACTATGCTACGGCATTTTTTGCTTACCGGAAGGTTTTATCTCAGTTTCTATAAATGATCCAAATATAAATGCAGCAAACTTGATGTGGAAGATGTATATTATGAAAAATTATGCTGATTGAATTTGGGTGTGTATCAGCTGTCATATAATATCACTATTACATTATACTATTTTCCAGACAGCTGCATCTCAGCTTTTACTGGTGAAAACTGCATAAATTTCACATATAAAACGTTAATTATGAGAAGCTAAATTGATTAAATTCTTATGCATGTCAACTGGTAGGTGGCCCTGCTGTATATACGACATATAAAAAACTTTATAATAGTCACAGTATATTTATTTTTGGTTACTGTAGTTTGGATTCGATTAATAAATTTACTATTTAATTTTCATCTTAAGAGCACATAATATCTTACCTTTCCGACAGCTAAAAATCACCAGTTATTCTATGGGAAAAAAATTTTCTAGAACTACTTATTATCTATTGAATTTTTCGCTTTCTTTCTTTAATTCTGCTTTCACATTCAAAGAAATTGTAATGGTAATTTTTGTAGTATTTTCCAAAATTAATTATTTTTATTTTCTTTATCCATTTTAAAATACTAAAAATGAATTAAGTACATTTTCACATTTTTATTTATTTATTTTTGGGAGGGCGGCGGCTGTAAAATGAAATAATAAAATTTTTAAAAATAACTTGTAAATGGCTACCAATTTCACAGTTATGAATTTTCTGTAATCAGTAATTCAGGAAACCAATTTTCTTCCTACAACATTGCTTTGACTGGTATTGTACACAATTAAAGTAAATGTGAAAATTCTTTACAAAGCTTGTGGTTAATTATGCTTTTTTCAGATTAAATGAAATAATCTTTTACAAGCTAATAAATTTAGGTTTTTTTATTTTTTTTTTCTCTTAAAGGGAGGGGGGGAGTACAATTCACGTTTTCATTTGTATATTTCAAATAGTTTCAACAAAATAAAGAATATAAGACTTAACTTGGTTAAATTCATTATTAAGTGAATGAAAATCTTATAAGATTACCACAAACTTCAAAACCCACAATAATTGTCTATTACTGCTTTCATGCTGCACCTATACCCATTTCTTTTAACCCGATGAAGTATTGTGTTTGGTTAAAGGAGTGGAAACAATTGAAATTTATGATATTGAACAATTTTTGAAATTTATGATATTTATTTACAAAGTTTTTATTTCCATTCATTCAACACCACTTTTACGTGAAGCTAGATGAATGCTATTTCCTACAATAAATATAGTTCACTATAATTCTCTTTCATAATATTAAATTTTTTGTTTCAAAATTCAAGATGCTCTTTCTTTCAAATATTCATTTTTTTTTATGGTAACGTTAATAATTTTTTCTTATAATGCAACATAAATTTTACTTGATTTACATTTCCACCGCTGTGTATTGTAAGGTTTGAGTGATTCGAAATTCTTATACTACTATATAACAGAAACCTTTCAAGAGATATTTTAGAGATAATTACAAAATTTTATAAGCGAATAAAAAATATATAATTATATATTTTTGCAGTAAAAGTTCCATTATTGATAAGTGAAAATTTTTATGCTACATGTCTATTAATTTCTAATTATGAAAGTCAAAAAATAAACTTTTTGCATAAGCCCCCTTTTTTTTTTTTCTACTTTTTCACTTTTTTTAAGGGGGGGGGGAGGGGGGTGTAGATTATACTGTATCCAAATTTAAAAAAATATATATAAAATAAAAATACTTATGATTGCATGCATTACTTATGATTTCCATTGATGCAAAGTTAAAATAAGTATTAAGTGTGTTAGCTTAATAAAATGCCGTGAACTTGAATTAAACATTTTTCGATTTAACGAACATTTTTCGAATTAACTTTACGCAATTAGTTTTCCACATAATGTAGAATAAATCTGAACACAGGCAAATATATATATAAACTAGTATGTTGTGGCCACTACATGACTGTCTACTGTATTTTCCTATAGAAATTCACTCATTAAAAATAAGTCATTAAAATTATTAGTTATTAAATTATCTGTATTATTATTGAAAAAATTGTGATTGAATTATTCTGTATTGATATTGACGAAAAGAAATATGAAATAATATGTAAATAAAATGATAATTATGAAATAATGATTATGTAAATAAAATAATATATAAATAAAATAATTTGCAGGTCGTTAGCTAACGATATCGTCAAAAGAAGATAAGAGAAAACTATCATTCTCCAACAATAACATATAAGTCAGAAAATTGTACAGTAAAAACAAGAAAGGAAGCTTCCTTTTAAATCTAGAAAGTTCCTGTTTTAATCCTTACTTCCTTTTAATCTTCACCCCCTTTCCCTTTAACTGTGCTTTCGCCAGACGTTTATGCGCAAAACATGATTCTCGCCGAAAGCTCTAACCAACCAGATCACGCGATACTGTGTTAATGGCAAAACTCGGACTGATCAGCGGGGGCAAAAAAAAGTGATGCCTTTTTTTCTCAGGGAAAGACGGGCATTTTACTCTTTTTTGGATGTCTTTCCCCGAGTGAATATACACTGGAATACACACCGATAATTTAGCAAATAAAATTTATGAATAATTTAAGTTCTAAAGATGAATGAAAAAACTCCAGGTACTCATTTTTCTTTCTCTCTTTTCTTCTTATTTTCCTCTTTTTTTTTTTTTTTTTTTTTTTGTATGGAATAACGACATTTAAAGAAATTTATCGTTTCCGTTTTACTATTTCTGTCTGGTTAGTAGTTTTTTTTTTTTTTTTTTTTTTTTTTGTCGAAAAAACTATTGGACGTATCCTCATATTTTGAGATATTCGAGTTAACCCTTTAACTGCCAATCGCAATACAGTCCATAACAAAAGTGTCTGAACACTAGCAAAAATTCCGATGTAAAAAAGTACATTTTATACGGTTTTGGTTAATAAATCCTTATCGAATCGTGTTCTTAGACTTACCAATCTTCAGGAAAATTTGCGTTAACCTTTTAACGGCCAGTCACAACATATAGCAAAAATTGAGTTTACTCGGAAATGGAGCGCGGACAGGTGGGCAAGCAGACAGGCAGAAAAACTAATTAATGTCATAATATTTTCTTAAACCTTGTTCGAAATTGTAATAAACGCTTAACACAACTAAAAATGCAATTCTAGCAATTTCGAATTATAGCCCCTAATATGAAGGAGATTCCACTAAACTTGCATTCAGCTGGTCCTTGACCTAAACTGGTGCTGATTAGATTTGGGAACCAATCGCTCAACAGGTGGTGCTGGCCATCCTATTTTGTTCTTTTTAAGTACTTAACATGACAGCATGGGACAAAATTTCATATAAATGTACATAATGTGAGTTATTTTTAACGCATGAATGTAAAATTTTTATGAATTATTGATAATAGTAGTAATAAACTTGAAAAAAAAAAATGTGTGCATGTAGGAGCATTGCTTTCCTCCTGGGAGGGAAGTGCCCTTCCCCCGGGACCTGTGTAAATTTTTAATGTGGGCATTTTAGAAAGAACTCGTCAATATTTCTAAAACGAATGGTTGAACCATAGATCTGTATTAATTTAAAACAAGGCCACCGATTTCTTTTATTTTTAATGTTAAATACATATATATATAGACATATATACAGTCGAACCTCGTTAACGTGAATTACTTTTAGCATGAACTGTTACCACAATCCCCGTCAAAATGAAGATTACTTTAGTTATATGACGATCAGTTACTGATAGCATGAATTACTTGTAACATTAACAGATTTTTGATCCTCCTTGAAATTCACGTTAACGAGGTTCAACTGTATATCTTTTCATGTCTGCACAAAAAATGATTTTTTTCAGCATTTATTATTATACTACTTTGAGAAAAAAATCGTCTGCATTCATCATGAAAAATATCTTTGATAAATTATAACTTTATAAATAATTTGTATTGCATAAATTTGTATAAGATTATATATGGAAGAAAGTCTTGTGGTAATACTAGTTATAATATATTAAAACAAGCGGACTTTACCTCTGCCGCTGCTAACTACATTTAAAAGAATCTTGAAAATTCGATATTACTTACTAAAATAAAAACTTAAAAAATATTAAAATTAAAAAAAAAAGTTTTCCATTAAAAACCAAAACGGTATTTAAAGCGTCATAATAACAAAGCAACTGATTATAAAAAATGATATTTTTCATAAATTAGTTAAATTTAACTTATTTATGAAAACTTGTTCCACTTCCTTTCATAAATGTATTTGTACAATTAAAAGCCGCGCAGGATTTCTGCATTTTCAATATATATCAACATTTTATTCCATTATTGTTTTTGGGATTTATACTCTCTCATGGCTGATGCAAAAAAACTTTTTCGGCATCAAAAATCATTGCACGTTACCATAGGGATGATAGATCTATATATATTACTATATCTATGTTGGGAACACGGATTAAAAGAGTATAGGATGTATTACGAATGTTATGGAAAAGTAGTAATTTTCATCTTAATGATAGAGGGCAACCAGATCTCAAAAATGCACCAATCAGCACGTTTGTTTACATTTCTGGCTGTTCATTCGCAGAAATCGGATGAGTGGCTGAAGCCGAAGGCGGGCTTTCACTTTCTTCTGATAAGTTTAAAAAATACTACACCAGACGGCGATCAAATCGCTTTCCTACACTCGGTTGAATTAATGCGGAAAAGAAAGCTCCGGTTGCCGCGCTCTCTGCCCTATCTCGTTATAATTCCTATACAATCTTCTTCCGTGGTTTGGAAAAAAAAAATATGCTACGAAGACGAAGCCATGTTGTGTTGATAGATGGCTCCTCCTACAGTAATTACGTCCGACCAATTGTTGTTTTCTATTTGCTTATCGTCGTAGCTTAGAGTGTTTCAAAAATCCCATGGAAATTCGAAGACTGTCCTCATAATTTGAAGCACGGAGTAAAAAGACAAGAGAAGACGGTAACGCTGAAATTTTGTGATGTTGTTTTCTAATGTTTACAGATGGCGCCAGCGTGCAATCCTTCCTTCTCTCCAGCTTTCGCAATGTTATTCAATGGGGAAATGTCTCGTTTTAATTATTTTTTTAAAAATAATATCAAGCTGAAGAAATTTCGATTGAAAGCAAATTTCATTAAATAGAGTATTCTAACCAACATGTTTTTTTTAAGAGCCATTTTATACTAATTTTACTTTGAAAGAAAGCTTTTAAAAAATGACGATTCTTATGAACCGAAGTTAGCTAAAACAGACAATTGGGACTTGGGAGGAAGGAGAATGGATGAAATTTTGTAAAGAAAAAAAATAAACTTACTTTAGGTGCAGAAAATACGAACTCGGACTTTATTTTTCTCCTAGGGCTTTTTTTTGTTTTTCTTATCACTATCATAGCCTGTTTTACAACTAGAAACGAAGCATTTATTTGAAACATCTGAATTATGCAGTTTTAAGAACTTACAAACAAATTAAATTGCTTAAAATAAAAAATTTTAAATGTACTTCAGCAAAATTCTATTGAAAACAACAGTATATCCGCGCCGAAGTAGGGAGGAATGACAAGTGGCGCCCTCAATATTTACCGAAAATTTAGATCACAGTTTCGTAGCTTTCTCCCATTGGACCTTCAACTCCTATTAATATTACTCCGTGATTTGAGACTTTGGGCCTGTATTCTAATCAAACACTTACAGCTCGCATCTTAATTTCTATCGCAAAATTAGTGAAGGAGTGGAATCTGCCTACTAGTCAAGTACACTGAGCTAAAATAATAACTGGAGAAATAACTTCGCCTACCATTTGATGAGTTCTTCATTCTCCCTAGTTTTATTTTCCAAGTGGGTACGGTAGAAAACATTCGATACGCCTATATTACAATATAAAAGGATGTAGTCTAATGCATGATTGTCATCTTTATGAAATATGAAAAAAATAATTAGACTTATTTATATACATACTACATAACTTTAAAAATGAATCATCTTTAAAAAAAAATTGTATTATCTTTGAAGTAGTGTGTTTGCAATATGTAATTATTACCTGCTTCTTTTTTCTTCTTTTCCCCCTTTTCATAAATCTCCTTACTAATGGATATTATTATTTTTAATCGATGCTATTTTTATAAGAAATAATAATTTTGTGAAACTGTTTAACCACTTCGTACATATATTTTTTCGTCGATAATTGATTAAATATGTCACTTTCTGTAACCAAATGATTGGATTTGTATTTTTTATTCTTTCTTCTATATACAACAGAAGAAAGTATTGTATTCGTAAAAACAAATTTCGACTTCTTATTTTTGATGGATTTACACGTTTTAAAACTTCCTGAATACTATTTCACCATTTTTTTGATAATGTTTGGCCATCCATTTATCTGGATATATGTATGACATATGTTTTGTGTCAGCTCTATATAAAAAACAATTGAACAGAATTGCATGGAATGTTATATTTGTTGCACCTTGATATGAATTGTTGTCTATCAACTTTTTCTACATATCAGTCAAAAGGTGGCGTTGTTGTCCTGTTTTATGATAATATTTAATATGGCAGTTTAGGGATAAAATTTTATATAAATATATCCAATAAGGATTATTTTTAACAAATCATTGGAAAACTTTGTTTATAATAGTAATAGTCAACCAGGATGAAATTTTTGTATAAGTAGGAGAGTCGCTTCCTCCACGAAAGTGTAAATTTTTAGTATGATATTTTTGAAAAGAATTCCGCAATTAAAGTATTTTATAACATGTAAACGCTACCATATTGTACATTAAAGATTGAGAACGAATATTCTGCCGTACCCAGTTTAACCTTCGCTTCAACGATAGCAGATGAATTCTTGAAAAACCATTTTGGTAGAATCTTATGCAAAGATAATGGAAGACTTTCCTCAAGTTATTATTCTAACTGCAAGTGAACTTTACTAGAGAAATTCGTTTCCACCCTCAACTTTGGGATAAATAGGGAGATGCAAGCGTAAGCGTTTTGTTAAAATGTACGCCTGTTACTATTACAAACAAAATTTTTCAATTCAAAAATGATTGATTAAAATTATTATCATTGTACACATTTATGCATTTTTTTTCTTTTACGGTCATATTAAAGATCGTGATAAAACGGGACAACAGCGTCACCTGTTAGTAGATAGGCAGAAAAAGATGATAGAACCCTTGTTTAGGTCAATGTGCCACTAAATACATTATTACTACATGCATTATTTTCACTCAGTCGAAAAAAAAAAAAAAAAAAAGTTCACTAAATACATCTTTCATGAAATTCTATTTAACAGTTCTTGACCCAGAGCTAAAATTTATGTAACAAACATCGAGACACATGGATAGATATACATTTTCTAAACAATGTCAAATTTTATTCAGGAAGTCTCTAAATGTGTAAATACATCGAAAACCAGGAGTCGAAAATTTTTATTAGACCTTTATAAAAACTAATTAAATATATAAACTAAATAAACAAATACTATTTACTTTCATATTTCCTCAATAAAATTCATAAATACTTTTCATATAAAGTTGATAAGAATGCATTATACTTATATATATGTGACGAATTCCCTTACTTGAATCACATAATAGCTATGAAGGAAAGAGGCTGGCACTCAGTAATAACTCCAAAATTGCAGCACATGTTTTTATTTATCCATCTGGAACATATAAGGTACAGTCCATGATTGTGAGTTGAGCAAATGGATGCAGTGCAGTGCAGCCGAATGCGATCCCGTGACCCCTCTCGGGCAGTTATTTGACGTAAGTTTACTAAGCAAGAGCACACCAGAAGAGAAGAGCTCCTCTGCCCGTGTTTTCACTTAAATACTGGCATTTTAGGCGGGAAATCACACCACTCCTTCCTATGCTTATTGGATATTAACTTAATGATTGACAGATTAGCTGAGGTCCAGATAACTGGGATTAATTACTATGCAGCTCCAAACCACAAAAAGCTGCAGATTGCACTTATTCATCACTTTCTTGTCTTAAAGTTGGTTCTCTTTTATGACTTTTGCGTTATGCTCACGCATTGTACTAAAACTTACTTTACAGGGGAAACTTTAGAATTAATTTTAAGTTAAGACTTTCTAATGGGATTTTCTTTAAATTATTGCTCACTATTAATTTAAAATAATAAAATAATAATTTAAAAACTTACCTCTCTTTATCCTTTCATATCCCCCCCTCCAAGACAACGTTCCCCTGGGCTTGCCTGCAAGTCCATGGGAACTCATTCCGAGGTGGCAGATAGTCCAGGAAAAGATGGTCTGTCTTATTGTGTAGAAGGAGAAGTGCATATATTTTCCCTTTAATTATTAATTTAGTCCCGTTTATCGATTTTTTTTTTCTTTCTGTAGAACTGCACGTTCCACGTGCTCAACCCTATACATACAATAGTGTCCTAGAAATATAAAATAAAACATAATGTAGCACTCTTATACAATATTATCTTAAAGCAGAAATTTCTTGTTCCCAACTAGTTGGTGACGCCTACCCAAGTAACACAGACTGTTGGCCCAACTGCGATTTATTGTTAGTTCGTTGGGGAATTGTTATCGTTGGGGAAAGGGCTCAAAATAACAGTGGGCCAACAGTAAATAGTATTGTTGGCCCAACAGTCCTCAAATACTGTTTTCCCAACAGCAAAATATAACAGTTGGCCCTACAGTGTCATTCTGTTGTTGGGCCATCTGCAAAACAAGGTGGATGGGCCAACAGTATTCAACTGCAGTTGGGCGAACTGCAAAATATCATTGTTGGGCCTGCAGCATTCACCGACGGTTGGGCCAAACGCAAACCAGAGACCATAAGCCAACCGTGTTAAGCGACCGTTGGGTCAAAAGCGAAAAACGAACATTCTGCCAACCAACCAGCTAAACCACAACAACAACAACAACGCTTTCGTCTCCGCCATCTTTGATTATTAGCTGCAAGAGTTGACACGCTGTACATTAAAGTATGTTTATCATTTTAATAATGATATTTTTTGGAATTATCGAGTATATTTCACTAATAATTGGTTATTTAATGATAACAAAACCAAAAAAATTTATTTATCTAATTTAGATCCTGCTATAAAGGGTTTTTGTTGTTGTTGTTTCTAAATAATTTTTATTTAATTTATTTAATTTATTTTTTGCATGTTCTTGAACAATTTATTTTTACATATTCTCCATATTTACTTTTGGACAGTATAATTTCTTGTATAAATTTCTTCTTTTATTGCAAAAATTAAATTTTTATTTATTTTTTAGTATTATTACTGATTGTATAAATAATTGTGCCTGTTTACAGCTTGAACTAATAAATTTGAAATGAAATTTTCACGAGTAAATATTAAATAATTTATACATGTCTAGAAAGACAGAAAGCATTCGTATTTTCCTTGTCTCACGTTAATTATGAGAATTTAATAAGCAATCTAGGGCTGTTTAACATTCAGAATTATTGCTTTTTTTTTTTTTTAAACTGCTCGCAATTGAACTTATTGAAATTAATTTCTTAATAATCAATAATGTAAAAATATCACTTTCTTTCTTTTGAAAGGCATATGAAAATTAATGCTTCATACTGAAATTTTAAAAGCCTAAAGTTTTGTTTTCATATTAATCAAAGTGTTAGAGGGTTCATACTCCTCAGGGAAAACAGGGAATTTAGAATTTGTTAAAAAAAGTCAGGTAAAATAGAAATTTTCATTAAAAATCAGGGAAAATCAATTATAAAACCTGGAAAAACAATTTTTTTTTTCTCAGGTTATGTTTTTCTTGTTTAGCTTCGTATCAAAATTTAAATGATTAAGTATTGTGAAAATACACATGTAAATAATGATTTCTACCTGAATTGCTATCATGATCGGCAGTAGTATGACATTATACAGTGAAAGTAGCTGTATTTTGTCCTGTCTAAAGGAGCTTTTCTTGTAACATGTCGCTGATATTTTCTTGAAAATTGTCTAGGAACTCGGGGGGGGGGGGGGGGGGAAACTCAGTGAATTTTTTCTCGTATTTGAGTATGAACCCTGTGTTATGATGATGTTTCTGCTAAACCTTTAATCCGTTTACTTTTTAAAACATATTTATAAGTATCTTATTAAAAACAACTAAATTTTTAAATTATCACATAAGTTTATCGTATACTTTAAGCATAATTATAAAAATATTTCGTTGTAATATATAAAAGTATAACAGTGTATTTTGAATGAACATAACAATAATTCATAATGAAATTTTAAAAGTCTAAAGTTTTGATTCTTATGTTAATCAAAATGTTATAACAATGTGTTTTTCAAAGAACTTAATCCGTTTACTTTTCAGAATATCTTTATAAATCATATTTTGTTAAACTAAATTTTTATATGACATGATGTCTCACTTCGTATAATATAAAAATGTATCAATAGATAGATAAAAAAAAATATATATGTTTATTCATCATAGGCATCCTATGTTGGACCACAGGTGACCTCGGTTTTTTTCCTGCTGTTTACTTAAAGTAAGGCTGTTTTATAATTCTTTTAAAGTTTTCATTACTTTTAGTTAATCAAATTTTGTGTTTTGCAAATTATGGTCCAAAACCACCTATCTGTTTTACTCTTCTAGAATTTGAAGATTAATGAAGTTAATCATGTTTGAAATTATAAAATATTTATTTTAATGTTCTCATTTCATATGTAAATTTTCATGCATCTTAAATTAAGCCTAAGTGTATAGGAACTTCTATATTCTTTAAGAATTATCTAAGAATGGTTCGCATCTGAGAAAAAGACTATATAATAAAGAATGAAATTATCAATTATTATGGTTTTAATAATCCACTAAGCTGAACATATCAAATATAACAATGAACCTAATTGTGTATACTATTATACACTACAAAAGTTCTGAAACATTTCATGAAAGCATGGTGTTTGCCATTTAACTTAGTTTTGTGTTCAAAAGGCCTTTTTAACACGCTTTTATTAGCTTCACTATGTTTGTTTGTATGTATGTTTGTAACCGCTCTGGGAGCAAACAAAAAATCTATGTGGTAAGAAAAGACTTTCCCTACATGGACACTGTGGCTGTGAGGTAAGGCGCCGCGCTACGAACATAAAGGTCTAGCGTTCGATCCCAGTCATGAAAGATTTTTTAAAAATGGTTTTTGTTTAATTCTAAATTATTTTAATTAAAGATTTAAATGTAAATATTATGGTGTGTCACTCACACAATTTTCTCTTACCCTGCATTTTAATACTAAGATAGATATTTTGTGCTTTTTAGTTCACATTTCTATGAAAGCGTGTTCTTTAATTTTTTAAAACTATAATATTATTTTAATTTTAACATGTGCAAAATTCTTCATATATACATCAATTATTCATTCTTTCTTACAACTATTCGGTACTCGGCCGAGCACTCGGTTACTCGGCTAAAGTGCTACTCGGTGCAGCTCTAACATTAACTGCTTATAAAATCTTTATTGTGATATAGAGCTGTACCAAGTACTCGGTATATACTCGGTACTCGGCCAATTTGCCGAGTACTCGTTACTCGGCCAAATTTGGACTAAGTATTCAACAAATACCAAGTAGTTGTAAGAATTTCATTATTTTTATGTATTATTTGAAGAAATGTATTCATAAGAGTTGTTTATTAATAATTAAACTAATATGTAAATATAAATATAGAGTCATTAAACTTTTGCTGCAAAAGCTTTCTGCAGTTAAAACGGGCGAATAGATTGCCACCAAACTTGGTATAGAGACAATTCATGATATGAGCTTATCCCTTTTAGTTACAAGAATTTAAGTATAACCATCTTGTGTGTGTGTAATATGCGAATTTTTACTTTCTTCTAAATGCAATAGAAAAAAGTATTGGATTCGTAAAAATTTTCAACCTCTGGTTTTTGATGGATTTACATGTTTTGAGAGTTGTAGAATACAATTTGACCATTTTTAGAAAATGTCTGTGTGTGTGCGTGGCAAAATTTTGTGGCAGCTGTATCTCAGGAACTACTGCACAGAATGTAATACAAATTGGTATGTAGTTACACCTTGATATTAATTAGTGCCTATCAACGTTTGGTAAAAAAATATCTTGCAGGTTTCGTTGCCATCCTGCTTTTTTTAAATTTTTAACATGGTGGTATAGAACAAAATTTTGTATAAATGTGCATAAAGAGAATTATTGTTTAATAATCATTATGAAATTTACAAGAATTATTTATAATAGAGATAGTCAACTATGAAAAAATTTTGTATATGTAGGGGGGGGAAGTCTTCCCTCGAGGGGAATAAATTTTCATAATGGGTATCTTTCAAAACTGCTCGCTAATACCTTTAAAACGAATGGTTATCTGAGATAATTTAAAATAAAATTATCGATTTTTTTTTTTAATGTAATATCGAGAATAAAATGAACTTTTTTTGCTTTTTTACATTTAGTGTTATACTACAGTCGGTAACAAAAGTGTCCGAACACTAGCAAAAATTCCTATGTAAAAAAAGTACACTTCATATGGTTTTGTATAGTCAGTGTTCTTACACTGACTAAGAACAGGATTCAACAAGGATTTATTTAACAAAACCGTATGAAGTGTACTTTTCTTACATAGGAATTTTTGCTAGTGTTCTGACACTTATGTTACCGACTGTACTTCTCTAATATGGAAATCGTACTGCATTGTCATGGAAGATAATTTTATTAAATAATGATTGTAATAAATTGTTTTTACTGAGTGAATTTGCAAAGGAAAAAATAGAAGAAAGTCATTTGGTAGCCACATTCTAGTTTTATGACAACTTAGTACATAAAATTGTATCTATAAAACAGACAAAAATAAAATATTTCAGATATAAGAACCCTTATATAATGCTGATATAGTATAGATAAAACTTTAAAATCCTGTTTTTATATTTTTCAAATTTATTTCTTACCATTTTCCGCAAACTAATTTAAATATACATTCCGGGTAAATTTACCTTAATCAGGGGTCAATCCAGGTTTTAATTTTTTGGTTCCTTTTTTGTGAAATTTTTGTTTAGAATAAAATATTTTTGTGAGAAAAAAATAGTGTGTAAAATCTTTCATTTTTACAATCATTGTATATAATGTTTAATATCAAGTTTAATAGAGTTTCTTTGAGCTAATTTAAGGCATTTATTTAAAAATAATACTGAAAACATGAAAATACTTTATAAAAGTATCATTTTTATAAAGCAAAGTCTTGTAAAAAGGCTCCTTTTATAAGTTTGAATTTTATGTGTCCCTTTTCATGGATTTGAATTTTGTGAAGGGTCCATTTTCACAGATTTGAATTTTGTGTAGGATCTCTTTTCACGGATTTGAATTTTGTAAAGGGGCCGTAAAAGGGATCCAAATTTTGTTTGGATCAACCCCTGCCTTATGTTAATGTAATACACTGTAAAAAGTAAATCTGAAGGGCTGCGATGTGTATGCCGAAATATATTTGTTTTATCAAAAGGATGAAAATAAGGTATTTGAATCTAAATTGAGGTAAATCTGAAGTTTAATTTGATTTTTTTTTTCTTAATCTATGCTATAAAATAAATGGAAATTTAAGTTGTAATGATTAAGACATGATATCACATTTTAATTATTAAAACTGATCGATGTGTTTTAATTTTTTTGGTTTTAATGAATTTGAGTTAATATAATTTGATTACAACTTTTTCACATTTGAAACCCGAATAAACTACTACGTCAGAAACGCCAAAAAAAAATATTGGAAATGCATACAGCTGTTTCGGCAGCCTTAAGTGTGCCGTCTTCAGTGCAAAAGGCACTGAAGACGGCACGTTATCCTTTTTGCACTGAAGACTGCACGCTTAAGGCTGCCGAAACAGCTGTTTGCATCCCCAATTTTTTTCTTTGGCGTTTCTGACGTAGTAGTTTATTCGGGTTTTAATATTCCAATGCCAAGTCTCCTGTTATTATTTTTCACATTTGGTATACAAAACATGAAGGTTGGCAATTTCTTATAGTTTTTCTGTTGCGATTCAGCGGCTAAAAATTTACCAGTGAATTAAGTAAATATAGTGCAAACTGTACTTTTCTAAGCCAATTGGTCAAATTAATTCTGTTGATTTCAAATCATATCAATAAAACAAAAGTAAGTGATTAATCTATAAACTACTTAACACTTGTTGCTCTCAGAGAAGTTTTTATTAGAAGTATAATTTTTCAAGATGTATTTTCATGTGTTGCACTTAATTTTATTATTATTATTATTATTATGTAAAATGGAATCAAAATAACTAAGTATTTTTATTTTAGGTTTGTATATTGCACTTTCTTAGAAGTCTTTCAGACTGTTGATGAAGAGGAAAGTTATATTGAAAATATTTTATCTGGACATACCAAAATAAATAAATAAAATAAATTCTATGATAATTAGTATACTCTAAACATTGTAATATGTAACATTTAATTAAGTTTTACTGTTTTCAATAAAAAGTATTTGCTATTTTTGAAATGTACCTTTATTTTTTGCATCTTTTTTTAGACTAATGCATTTTACCAGGGTTGCAGAGATTTTTTTTATTCCCAACATTTCCCCCAATCTATATAAAAGTTTCTCCAAAATGGGAAAACTATTTTAACTATGATTTTTGTAATTCATTGTTGAAACTGATATCATTTGTATATTTTTCTGTAAATATCTCTTTCCCCCCCCCCCCCTCTGATCCTAGATCACTGGATTGGACATATTTCGCACCCCTGCATTTTACTTTTGTATCCAGATTTAGGTGTCTTCAAAAAATAAGGGAATTATTTTTTAATCGTATACTGTAGGTAAGAATTGTATTACTCCATTGGCAAATTACGTTAAATTGTATAATTATGTCTATTGTCTTTACAAAATATAAAATTAATTTATTCCCAATATAAGATTTAATAGTAGTTTTCAATTTTACATAGATTAATTGTTAATAGGAGTTAATGGAGAAAAAATCTCCAAGACATTCTAGGAAAAGTATACATGTTTATTGATTTTTTTTATTTTTCTGACTGAGTGAAAATAATGCCTGGACCGGGAGTCGAACCCCGGACCTTTGACTTACAAGGTCAAGGCTCTACCAATTGAGCTATCCAGGCCAACAACCGGTCGGCATTACTCATTCAGACAACCTTTAGGCAGAAAAAAAGCCTAAAGGTTGTCTGAGTGAGTAATGCCGACCGGTTGTCGACCTGGATAGCTCAATTGGTAGAGCCTTGACCTTGTAAGTCAAAGGTCCGGGGTTCGACTCCCGGTCCAGGCATTATTTTCACTCAGTCGGAAAAATAAAAAATTTCAATAAATATGATTTTCTTCCCAATAATAATAATAATAATAATAAAAAAGAGTATTCATGTATTTAAAAAAAAAAAAAAAAAAAAAAAAAATCTTTTGTAAAAGAAAATCAGTTTGAAACTAAGAAGTTAGCATGATACAAATATATCATTGAGGAGGTTGGGTTTTTTTTTTCTTTTAATCCATTTTCGTTTTATTTTTATTTTATTTTTTTTTTTTTTTTTTTTTGAGAAATTAAATTTTTTATTATTAGTTTTAAATGGGATATTACCTCCCTATTTTTGAAAGGGGTTATTAGTACAATTACCTCTGATAAAATTCAAATTCAATTCATTTTTAGAATAGAGAGAGGAGTTTATGACTTTCTTATAAACAGGTTTTTCTTTTTTTATAATAACAGTGGTAAGAATTTCAAAATTTTTATCAGCCAAAGATTTCATTTTTTTACAGGACTACAATATATGATACATAATCTGCAATAGCGTATCGTGAATGAACTTTTGAGTATGCTCCATACAGGTGGCTAGAAACAGCACATTATGAAAAGCTCCTTTTCTGTTTGACTGTTAAAATGTCACCATATCTGTGTTGCTTCTCGAAATAAGCAAGTTAACAAGATGATTAAATATCCATTTTAATGTATTATTTCTAATTACCTAAGTGGAACATACTGAAAGTGTCATTCATGAGATGTCACCGATAGTCTGTATAGGATAATAGCAGCTTAAAAAGATAATAAAATTTAAGTAGTTGCCTATCCAAATACTAAGGGAGAGTTTTTCTTTTTTTGACAATGTTACACTGTTCATAAAAAAAATATAAAAAAATCTCTCGTCATGTCTAAAGAATAACTTGCAACTGCGGAGTAAACAAACATTTTCCCAGCCTTTCATATAAACATTTTATCATTGCATATTACTTCATCATCTTAATATTTTTCCCCTCTCTCTTTCATTGAAATAATGTGGTGAAAATTTACTCTCTATTTCTCGTGTGTATTTCCTGGCTGTAATGTTGAAAAGCAATTTACAAAAACATACATTTTCTGATTTATATAAGATTTCATTTGTATTTTAAAATTAATTACAATTATATTCAATTGTCATATTTGCCACCTAAATTTATTTTGTAAGTACAGTCTAACCTTGTTAACGTGAACACACTTAATGTGAATTACTTTTAACATGAACTGTTTCCATAATCCCGTTGCTACTGATAACATGGACATTTTTTCTCCCTAGAGAATCACGTTAACGAGGTTCAGCTGAATTTTTAAAAATCTAAAGATTGGGTAAACGGATCAGTGAAAATGTGTATATACCAGTAAAATCTTAAAATTTCTGGTACTGCACTTAATTTTCTTAATTTTTACCTTTGTTAGGTCTATTTCATTATAAATCAATAGTTTGAATTACATCCTCGCATAATTTTTAATTTGATTACATTATAATCCAGCAACAGTGATGTAGATATTTTTAGTTCTGAAATTTAAATTTCTTTAAAATTTAAAGCATCAAAAATAAAAAACAATCATATGTTATCAGACTTGATATGAGAATTTGAATTTTCTATTCTATATAGTATAAAAATTTTGCTGGTATATTTATTAAAGTGAGATAAAATAAAACAACAGATTGATTTATATTCCTTTCAATCTATTACTAGTAAAATAAGAATTTAAATGAACTCATTCGCTAAAAATAGTCAGTTTAAAAAAGGAGAGTTAAATAAATAAATAATTTTAATTTTCACTTTTAAGGTATATATTTAAAAACAAGATTTAAATATGAGACAAGTGGTATAAATTGCTAGTGCTCTACCACTGAATTATTTAGTCGATATCAGACAATCTAACCTGTAGTAATCACTTATGTTAGAGCTTACAGATCACATTAAAAAATTTTTCTGTTTCATATGAGTAATTCCTTCAAGTCAGATATTGGCTAGGTTTTTCAGTAAGTACAAAACTGACACCGTCAGAGGTTCTAAGTTTGAATCTTAGCCAAGTCACTTTTCCATTTTGCTAAGGATAATTCACTTTTAGAAATGTGTATACATCATGTTAAGAATTTGTAGTCAGATAATTTATCCGCAAACAATCAAATATTTATTACAATGTTCTATAAGGAGTAAGGGCATACCAACATCAACAAATAAAAATGCTGTTTTTATATATTACATTGATTTTCGCATATTGCTTTTATGTACATTGAGATTTATTTTTCAGACTTCATAATTTTTTTTATATAATTACAATTTAGAGTAAATAAGATATTCTTTCTTCTTTTGGAAATTTATATAATATTATAACATTTAAAGAAAAAATTATCTTTAAGTTTGTTAATTTGTTTCAGAAATATATTTATTCATTTTGAAAGTAATAAGATATTGAGAATATAGCACTTTTAAACAAGTAATTTCATGATAATTTATAAATTCTTTTGATTAAAATTTAAACTTTTTTAAATATATATATATATATATATAATAAAGATGATCTATTAAGCATAGTAGAAGCCATGCAACAGATAGAAGATCACTGAAACACCAATGACCAAAAAGATAAAAAAAAAAAAAAAAATCATCAGTGGATGAAATACACTAATGTAAAGAAACCAGATCTATTAATTAACAGCCTGCAAAACAAACGAATCAATAAAGTAAAACAACAAATCTTAACTTAAAACCATAAACTTATCAAAATTAATGAAAAAACAACCTAAGAAACACAAGGTAGGAAAAAGGAGGCAGGCGGCAAGACTTGTGACTTGCCTATATATGGGTCATTTCTCAAGAATTCTCTGTCATTTAGGTTAAACTCAAGGAGTTAGGAACAAAGCACCAAATAAAAAAATTATATTTTTTAGGCTATTTGGTTTTATTTTTACTCAAATAAAATATATCTTTTAGGGTGAATAAACACATTCTAAATTGAAAAAAGAATTAATTAATATGTTGCAATTATAATTAATTTATTAGGGAATAAACTAATTATAATTGCAATATATTATTTCTTTTTTCAATTTTGAATGTGTTTATTCACCCTAAAAGATATATTTTATTTGAGTAAAAATAAAACCAAATAGCCTAAAAAATATAATTTTTTTATTTGGTGCTTTGTTCCTAACTCCTTTAGTTTAACCTAAATGACAGAGAATTCTTGAGAAATGGTACCCTATATACATTCTCACACTTCGTTGGCCAACGGTTGGTTTTGGCCGCTGGCCCTCGGTTGAGCCAACCGTTGGGTGACAGTTGGGCCAACAGTAGAACGGTTAGAAAAACTGCCCTAACCGTAGCCCAACAGTCTGCCAACCGTGGCCCAATGGTCTTCCAACCGTGGCCCAACGGTCATCCAACCGTGGGCCAACCGTTTGCCAACCGAGGCCCAACCGTTTGCCAACCATGGCCCAACCGTTTGCCAACCATGGCCCAACCGTTTGCCAACCATGGCCCAACCGTTTGCCAACCACGGCCCAACCGTTCGCCAACCATGGCCCAACCGTTTGCCAACCATGACCCAACCGTTTGCCAACCATGACCCAACCGTTTGCCAACCATGACCCAACTGCTCCATCGTTGGGCCAACCGTCACCCAACGGTTAGCTCAACCGAGGGCCAGCGGCCAAAACCAACGGTTGGCCAACGATGAAGGAAACTGTAGGGCCAACCGTTTCCCAACCATTCCGTGTTACTTGGGTATAGTTTTATAATAGTTTTGTGTTCATATATAATGAACCATTATAACAAGGTCCTGTAAATAAGTTTTGTAACTGATCAGTAGGCAAAATAGTTCATTTCTTTGGCGAAGAAGTCCTTTGGATTTGCACAGAGTTTTTAAAATTACATAAAAATATAATGACGTTGAACAAGATATTACACATCTGCAAGGAATCTATTTTTTAAAAGAAATATACGGAATTTGCAGTTTTCTCTACTGTCCATATATTTGAAAAAATGACACTATAAATACATTTTATCATTTCAGATCATTGACACTTTTTCCTGGTTAATGTAAAATACATTTTCAAACAATTATATAAAAATACTTACTAAAGATACAAACAATAATAATATTAATAATAGCAAAAAATTTTTACAAATTATTTACACCTAAAACCAAGTTAATTACTTTGTTTGAGTAATTATTTGTTTTCAAAGTATTACAGACTGCTATAAACTTCAAGTTTGGCAATCCACAAAAATTATATGGTGGGTACATTAACCCTTGAAACTCTGAGAATGTCAAGCCTTTCCAAAAGTAATTTGGGATAAAGGTGGAAACTGGCTAGCTTCTACAGAGAGGGAAAACACATCAGTTTTCCCGTGTTCTCCGAACACATCACAATGGTGAAGATCAGGAGACCATGAGAAAACATACTGCTTATAGAAAGGGGGCTTAGGAGTGGAGGATCCTCATTTCACGAAACCATCTACATGATACTTAAGAAAAAAAAATTAAATAAATCAAAAAGGTATATTTGTAAAAAAGAAAAGTTAAGGGCACGCTAGTGCCACTGAGTCAAAGAAAGGAAGATATGTCTCCCGACATCCCTCCGATTTCTTTAACTCAGCTAGGATCCTCATCCAACGTGTATGGGGAAATAGGAAAGCAAAAATAAAAAAAAACTTGGGACTGGAAGCTGATATCTAACTAATTTATTCATGACTTAATTTGAAATTTTTAGGATTATTATAGTATCTTAACTTAGATGAATGGACAATTTCTGAATTTCTCTTAAAATGAAGGTTGGGTTTGTCTATCTCAAAATTAACGTTAGATAATTGTCTTAAGATTTTATATGGGCCTGAATAAGGTGAACTCAATTTACGCGTGTTTGGATATTGAAATTCCTCATAAATCACTTCATCTCCAACTTTAAATTGCACTGGGAGAAATCGAGCATCGTATCTGACTTTGTTTTTATTATGATATTGTATTGTTTTTTCTTTTGCTATTTTTCTAGCTTCATCAACTGAAGGGTAGTAATTATTATTTGCCAATAAGGGGTCTGTGATGTTGAAAAACATCACATATCCCTTTTTAAAATAAAATAATAAAATAATAATATAAATTACATTTTATTTATTTATTTATAATACAAGCAAACATTATATTTCTTATCCTAAAAGAATTTAATACAATTTTGTTTATTTCGCTTATGCTATTTTATTTTTATTTCTATTTCATTAATCTGTAATTTCATATAATTTATTGTTCTTTTTCCTGCTCTAAATCTCATCAAGTAATAATTAAATAAAATATCAAAGAAAGAGAAACCCATTCATTTTATGCTTTAAAACCGCAGACGATTTTTTTTATTCTAGCTTCCTGTCTCCAATCAAACGTTTATAGATTCCGTTGAATCATTATAGCTGAAAATAATTTCTAATATTTTTTTATCAATTGATTTCGCACTCTTAGCCAAATTCTGGATACCTGACAAAATTTAATCGCATCCTATGACGTAATTTAATTTTTAGCCAATCCTTTAACTATTATTTAGGTTTACCAGATATAAAATTTAAAATGTGTTCAGCCAACTTGATTTTTGAGGCCAATGAGATTTGGCGAAATAAATTAATTAGCTTGCGGTCTGTCTTTCTGTAAAGATGTTATTTTTTTTATCTTTGAGTCAAAAAATGTCGAAATGCTTTCTGTTTTAGAAAAGTATATAAAAATGGCTTCCATTCTCCATTCGATGTCTCTCTGATTAATAAACTGAAATTCTTCATCATGAATGTTTGCGAATCTACTCATTCGTTTGTGTTCAAAAATGCATTATATATATCTTATAAGAGTAATAAAGAAATGTAATTTTTCTAAATGGAAAATGACTTCATGCTACATTTTACGGAGCTGAGTGAACCTGCTACGCTGTACGTCATGGCCGCTTCATACTTTAGATATCTCCATCCCAGCTCTTCATTAAATATATGTGGTGCCAGACTCAGGCCGGATAATATATCCGGATATCCAAAAATTTTTTTTTTCGTCTTGAAAAATTTGTGCATCGAAATTAAATTATTATTAACAAATATCGTGAATGTGACGTTTTACGTTGTTGTTATGTTTTTAAAACAGCTGCCCCAATGATGATCCAAAAAGAAATTAACTACGTTACGGTGAACAGCACCGAATGTACCGATTTGTTGATTGTTGTTCATCTTTACTAAAGGCTAGTGTGCTGCGGGATGTCATCTGTGATTTTTTTTAAAAAAAGAGATTACTTGGTGTCTACGGTACCGATTCTTATCGCCGATATTGTGTGATGCCATGCCGTTGGACTTTCTACGGTTTCATTGAATAACATCCTCTCTACAGTCTGCAATGTTCGCAATTTGTGACCGTCTTATGCACCCGTTCGGTATTAAATGGTCGTTGATTCATCGGTGCAAGGAGAATTGCCAAATATGGGTCGTCTTTCTAGAATGTGAGCAGTTAAATTTCTACGTTGATTTTTTTTCTCGCGCACTCATACAGGAGAAGAGCCTTACAGTTTTAAATAAAAGAATAAATAAAATACCGTAAATAAATAAATTTATATCTATATATATTTTTGTTTTAGCTAAAAGAAGATTCGGAAAAGGGGTAAGTTTCCTTTGCAATCAATTTTTTGTGCCAATAAAAAGAAACATTTCTCACATATTTTTCTTAAATACTGACAATAAGAACTTTTCGTACATTTTTCTTAAATATTGACATTTATTTAAACTTTATATATAAATTTTTACTTATGGGTAAAGTCTTTTATTCTTCATATGAGTATTATATTCTACTTTAACTTTTCATTTCAATTTATAAGAACAGTTAAAAAGTTATATAAATGATCAAAATTTGCTTATATTATTTTTGAAATATCTAGTTTTTTGATATTCAAGTAAAGATTTATTTCATTTGTGAAATTAAATACCAGATCATAGTGATATTTTTTTCTTTTCATCATACTGCATAAATTTTTTTTTAATTTTTTCATATTTTGATTTTTGTGTTTACAATTTAATATATCTTGACAATTATTTTAATTTGCATATATATCCATTTTTAGTATTATTCATATATATTTTTAAATATATCTATAATATATATATATATACAACAAGACGTATATAAGCCAATTTCATGGTTGCAAGGTATAATGTTATACAGGAAAATATTGCAAATAATTTCTACATATTTTTATTAATTTTGAAACTTTATCATGCTTAATTAGAACAAATATATTTAACAATTTTTTTTTCATTTTTTAAGTGTCTTGGTAATTTTATTTATTATATGATATTTAATTGAATTCTTATGCATATTATTTTTATTTAACTTAGTTAACGTTTGTATTTTGGAAAAACATGGCACAGAATCGAAACGCGTTTTGCTCCGTTCCTAATTTCGATGGGGACGTGAGATTTGTCAAATTTTTCTTTGATCAATTAAGATCCTTTGCCATGTTAAATAAACTAACAAATGACGCGACGTTACATGTAATGAAAGAAAAACTTCGTGATGCTGCGTTGGCATACTTTATTGAAAATGAAACTTTATACAAGTCGACAGATCTTGAATATATCGAGGAAAATTTCTGTAAGTTTTTCAAGGAATCGTCATATAACACTGGAATATCAGAATTTCATAATTTAAAAATTTTGCCGGGAGAGTCTATTAAAAATTTCGCCCATCGTGTAAATGTTGCTGTACCTAAGGCTTTCCCTGACCTTAAAGACAAACAATCCCTTGATAACATTAAACTTCCGAAATTTTTAGAGTGTGTACCATCAAATATTAAAATTAAATTAATGGAGGAAAATATAAGAGACTATAATAAGGCAGTTGAACGTGCTCAGACATTATCCGAAATATATGATTCTTTCAACAACACTACTAATACTAAGACTGTTCTTTCTTGCGATAATAAAAATGACTCTGTAATATTAAACACATTGAAAGATTTATCTGAGAAAATTAATAGCATTTCACTTACAAACAACAATCCATCCTCCCATAATGAATCCTTGAACGTAGTTCAGTCAAGCAGACCCAAATTTGATCAAAGAAATTATAGAAATAATTACAAAACTAGACAGACCAATTTTCGTTCTTCCCCTAGAAGAAACTTTTCTAGAAATAATATGATTTGTCAACTTTGTTCCAAACATGGCCACGTTGCTTTAAATTGTTACAAATGGAGAAATAGAGATAATTTAACTTATAAAACACGTAACTATGAAAACCGTAATTTAAACTAGAAAAGAGGTATGGAGATGCTGATGCTGCCATATCTCGAAAACTAAGGGTCTCATCAGCGAATGAACATAAATTTACAAATGTGTCATCTTCAAATTCTCTTCCAAAAATTTCACATACTAGACTTGTAAATTCAGTTGGATCTCAAACTGTTGCTAATGTTACTGTAGCAGATAATAAAGCTACCCAAACATTTCAAAACTTTGGTCATATTTCTAATACAGGGTATATTCCAAGTTACAACAATGAGAGTTGCACAGATAATATTGAAGATCATATTTTATTTAATGTAAACAAAAATTCACATACACTTCCTATAATAAAAGCTAAATTAGCCAATAATGATATAAAGTTTCTTATTGATACCGGAAGTAGTTGTTCACTTTTAGCCCAATCAACATTTGATAATTTAAAAGCAAATTTAAAATATAAAAGACTAGGTTCGTCTATTACTCTTAAAACGGTCAATTCTTATGTTGAATTTTCTTCATGTATTCGTGCAACTTTCAAAATTGAAAAAAAGTTTTTCCAACACAATTTCTATATTATTGACATACCAAATAGTTCTAATTTTCATGGAATACTTGGCATGGATTTCATTAAAGAAAATCATGTCACTATTGACTTTTCGAAAAATTCCATGAGAATTGGAAAATTAGACTTTACTTGTTCTTTATTTGATTCGGGAAATGATAAATTAGATGTATATAATGTTAACTCTGACGATAATAATATGAATGTTTATCTTCTAAAGAAAGTTATAATACAAACTGGCGAAAATATCTACATTACTGCAAAAACAAATAATAAGTTAAAAGAAAAAAATTACATATTTTGTACTGACTTAAAGGATCCGGATATAGAAATTTTAGATTCTATTGTATCACCGAATTACAAAAATGAAATTAATTCTGAAAATAATAATTCTCTTTTTACGTTACTTATCTCAAATAAGGGTAAAAATTCAATTCATTTCAATAAAAATATGCATATTGGCAAATTATTTTTAATTGATGAAATTAAAGAACCACATTTAGATAAAATTGAAGACTCTTGCTCTAGTAATAATAATATACAAAATATTGAGGACCATATCCACTTAATTCAAGCTTCAGAGGATATATTACTAAAACGTAAAAATGATTTATCAAGTAAAGATTTTTGTTTGAATCATTTAACCCTTGATCAACGTAACACACTAGAAAATTTATTTTTAAGCAAATTTGCTGCTTTTTCCAAATCTCTTAGTACTCTAGGACATACTGACAAAATAATTCCTAATCTTAAATTAATTAATGATTTCCCTATTAAAACACTTCCATTTCCGATTCCACAAGCTTTACAAAAAGAAGCCCAAGAACAGATTAATGAATTAGTAAACGCCGGCATAATTGAGCGTAATTGCTCCGAGTGGGCTTGTCCCATATTGCTAGTAAAGAAAAAATCTGACGGTTCAAAGAAACAACGTTACAGACTTGCTTTAGACCTTAGAATGGTCAATACGGTTATACAAGGTTCCTCATATCCTCTCCCTAAGATTCAAAATATTATATCAAATCTTTCGTCATTCAAATACTTTACTTCGTTGGATTTCATGCAAGCGTACCACCAAATTGACCTTCCTAAAAAATATCAAGATATGCTAACATTTACATCTATTTTCGGCAGTTATCGATACAAACGTGTTTGTTTTGGTTTAAAGAACGCCAGTTCTATATTTCAGTCTCTAATGGACACAATACTCGACGAGATAAACATTAATGGCATATATGCTTATCAAGACGATCTGATTATTGGATCAAATTCATTTGAAGAGACTTGTGAAAAAGTAAATAAAGTTTTAGAAATTCTTATCAAATATAATTTAACAGTATCCCCATCTAAGTGTGAATTCCATAAATCAGCAGTTAATTATTTAGGTTTCCATATTGAAAACCACACTATTTCACCCATCACCGCTAACATTGTAAAGATCAATTCTTTTCCACCACCAACGACAAAACGACAATTAAAAAAAATTCTTGGACTTGCTAATTTTTACAAATGGATTTTACCATCTTTCTCAGAACTTGCGCAACCCCTTGTGGAACTCACAAAACCCAAAACAACATTCAAATGGACAGAAAAACATCAGAGTATTTTTCAAAAAATTCAAAAATTATTCTTTCTTCCCCCAATGGTTCGACTTCCAGATTGGGAGAAAACATTCTATGTCAACACCGATGCATCAAAAACAGCCATTTCAGGAGCACTTATGCAAAAATTTAATAGTAAATTACTTCCTATAGCATACTTTTCCAAATCTTTAAAACCTTCTGAAAAGAAATATCCTGCGTTAAAATTGGAACTTATGGCAATTCATAAAACTGTCACCGCCTTCAAATACTATTTATATAATCGTGAATTCGTAATTTTGTCAGATAGTGCTCCCCTTGAAAAATATAAGAAAACTACCAATCCCGCTGACGTTACCACCCGATGGTTAATGGACTTATCTGAATATACTTACGTTTTCAAACATATTCCTGGAAATTTGAACATCTTAGCGGATTATTTATCACGTTGCAATTTTGAAAACAATCAAGAGGATCTCAGAGATAATCCAAACTTAATTAATGACATACAACCACTACCAATAGTTGATGTTGATAAAAATGAAAACAGACTCGAAATTAACAGTCATGATAAAGTTAATAATGAAAATCAAAACAAATACTCAGAATATGTTAATTATATGATTTCAGGAAATTCAAACTCTAAAGACCCCTTGCTAGAAATTTCAGACCAAACATTTGTGTCCGAACAAATTAAAGATTCTGAATTAAAAACAATTTACGAAGAAATCTTGAAAAACGGAAAGTCAGAAAAATTTCCCAATTACTTTATAAATCCTGATTCTAAAGTATTAATGCTCAAGAAAGAGAATATCCATAACAATTCATTCAGTTATTTAATTATTGTCCCAAATTCTTTAAAAGCGAAAGCATTGTCTATTGCGCATTTATCTCACTTCGGTTTGGCTAAAACCTATGAATTTCTTTCTAGAAGATACTTTTGGAGGGGCATTTATACTGATACCCTCAATTTCGTCTCTTCATGCACTAAATGCTTACAAGCGAAACATCACAAAACACCCCCTGCTCCATTACAAAAAACATATACACCCACTCATCCAAATCATACAATCTCCACAGACTTGGTGGGTCCTTTTAGTAATGGTCAATACGTCTTGACAATAATTGATCATTTCAGTAGACACTTAGAACTTTACCCGTTATCTAATATTACTTCTCCAAAAATAGTTCAATGTTTGTTTTCATACATTACAACCTTTGGTCGCCCTGCATGTATTCTATCAGATTTAGGTCGACAATATACATCTCAAGTTTACAATACATTTAATGACACTCTAGGCATAAAAATAATACATTCGTCTGCTTTTCATCCTCAATCGAACTCTATTAGCGAACGTGTAAACACATCAATTAAATATTCAATTAATATATTATTAGAAGAAGGTCATTCATTTCAAAATGCACTATATATACACAAATCTCTCTACAATGGATCTACGCATTCTTCCACTCAATTCTCGCCCAATCTTCTACATTTTGGTAGAGAACTGGCACTAATTTTTGACACTTATAATTCAAATTATAATTACACTTACCTGGACTCTAATGTAAACATTTATAAATTAATGCAAGACCTTCAGGAAATTTATAAAAAAGCGTACAATAACATTCAAGATTCCCAATCAAAAAGAAATAAATATTTTCAAAGAAAAGCTAAACTAAGAAGCATCTGCACAAAAGATATTGTGTATCTGAAGTCTATGGATAAATTTAAATCTAAATATACAGGTCCTTTCATTGTCACAGTTAAACATTCCCCTGTTTCATTTTCAATTAAACGGTTACATGCTAGTGACGATAAGGCATTTCGTGTGCATATAGATAGAATTTTATTGGCACCTCCACGTAATAATCACTTATTTGACATTTATAATAATTCTAATTTTAATAAGAATATTATTATTTCCAATGATACACATCAATATAATTTACGAAACAGAAAGTAATTTTTCATCATTTTTTTTCCTTAGGTTAAAAGTTACGCAGTATAAATTTTTAAATATTTATAATGATTAAAGATAAATTAAGTAAATTTGATGTATACTTTCATCGCAACAGACCTGATCAACCTGTTGTGATCTTTATTTGTTGTGAAATTTCGCAGCTTGGATAATCAATGGCTGGTCCAGGAAATTATATCCTAAGCTGCATTGTCTTACAACAGCAGTGTATATCATTTTAATATTTTTCTTTAACTTACTTGTTAATTATAATTGCATTTTATTAAAAGTTAATATACTAGAACAATATTGTGATTAAAAAAAAAAAAAAAAATGTTAATGCAATTAATAAAAAAAAAAAAAAACTTTGGTGCAGGTAATATTTTTATCATACATATGCATATGTCTCATATATTCCAATTACAATTACCTATAAAAAAAATTAAAAATAAAAACATGTGTTATTATTACTTTCTTTCAACATGTATTATTTCTTTAAACATTTTAATGAATATAAAAGGCTCACTATATATATTTGATAACATATAAATATACAGGGTTTTTGTTTTGTCAAGGTTTCATATTAAAATTGCTTATACATTTGAACTATATATTTATTACAACGAATCCTTGTCTTATATGAACTGAAATGGACTCGTCAAAGTTTCTCGCCATGCATGGTAACATCAAAATTTACTTTCAGCATCTTACCACGAACTGATAAAATATATGATGACTGAATTATTAGAATTTTAAATCAAAGGACTTGAGCTCATTTTGTTTATGGATATATATTCTAACGACTTGTGTACACAGATTTATGGCCATACCACATTATATCTCATCACCATATAATATCCTTATTTTCTGTATTTGTATTTGTATTTTAATATTGTATAAGAATATTATTTTTTTTAAGTATGCATACTGAGTTTTCTATTGATAATATGACAATGTACGTATTTTATTTGTATTGGAAGCCATTCGTTTTTTGTTTTTGTTTTATAATCAATCTATTTTACGAGATTGGAGATAATTTGATTTAATTTAAATTTTTGCTGAGTTGTCATATCATAGACGATGTAATGGCTGAACCCATTTTTTTTTTTTCGGTCGACGGGGAGAAATATGTGATGTTGAAAAACATCACATATCCCTTTTTAAAATAAAATAATAAAATAATAATATAAATTACATTTTATTTATTTATTTATAATACAAGCAAACATTATATTTCTTATCCTAAAAGAATTTAATACAATTTTGTTTATTTCGCTTATGCTATTTTATTTTTATTTCTATTTCATTAATCTGTAATTTCATATAATTTATTGTTCTTTTTCCTGCTCTAAATCTCATCAAGTAATAATTAAATAAAATATCAAAGAAAGAGAAACCCATTCATTTTATGCTTTAAAACCGCAGACGATTTTTTTTATTCTAGCTTCCTGTCTCCAATCAAACGTTTATAGATTCCGTTGAATCATTATAGCTGAAAATAATTTCTAATATTTTTTTATCAATTGATTTCGCACTCTTAGCCAAATTCTGGATACCTGACAAAATTTAATCGCATCCTATGACGTAATTTAATTTTTAGCCAATCCTTTAACTATTATTTAGGTTTACCAGATATAAAATTTAAAATGTGTTCAGCCAACTTGATTTTTGAGGCCAATGAGATTTGGCGAAATAAATTAATTAGCTTGCGGTCTGTCTTTCTGTAAAGATGTTATTTTTTTTATCTTTGAGTCAAAAAATGTCGAAATGCTTTCTGTTTTAGAAAAGTATATAAAAATGGCTTCCATTCTCCATTCGATGTCTCTCTGATTAATAAACTGAAATTCTTCATCATGAATGTTTGCGAATCTACTCATTCGTTTGTGTTCAAAAATGCATTATATATATCTTATAAGAGTAATAAAGAAATGTAATTTTTCTAAATGGAAAATGACTTCATGCTACATTTTACGGAGCTGAGTGAACCTGCTACGCTGTACGTCATGGCCGCTTCATACTTTAGATATCTCCATCCCAGCTCTTCATTAAAGGGTCATATGGTAATTCTCCTAATAATAAATATTTAGGTGGAAACTGAGTTACTGAATGAGGTGTTGAGTTATACTGATTTAAAACTTCTTCAAGTAATTTAGTCCAGGGAATTTTGTTTGAAGAAGAATTAACTTTACACTTTAAACGCGTAACAATAGTCTGATTGAGCCGCTCGACTTTCCCGTTGCACTCAGGATGATGGCTACTTGTTAATAGGTGTTTAACATAATAATTTCGAAGAAATTTTTTAAAACGGGATGAAGTGAATGCTGCATTTCTGTCCGTTAACAATTTTTTAGGCACTTGAATTTGAAATAATTGTTTTAAAAAGTTTGTATAAGTTTCAGTGGTAACGCTTTTTGATGGAAATCCCCACACATAACGGGTTGCATGGTCCACGACCAAATGCAAATACTTTTTTGTAGAATTATAATAATTAAGTCCACCAACAGTGTCCAAAGACAAACATTCAAAAGGTTTATCTGTTGGTGGTACTTCTTGTAACGAGCCAAATCTTTTTTGTTTACATTTTTTGTTTAATTGACAAATATGACAATGTTTCACAAAACTTTCAATATCTTTATTAATATTAGGCCAATAATACTGGGGTGTAATTAAATTTACCATTTTATAAATTCCAGGATGTCCAAATTGAGTGTGGGTTTTCTCTAGTAGGGATAATCTTAATGACATAGGGACTATTATCTTATACAAACCTTTCTTTTTAATTACATTTACATCATCAATTTCAATAATTTTCTTACCATTAATAATTATATTTTCTTTTTTCTGATTGTCTTTAATTTCATTTAAGTCAAGGATGTGTACATGGTGTGACACATTTTCTAAAACAGGCAATCGGGATAACATATCAGCTTCAATATTAGTTGAACCTTTTTGATATTGAATTTGGTAGTCAAACATACTAAGTTTAAGGGACCAGCGGAATAATCTCCCTCTTAAATTTTTAACATTTTTTAGCCAAGTGAGAGCCGCATGATCTGTATGTATGACAAATTTTTGACCGTGCAAATAATGATAAAATTTATCTAAAGCATCAATGATTGCTAAACATTCTAATTCAGTAATGGCATAATTTTTTTCATAATTACGTAAGTTTCTAGAATGATATGCTACTGGATGTAAATTGCCATTCTCATCTGCCTGCTTAACAACACATCCCACACCATGACTCGAGGCATCAACAAATAAATGACAGGGACTTTTGGGATCATAGAGTCTTAAAATGGGTTTACTTATTAGAGCATTTTTTAATTTTTGGAAGGAATTTTCGCATTTTTGGTCCCAAACATAGGGGACATTTTTCTTTAGCAAATTATTTAATGGAGCTCTAGTTTTTGCATATTGTGGAATAAATCTAGCATAAACATTTACGGATCCCAAAACTCTCTGTAATTCCTTGACATTTTTTGGCGGTTTCAAATTTTTTATGACCTCAATATTGGGATTATCAGGCGTAATAAGTCCATTAGTAATTTCATATCCTAGAAAATTAATTTTTGTTTTGACAAAATTACATTTTGATAATTTTAATTTTAAGTTTTCTTTAATACAGATTTCAAAAAGTTGCTCTAAGTGCTTGAAATGTTCTTCTTCTGACTGTGAAAATACAATAATATCATCAAAATAATTACATGCAAAATCTATTTTGTATTTATTTAAGATTCTTCTAATTGTTCGATTGAAGATAGCGGGGGCATTCTTGAGGCCAAAGGGCAGGTATTTCCATTCATATAATCCAAAAGTTGTAGCAAAGGCCAATTTTTCAGTATCTCTTGGGTGGATAGGAATGTGCCAATATCCACTTGCCAAGTCGAGGGTGGAAAAGAATTTTGCTTTAGCTAATTTATCTAATAAAGTATCTATTCGGGAAAGTGGTTCAGCATCGGTTTTTGTTATCGAATTAAGTTTACGGAAGTCAACACATAAACGACTCTTTTTTCTTTCTTCCTTCTTATACACCAGGGTTACAGGTGCCGAATAAGGGGAACAACTTTCTTTTATTATACCTGCCTGTAATAAATTTTGAATTTGGGTTTTAATTTCTTCTTCTTCCTTAGGGGAAGTTCTATATGCTCTGAGTGAAATAGGTAAATCAGAAGTTAAATAAATTCTCTGGGGTTCCATACGAATTCTTCCAACGTCATATTTTGATTTAGCAAAAATTTTGACATATTTTGATAATAAAGTAGGAAGTTTTCCTTCTCTAGCAGACTGAGGAGTTACGTGATTTTCTTCAGTGGCAGGAGTGTACTTTATCTTCTCTACCCTATTATTTGATTGAACATTAACATTTTCACTTCTAATTGTATTTTCACTTTCAGGAATTAAATGTAAGGTTTGAGAGCAACTTGGTATATTTTTTAACAATGGTAGAATATTGTTATTTTGTGTTACACATTTTTTAGCACAATCAAAAGTTAATTCAAATAGTCCACAATGATCTAAGCTAAGGAGAGCATATGGTAAGTTATTATTCAAAATAAACATATCAATATTTTTTTCTAATATTACCTATTTGTAATAACAGGGAACATTTTTTGGTAATCTTCAACATTCCTTGTGTTTGTACAACATTTATTGGCGAGATATTTTGTGTGGGAAGTCGATATTTCTGAACAAAATGTTGAGGAAGAATACTTAAACTGCTGCCTGTGTCGAAAATTAAAGGAATAGGATTAGAGTACGAGTTTGGGTTTTTAACACTTTGACTTGTTTGCTGATTCTTTCTTTGGGTACCCTTATTTTGAATTATGCGACCGGTCGCGGCAAACTGTCAATATGTGTTATTAACACCTTCTGTCGTACTGTTTCCTACTGTGGACTCTTCTGTGGTATGAGTCGGTTGTTCCTGCTTGAAAGGGCATTCTCTATGCCAATGAAACGCGTTAGGGATGTTAATTTTAGTACAATATTTACATGGAAAAGGAGGTAAAGGTCCTTGAAAATGTAGTCGTGCATTTGCGTTTGACTGCTGGGGTCTAGGCCCTCGTAAATTGGGTCGGTTATCATGAGTCCTAGTGGGTTGATTTTGATTAGAGTATCCCATATGGGGTCTATTTACATTAGGAAATCGATAACTCCAAGGTTGTGGACGGGGGTTGTATTGCACAGGGGCCCTATTGAAGACTTGAGAGTAGTTATATTTTGGATACTGATCCGACTTAGGTGGGAGGGGTTCAGCTGATTTTTCCGATAGTTGCAATTTATCTAAGCGATGAACCAAATCCCTCCATTCATTTAGGCTTTTCGGGGAATTAACCACCACAAGTTGTTTTAACGTTAAAGGCAATCCGTCGGTTAACCCGTCCAACAGGAATTTAGGTTCTAAACCTAAAGCTCGTCCCACTTGAAGTTTCTTGTGGTAGTAATCTATAACATTGTCACCCTGTTTGAATACAATACTTGAAAAATCATTTAAAGAGGTCTCTCCAGGTGTAGTAAATTGCTCATTAAAAATTTCTACTACTTCTTCCCAGTGCATCATATTTAAGCTATTATTAACATAAACTGTTAGGGCTCTCCCTTTTAAAAATCTTTGTATGTTCCTAACCTTCCAAATTGCGTCTTTTCCATTCTCCTGACACCACGCGTCAAAATACGGTAACCACGCCGTCCATAACATTCCATTTTCAGGGCAAAATTCAATAAGCACATTTTCCTCTTTTAACGGTGTGTTTGTAGAAGAGGAAGAGTTATTTAATTCACTTAATTTACCCTGCTCCGTCTCTGACATGGCACCTAAATTATCTCCACCTGTATTCTCAGGGACCACTGGATCTTCGGGTGGGTCCTTGGCCATCTTAACTTCTATTTTTTAACTTCAAATTTAGAAAATTCAAAAAAATTTTTTTTTTTCAAAGAAATTCAACCTTTATGAAATATATTCAAGTTTCAAATAAAAATAAAAATTTAGAAAATAATACAACTTTGTGAAAATATCAATTTTTAAATTAATTATGCAGAACATTAAGAACAAAAACTAATTTAGATAACCTTTAAATATAATAATATTCAAATTTCAAATAAAAATTCAAAAAATAACAACTTTGAGAAAATATCAGTTTTTAAAAATAATTATGCAGACATGAAAAACCACCACTAATTTCGATTACTCTTAAACATAATAATATTCAAATTTCAAATAAAAATAAAGCTTCAGAAAATAATACACTTTAACTTTGAAAATATAAAAAAAAAAATTTTTTTTTTTTTTTTTTTAAATACTTATGCAGAAAATGAACAATCAAAAATAATTTATATACTCCTTAAATATAATAAATATTCATTATTAAATATGGGAGAACTGCAAAAATACTCATTTTTAATATAGTAATTAACACACATTAAGTTCCTTTTTATCTTAAAATAAATAAATCATTTGCTCACTTACTTTCCAGTGCCGGAATAAAAAAGGAAAATAAATAAAAAAAATTGCTACTTCCACTTTCTGTCTGCAGTTGTTTATATTCTGTTATCTTTGTTTAATTCTCCATCCAGTGAATGAGACCATTGACCTTGATTTCCCACACTATTGAAGAAACATCTGCTCTTGACCTTGATTCCACACTCTTGATACTAACAGAACACATTATGAATGCAGAGAGATCCACACAATTTGACCCACTTTATTTGAGAGGAGATTAATTCTCTTTTGAATGAAAGATTGCAGAAAAAGCTGTTTTTGACTGAATGAATTTCTTCTTTATTTTCTTTTCTTCATTAGGTATTAAAGATTAGGAATGATATTTTTCTTTTGAAAAAGGCTGCCTTTATTCATATAGCTTTAATTTATTATTTTCTTTCCTTCTGCAGATTTAGTTTATTGTTTTTCTTTCTATTGAAAAGGTTTGCTTTTATTGATATAGATTTAGTTTAATGTTTCCTCGAGAGGGGTCAAGATCAAACATAATTAATTTTCTTGCAGCCATAACTTGAGTACATTATTTACTTTGTAGCAGGTGTTCATGCCTGTCGACTTATTTTAATGTGACGAATTCCCTTACTTGAATCACATAATAGCTATGAAGGAAAGAGGCTGGCACTCAGTAATAACTCCAAAATTGCAGCACATGTTTTTATTTATCCATCTGGAACATATAAGGTACAGTCCATGATTGTGAGTTGAGCAAATGGATGCAGTGCAGTGCAGCCGAATGCGATCCCGTGACCCCTCTCGGGCAGTTATTTGACGTAAGTTTACTAAGCAAGAGCACACCAGAAGAGAAAAGCTCCTCTGCCCGTGTTTTCACTTAAATACTGGCATTTTAGGCGGGAAATCACACCACTCCTTCCTATGCTTATTGGATATTATCTTAATGATTGACAGATTAGCTGAGGTCCAGATAACTGGGATTAATTACTATGCAGCTCCAAACCACAAAAAGCTGCAGATTGCACTTATTCATCACTTTCTTGTCTTAAAGTTGGTTCTCTTTTATGACTTTTGCGTTATGCTCACGCATTGTACTAAAACTTACTTTACAGGGGAAACTTTAGAATTAATTTTAAGTTAAGACTTTCTAATGGGATTTTCTTTAAATTATTGCTCACTATTAATTTAAAATAATAAAATAATAATTTAAAAACTTACCTCTCTTTATCCTTTCATATATATATATATATATATAAATTAAATGAAACTAGGGAGAAAGAATTGATTTTCAAAATAGCACCAGAATTTGCTCCAGTTATTATTTTAGCTCAGTAGATTTGACTAGGCAGATTCCTCTCCTTCACAAACTTTGCGATAGAAATTGCGATGCGAGCCGTAAGTGTTTGATTAGAATACAGGCCTTGGTCACCTTAATGGTGTCCCCACTTTTTGAGTAATGCTATTATTTTAAGCTGACTGGTCAAATTTAAATATTGATTAGACGAGCTCTAAATTTCTTAAGTTGCGAACGTTTATTTGAATTTCAACTTAAAAAGCATGTTCATTATTATATTAGTTCCTTTTTTCAAGGAATCAGAAATTGACATCTAAACTTTCTGAAGCTAATTTGAATGTTTTCCTTTTCGTTGTTTACCTTTTCTGCTAAATGCTAGGAGGATGAAGATCCTAGGTTCAAAACGAATTTAAATTCTTATTAAATTGATATTTATGTAATTACTTATTTGGTACATCTTATATTTGAATGATGAACAGAATTGGTTTCAAGATTTTCAATTTGATCTCTGCAAAAGGGAAATCTGAGAGATTCGTACCTTTATTTTTGAAAGATACTCATTTGAACTTTAGTTTATACTCACGAGTAGTCTTTTATCATACTGTACAAAAAATAAAATATAATACTTGCATAAAATTAAACTCAATCCTCAGCCAACGGAATTGTAGTTCAAATTCTGATAAAGATGACAAGAAAAATAAATCTACACCTCTAATGAAGTTTAGTCCAGTTTTAAAACCAGAGATCATGCTTACAATAAAAAATTGGATTTTAACAAAAATAATTATCCAACCTTATTTAGACAGCCATTTTACTATGAAAGATTTTACTTTAGGAGCAAAGCAGGTGATTATATGAGGGTGAACTTATTCCAAATCCCTTTAATTTCAAATAGTGTCAGACGTTCAAATATAACGTTCAAAAACTTCATTTAACTGGGTTATTATATAGATAAAAGATGAAGGGTACTTTAGGGCCTGATTAACTTGATGTGAGGAGGCCCGAGGCACACACACTTGTGGGCCCCCTCCCCAGGGACCGATTTACTCACTTAGAGGCCCAGGGCACTCATGTTCAATGGGCCCCTTTTTCAAGTACTTTAATATTACAACAAACAAAACAAACCGCTTATTTCCGATTCAGCCGTCTAAAAATTCACTTCACTTTTCATTTTGTTGGTAAGGGTAAGGCTAAGCAAGATCTGTCGCCTGTCTATCGGATCGACGTACGTTTCTTTTTCATTTTCGGAAAAATATTTTTATGTTTTTATCATTTTTCGTTGGTGATAAGCATTGGTTTTCATCAATTGCAGGTACTCCGAAGCACACATATCATTGACTTGACTTGACATCAGGTGACGTATATATGCATTGCAGTGCGTGCCTTGGATTTAGTTAGCTTTAGTAAAAGTTTGGAATGCAAGTATCGGTAGTATGCAGTTGTATTTCCGTTTAGCAAAAATATTGCATATTTTCCAATGAGTTGATAGTTTCCTTGAAAGATCATATCGCCGATTTATAAAAGAGCGCAGTGATTCCTCCATCCATCAGCGAAAAGTAAAAAACAATGAGCATTATAGCAAAATTTGGAAATTTTTCATTTTAACTATTTTTTAAAATGTAAGATGGAATTTCTTGAGGGCCCCTTCACTGTGAGGGCCCAGGGCACGTGCCCCGAATGCCCTGCCTTAAATCAGGCACTGCCCCTCCCTCATAAAGTGACATAATTTTGCAATTATGTTTTGCTATTTTTAGGGACAAAAAAGGCAAAATGCCATTTTTAAAACCAGAGTTAAGGCCTTCTGTTGCTCAAGGCTGAGAGTACGTGCCCCTGAGTTAATCAGGCCCTGGGGTACTTTTGTATTAACCCCATGCTAGGAATTAATAGTACTTAATTATTACCATTTTATTATAATATGAAAGAAAGTATAAATTGTAGGGATTGGGGATAAATTTGGGAATTATAATGTTTATTGTAAGTTTAATGAAGATTTTATAATGCTTAGCATATAATTTTCTAATGAGTTTTTCCTAGTAACCATTAATTGCTGACATGTGGTTAATACGAAAATACCAAATGAAGTTCTTTAGAGTGTGGTTTACTAAACCGTTTACATGATGCATCAGGATTTTTTTTCAGGATTTTTCTTTTAAAACTGATAGTAAAGCAGTTTAAGTGATCAAATATCCTTTAAACTGCAAAATTATGTGTTAGATTTTTTTAAAAACTATTATTAAAATAAAAAAAGAAATATTTTGTCTGCCATGTAATAACTGCAATATTTCTTTTCTTCTGTGTGTATATGGGTACAAGTACAGTGTTGGTCCACAAGTGGATTTGGCGATTTTTCTTTGGTGCCGTTTTGAACGATAACAATGTTGTTCTAGATACTTTGCAATATAATATGACAACCTGCTTGCTGTTTATTTTAGATGCCCATAGCAACCAGTGTGCTGTTGTTTTTTTATTACCATGGCAACCAGCATAGCATTTAATTATAAAGAAGTAATTCATTATTCTATTTTATTTCAGCTGGTGAAGTACTATTATATAAAACGGTCGTATCTTTCTTCTTTATTATTAATTTATTTTGTTTATTTAATTTATTATTATTTTATTTTGTGTAAATACAATCGCAAAGGTGATTTAAATTTTTTTTTGGCTATGTATTTGTTTCAGAAAAAATGTCAAGAAAATAATAATTTTTTTTTTTTTTAATTTTTGGAAATTGGGAGGGATATTAAATAGGAGGACAGGAAAATTGAAACTGGGCATTAATATTGATTGTTTATAAGTTTGGAAGATGTTTCTATTGTGTTTTTTCTATAATTATATATACACTGCTCAAAACAATTAAAGGATATTGTAAGTTTTATATAAAATAACGGTATAAGCGAAATTTTTTTTTGCAGAAAACGGAAGAAGAGGGTCACAAATACAAATTTTTCTTATTGTGAAACTTCGGAGTATGCAAATTTTGAGTTTGACCTCAAAAATGACGTTTTAGCGGCAGCGAATGAAATTTGGCTTTACACTAAATGAAAGACCAAGCAGAAAAGAATGGTCAATATTCAGTAAGTGCATTGTTTCAATGATTGCGATGTCTTAATGAAATGATTTAACTGATTCAATAGCTTGGAGAGTTGCTGGTCGGTTAGAGGGGGGGGGGGGGGGGGCAAAGCAAACACAAACCGAAGTAGCCAAAACCACTGGAGTTTCGCAAAGTGTGATTTCCAGGATTTGAAACCAAGTTTTGGAGACTGGAAATGCAGGCTGCAGATCAGGGCAAGGTCATAAAATGCAACACACGCTATAGCAATAGGTCTGATGATCTCATCCCTGTATCGACGACCAGTCAGAGCTCCATTTTTAGTGTTCACATTTTTTTAGAAAAAGGGCACTTTTTTATGAGTAATAGGGCACTTTCTCTCGCACTCACTAAATGTTTATAAAATGTACAGTCCACTAAATAAATACAAATAAAAAGAAAATACCAATACCCACCTATCTCATCAGCTAATTAACGGAGAAACACATCAGTTACTATCCCTTTTGGATTCATGTCTATTTTAATTTAATTATTTATTAAAAATGTAAGCTTAGCAGCCATTTACACATGTAAACATGCAACAATGTTAAAATTTATATTTCCGATGAATACACAATTTTGACTTCTAGATTCTAGAGAAAATTTTACAATCAGATACTAAATTTGAAGTAATTTAGTCAATAAGCTTAGGAATTATACTTATTGGGATTTTTGAGTTTTTTAATGTTAAATTTATTTTTCAATGTTATATCTGTTCTCCTGGTGGTATTAGTTTTTTAGGTGTAGCTCAAAATCTGCTTAACCAAAAGAACTGAAATTTCATATAATTATAATTAAAATAATTAGGAGCCAGTGAAATATTTGTTGTAAAATATTTCTAATTTACGATTCAATAATTTTTACTTAAAAAATTTCTAAATATTTATTTTTTAGATAATTTTATTTAAAATTTTTAAACTGTAATCTACAAATATTTTTTAGTTATTGCAGGTTTTAAATATGTAGATTCCCTAAGCATTTTTTCCCGTATAATTAAATTACACATAATTCTATAAGGAATGGTAGGTAATCTATTTTTCTCTCTCAATATTTACTCTATCAGATAGATAAGGGTGTTATTATTATTTTTTTCTTTTAAGGTCTGTACATATTATTAAAAAATAAATAAATACTAAGTAAATGCACCTAGTTTTTTTAAAACTTAAAAAGAAAAAAGCCTACACAGGATGTACAAAATAAATGTGAAATTAACAATATTTATATTTAAAGTCACAACTAATTGTTAAACTATGCTATAATTCCACCAGTTATCGATAAAATTCCCGTCTTTTTTCAAGACTGATTTCCAAAATTTTCGGTAATTTTACGATCGATCGCCGAAATGCATAATTCTTTTCGTCGCTAATCAATGAAATTTCTGCAGTTTTTTAAGTTAAATTCCCAAATACACAATTATTTCGTCGATAATATATGTAATTTGCACTTTTTTCTCAAAGCTGAATGCCGGAATACACAATAATTTTGTAGCTGATTTTGAAAACACAAGATTATTTTCACTGCTAACTGTGGTGTCAATTTTTATAATCAAAATTTACATTTAATCACATTTAATTCCTAAATACCGCTATTATTTCACCACTAACCAATAAAATTCACGATTCCCCCCCCCCCTTCCCATATTTGTTCCTGAAATTCACAATAGTTTTGCAACACACAATCACTTCGCTGTTGCTTAATAAGATTACTTTAATCCTAATTGTTTGCTGAAAAAGGCTTTATCTCTATGTTAATGAATGAAATCCGTGTTTTTTTACAAAGACAATATCCGATGTACGCAATAGGTTTGCCGAAATATTGAATCAATCATTTTACTGCTAATTTTTTAAAATTATGCATTAGCAACTAATTGCTAATATAGACTATTATTTCATCACTAACTGTTAAATTTTGTATGTTAAAAAAAAAAAAAAAAAAATGAATGCCAAAATATAAGATTATTTCACAAAAAAAAAAAAAAAAAAAAAAAAAATTTTTTTTTAATTGTTTATAAATTGCAGAAACATGCAATACGAAAGTCTATGTAGAATACGGGATCCTTTTGCCGATAAAATTTACTTTTAATCGTAATAAGCTGAAATAAGCTGTTAATTCGCTACAAAACAACATAATATTTTTACGGTGAGATATTGAAATTCATCATTTTATGTCTGATTAACAAAATTTACCTTTATCATGGCTGATTGCTCAAAAAAGCGATTATTTCTCTTTTTCACTAAATAAAGATAAGCAACTATTTTTGCTGCTATAATCGGCAAAATTCGTGCTATTTCTGAAAATTGATATTAAATACATATATTGAGACGAAAATCAACCAGATTTCTGCCTTTTTTAGGAGTATGTTTGCCGATTACATAATTTTTGCGTCTGATTACTGAAACATACGATATTTTCTCGTCCGAATATTTTGAAAAAACTTTGAAAAGTCTGTTTTATAATAACAGGAGACTTGGAGTTGGAATATCAAAACTCGAATAAACTACTATGTCAGAAACGCCAAAGAAAAATATTTGAGATGCATACAGCTGTTTCGGTAGCCTTAAGCGTATCGTCTTCAGTGCAAAAAGAATTCTGAATCTGGAAAAGTGCTCGTATATATAGGAGAGAGACCGAATTTAGTTTTTGCATGTACTTTAGTTCCAAATTTTTCAAGTGCAGGCATAGCAGCTACCAGTTGTCAGTCAGTTCATTGTACTAACTTCTTTTGAAGATTTGCTAAGCCAACATTTAAACCATACACCAAAAGCAACAATATACTCAGAAATTCGATGAAAGATTGATATAAGTGCTGATGTTATTGCAAATGATGACTTTCTGAAACTAATCACAGAATATGAAAAAGAAATAATAACAAAAGCTGATGAAAAGAAAAATAAACAAGGACAAAAAAGAAAAACATAAATGAAGATGCAGATGAATCTACAGGTGGATGCTCTAAAGACTTGAATATAACAACTGTAATTGAACAGTTAAACAAAAAAACTGATTCATTGCAAAATGCCAAAATTATAATTGAAAACAAACAAAATGTAATACAAAAGCACAGATATTATATGCTGTATATTATGATAAAACCTTTTATGTTGGAAAAAAATCACCAAAATGATAGGCAGTAAAGATAATGTAAAGCTCCTGGAAAAAGGAGCCAGAAACTTATGATGGCCGAAACGAGATAGAATGGAAACAATTGATGTTTGTTATATTTTTTTATGAGTCAATTAAAAAGTGTAGATACATTCACAATAGATATGAAAGCCACAAATCATGCATATAAACCATACAAAAATTTATGGCTAAATAAAGATTTGTTGATGTACTGTCTATTTTTCATGATGAATAATTTTTTTTATATTTAGCCCTGAAATAGTAAAACTATATAAATAATGTTTGACATCCATACATGATGAAAACAATAGTCTAATTGGTTTATTTAACTATAGTACTAACATACACAAAAAAATATCTATTTGTATCAAATATGTGAGTGACCGATAATTACCCCAGATGTGACCAGGAATTACCCCAACCAAGAAGTAAATCCTGGTCACTAATTAATTAAATTATTTAAATTACAAGTGCATTAGCTGATGAAATAAATATTTCATTAAAAATTTGAAATACTGTGCTTACTCCATGCCGAAATTGATAATTCCAAGTTTGATAGCAGTAGTGGCACCAGAAATTCCCCGACGGGGGCACTTCATAAAGAGAGCTTATTATATGAGTATTTATCAAAAACTGCAATACTGTTGATAATATTACTGTTAATATTTGTACCATTCCATTTGTTAGTACTCCTTGTGGTTTTGGAGATCATCGTGTCACAGACAGACATTTTCTAAAAATATCGTGATCAAAAAGGTGTTCTGGGTCTCTCGAAACGTGTATAATCATGAAAAACTGGAATCTGAAAATTTTTACGAATCCAATACTTTCTCCTACTGAATGTAGAATGTAAAAACTGGAATGCTCCAAATTTGTAAAAGGAAAGAAAAAAGCTGCTAAAAGTAGAAAATCTGAAAATTTTGTATTTGTTCTCCCGAGAGATTTTAGGAGTATGCCCCGATGGGGGGTCACAGACTTCCCGATGGGGGAGGGCCTGTGCCCCCTCGCTCCCCTAGCTGACGCCCCCCCCTGTTTGATAGTTTTTTTAAAAACTGAATGTTATTGTTTTTTTTATCAGGAATTACCTCGTGTCACTCTATCTTGTCTCTGCTGCAGTATGTCAAAATTTTTAATAAAGACATTGCATTGAATTGAAAACTCTGCATGTTATAAACAAAACAACAACAACAAAAAAAAGTACAAAGTATTTTTAATGCTGTTGAAGAAACTTAATGTCTCCATGAATATAGATGCTCCTGTTATATAAATCAATGTAGATAATTTAAACAGGCTTTATAATCATATGCTAGAACTGCAATAGATTTCTAGCATTATTTTTGCACAGGATTATTCTAAATATTATATTTTTGTTATGACAAGTCTATTTCTTTCAATCTGCCATTTTACATTGTTACCAATTTATAGTGTTCCACTTTGAAAATGCGTACCAATATCCAATTTTACCATTTAATTTCTTACTCATCTTAAAATATTTTATAAAAGTCATAAAAACTTTTATATATATATATTTTTCACTTTCCGTAGGTGAAGATCGAACTCACACCCTCCGGGTTCGTAGTTGTGTACTCTGACCACAGAGCCAACGGGTCTTGGCTGAATATTTCCTGTTTATTTAGACTACTGTTGTCAGATATTTTTAAACTAAAACTGCAAAATTTATTTAAAATGTGTGTTATTTTCCGATTTATAAGATGAGTAATTGATATTAATTATGTTTTTGAGAAATTAATGGATTAATATTAATTAATCTGTGATGAATTTTGAGTATGATTTAAATATCGAATAATTGGTTTGTAGGTTTTTTAATATTATGTTTTGTTCTGTAGAAATTGAAACTGTTCATTATTAATTATAAATATGAAATTGTTATTAAGATTATTTTACTAATTAAAATATTTAGTAAATGAGTATTAAGCAATTAGGGGAAGATACTATACAATTAATGCATTCAAATTTTATTAATTTATTTGGAATTAAAAATTAATACATAGTTTGAATACGTGTTTAAAAATTTTACTGAGCACCCTCTTTTTTTTTTGAAAGGGTGTTAAAATACAAATATAAGAGTCCTGTCACACTAAATTAAATCCTGTCATAGACAGAATTTCATCCATAGTTTCTTTTGATTTTTTAAAATATAATCTAAAAGATGCCAGCACATGCGGAATTCAAAAGAAATTTTCTAGTATATCAATGAGTTCTAGAGCTGTAGCAAACCGTATGTATTTGTTACTGATACTCGAAGTAATGAATCAGTACTTTTTTATTTTAATTTAGAGAAATTAGGGTGTAAGGTTGATTTTTCATACCACACAGTAAGAGGAGTGTCCAGTCCATGTTCTATTTCTGGCTCTAACATTTTTCGCATAGTTGGTATAAAAAATCAACCTTACACTTCAATTTCTCTAAATTTAATATTCATGGTTGATGAATTAATGAATAATATTTCTAAGTATTATATTTTTCCTTTAATTTGTTACTGGTTTGCTTTATGCCTTCAAGATAAAATCTTCTCGGAAATATATGAGATATAATATGTTCTTTATACTCTGAAAGTTGCAAGAGAATACGAGGGTTACTCTGAAATTTTTGAGATATGTGCAGACGATAAGCAGTAGAAAAAAATTATCAATTAGATTTGAAAATATGAACTATTTTAGCCTGGCAGACAATTTTTTACTGGCCATTTTCAAGTAGTTTAGCGTAGAATAAATTTTAGACAGAAAAGAAAATGGAGTTGATACGAGAACATTATCGTGCTATTGTTTTCTGTGATTTTAAAGTGGGATTAAATCAAGAAGAATGCGTTCAACGGCTACAGTTAGCTTTTGAAAATGAAAGACCATCTCGTGCAACTGTATTCAGATGGTTTACAGAATTTCACAGAGGTCGTCATTCTCTCCAGGATGAAAAACACACAGGAAGGCCCTTGTCAGCAGTAATCCCAGATAATGTGTCTACCTTTCAGAAAATGTTAATCGACGACAATCACTGTATCTACCATATGACACAGAAGGAACTTAACATTGGATCCGCTGCAATGCATAAAATTATTCATGAAGAATTGCATATGAAAAAATTAGTTTGCCGTTGTGTTCCCCATAATTTAACAGAGCATCAAAAACAAGAGCGAGTCAGAACCAGCAAAGAAGCACTTAAATTACTTAATGATGTTGGACACCGCATTATTTTTAAAATAATAACTGGTGATGAAATTCTTACATACCATTTTTTGATGTTCCAACACGCCAAGAAAGCAAAGTGTGGGTCTTTGAAGATAATCTCAAACCCACAATGGTGAAAAGACAACGTGTTATGAAAAATGTAATATATGCCATTTTCTTTAGAAGTACAGGATTGGTCAAAGCTATCAAGCTGGAAGGACAGAAGACAGTCACAGATAACTGGTACACTACTAAATGTCTTCCAGAAATTCTTAAAAAGTGAATGTTAGAGGACTCATTCTCCACCATGATAATGCATCTTCTCATTCAGCAGGATTAACAGTTGAATTTCTTCAGCAAAAATGTATCAAGGTGGTGGAACATACACCCTATTCACCTGATCTAGCTATGTATGACTTTTGGCTATTTTTTAATCTGAAAAAGAACTTGCATGGGTGTCGTTTTTATTCTGAAGAGGAGATTGATGAGGCTATAAATGCATTTTTTTCATCAATTCCAAGAAATTTAGAGGCATTTAATCTTTGGAAAATTTGCCTACAGAAATGCATTGATGCTGGAGGAGACTACTTTAAACACACCTAATATTCGGTAAGTTTAACATTAATTACGTAGGCGTATCTCAAAACTTTCAGTGTGACCCTCGTATATTAAGTATTTCATTAGATATTTGATAATAATGTCTAAATTGGAAAATGTTCAAATATTTATTGGTAGTCAGTGTATATATTAGAGTTGCAAGATTCCATTAAAACATAAATAAATAAATAAATTCTTGACAGGGGTAGATTGTTACGGCTTTATTGCACAATCAGTATTTGCATTTTCTATTAAACTATATTCAATGTACCAGTACGTACAGGTAGCCAGTAGTAACCCCACTAATAATCTAAACATTTAATTTTTATTAAAATGTTTTTTATATCAAATTATATTATTTATTATTATATAATTATTGATATAGTTTTGTATACATGATTTTGATACATAGCTTCTTTTAATGTAAAAACTATTAATAGTATTCTAAATCTCTCTCTTATGATTTTTATTTATTTAATTTTTTAGGCAATTGCTATTGTTTCTTCTTTTCTGTCTCAAGGGGATTTTCAATCTCTTAAAGGATTAGTAACTGATGAAGTAATTTTTTTTCTTTCTTTCTTTAAATTTCACAATTTTGTATATAATTTGATGCAATTTTATTAAATCTGTTGTTACCTACATACAAACAAACTTTTTACCAATCTAAAATTGGGTTTAAGCGACAGTTGACACTGACTCAGAATGGTTGAAAGTAAATAACATTGAAGCTCAATTTATTGCAGAGCTTGAAGTCTGTGCCTATTTTTCAGAATATTTTCAGGGATGAAACTTCCAATGTTTTTGATACCACTATTTTTGAACAATCATCTCTATCCTATTTAATCACAATGCATTACTGTAAAAATATGTTAAATATTTCTGTATAAAAATAGTGGTAGCAAAAAAGGCAAAAATGTCTCATCCCTGAAGGTGTCCCCCCCAAAAAAAAAGTGTGGAGAGTTGGAGCTCTGTTATTTTTTAAATCAGTGTATAGCAATCTGCTTCTCATCCATTTTCTTTTACCTTTAACTTTGTTTTCACCATTATTATTTTTTTTATGTGCATAACTTTTCCAATTAATAAAATTAACCATAATTTGTTTATTATAAAACTAGTCAAATGAGGGTAAGCCTACTTTGCTCATCATGCTTTTGAACTAAATTTAACGGTTAGTACATAATCATTAACATGTCAATCAATGGGGCCTAGTCCTCACTTTAAGCAAATTTGGCAGGACTCAGTAATCTCAATCTCTTTCTAATACATTTCAGCACTCAGGAGTCTTTTTTAACACTTAAAGTGTAAAGCATTCTTAAGGCAGGTTTTTCTGAGCTAAGCTCAGTTTGCTAACCCTGGTCAGGATAGTCTACCTTGTTTGTCAGACCTTTGAACTAAATCTAATGGTCAGTGACCTATCATTAAAATGACAATTTAGTTAATGGAGGCCTAGTGCTAATTCTAAGCTAATTTGGTAGGGTAGAAAACCAGTGACATCTTTTAATGCATTTTATTATCCAGTGACCTTTTCCGATTCTAAAAGTGATCAGAAAACTTTAGATTCATTTCTATCTGACGTACAGCCTTTTAAGTCAATTCCATTGCACTTATATGTTGTTCATTATTAGTATTAATTTTGCATCCTCCTATAAGCAAAAACATTTTCTTGTACATATGTGAGATGAAGCATATGTACAAGTAAAATCAAAAGTTTATGTTTATCGTGTATAAAAATTGTAATGTAGAGGGTAAAAAGTATGTAGAAAAGATGCAATGCAATTTCTAAGTATAAAGAAAAGGGTAATAATGCCCTTTTTGAGAAGAGCTTGCTTTTTCTTGTTTCTTCAGTTAACCTTTTTGTTCTAGAAACAATAAAAATGCCTGGTTATTTTATGCTTCATAACTTTATGAAACAGAAATTACTAGTTCAAGAACCTATGTATTCTGCATGCATAAATCATTAGTTGTGCACTTAATATATAAATGGCATTTTAAATTGTAATTAAAAATAAGAAATTTCTTAATAAAGAAAAAATAATCAGTAACTATGGTTTGAATTGCCTGATTACAATAAAATTTTCAGCAAGTTATGATATTCAGAATCTAACATTTTACTTAAAAGACACAATGAAATAGGTATATTTTTTAATTCTCATTATGACATTTTAATTTAACTAGTTAATACCCGTCAAAATTTGACGAATCATATGCAACTTAAATCTTTACACGCATGGGCGTAGGCAGGATCCAAGCTAGGGGGGTGCAAACGTTATTGCTATCCTACCTTGATATAGATATCCGCTTCGGGTCGGGTAACCTGATTTTATTAGAATCTGACCCTACCCGCAGGTCGAGTTGGGTTGATCACATTTTTTTCCTGTGGGTCAGGTTTGGGTGAGTCAGGTCAACTTGAAAAATCTTTGAAATAAGACCTTTTACCATAATAAGCAGAAATGTGTTTGGTACAATTATAACTGTATAACTGATATAAATATATTGCATATACTTCTGTGTGATTAAATGTAAGCACACCGAAATTATAGTAAACATTCGAATCGAACAAAAACAAATGACAGAGAAATAGAAAATCATTATTATTAATATTATTAGAATACAGGCATTAAACAATAAAGTATGAACACGAAATTTTAATCCTTCTTTTGTACTTATGGTCATGATATAAAAAACACACAAAAATGGTAAAAAAATATTAATTCATTTTTTCTTTTTCAAATTTTTAATTTTTTAGGTTAATGGATTAGTTATTATATTTTTAATTCTTGCAGAAATGATTTACCAACTGTGTGACAATCAAAATTTACTTTATTTTATAACTATAAAAGTTTTGCATGATTTTTAGACAAATTATTAATTTTCATAACTACATTTTTAATTCTTGCAAAAATGATTTATCGACTGTGGGACAGTAAAAATTTATTTTATAACTTTAAAAAGGTTTGCATGATTTTTAGATGTGTTATTAATTTTCATAATTTGGTAAAGTTATATATATTAAATAAGGAAATAAGCTATTTATCTATTGTCACCGGAAACCAAAGCCCGTGTTATTTTATGGGGAAATTTATTAATAGAAATATGTATATATTCAGAAATTTCTTAACCTTTAAGTTTACTCTTGTTTTCTGCATTAACTAAAAAATTGTAAAAAACAAACTAAATGCATTTTTCGCACTTTAAAGCTTTGAAAATGAAATACCAAAAATTAAAAAATTAAATTTTTGAAAAAGAACAACAAATTTAACAGTTTGGATTACTTTAAATGGAAAAATGGAGTTTTAAAATGTTAATGTAGTGAGTAAAGGAGTGGAAAGGAGCTTTAAACGAATTTGAGTTCTTGAATATGCTGACATATTTTTAACAATTTTATATTTAAAAATATATATATAACAATAATATATACATACATAGTAATCGTACATATTAAAACTGTAATATATACATACATATCGAAAAGGGAAAAAAATCATTGTTTAAATTATAATAAAAGTATTTTTCTGTTTTCAGAACTAAATCTATTAAGAATTTTAGCTTCAATCTCAGCTTTTTGTTCATTTACTAATTTTCTATGTACACTTAACATACATAAACCATTTAAGCGATTTTCGGTCATTGTTGAACGCAACCATGATTTAACTCTGCGTAACGTGCTGAAAGAGCGCTCAATAGTACATGTTGTACATGGTTGGGCTAAAAGAATAAAAAGTGCTTTTTTTATATCGGGAAAAAAAGTTTTGGTTTCTTTCACCAAATCTTCCATGGTGATATCTTTAAAATTATCCATGGACTTTTTTTCGGACCAATATTGTTGCCACAGTTCTACTTCATTTTTTAAATATTTAAGATTGTAGAAGTCTACAGTATGCTGCATTTTCTTCATCAATTCATCAGCAGATAAATCTTTAATGTTAGAAGGGTGCAAAAAGAACAGTGTATATGCTGGCAAATTGTCATTGGAAAATCTTTCTTCAAGAGATGTAATTAGAGAGTCTAAATATGGGATAATTAAAGATCGTTTCCAGAAATCGTCAGCGTTTTCTGCAGGGGGATTAGAACGATGTTTTTGAACTTTAATTGTTCTCGGTACTTGTAATATTGCCCCTACTTCTGATGCCAAATTTTCGGCAGCTAATAACATATCGCTAGATAAATTATCAATAGATTCCCGATGTCTTTTCAAGGTAGTTGAAATTATTTTTATATGTTCAAAACATTGCAAAATATTTAAGTCGCTTGATTGCAAAGTGTTTGCAACAGGCTCTAATAAACCAGAATATTTTGCAATCAATCCAAGGCTAATAATGAATTCTGATTTTAGTGCAGCACTATGAAGTTGGAAAGCAGATTTTCTGGTGGCAGTGTTACCTTCAGTTGATAATTTATCTAAAGCTTCACATATGGCTACATAGTGCTCTTTGAAAACTGCGATGCTTTTGTATTTTTGCGACCATCGAGTTTCACATAACGCTGGAATATTAGGAACATATTTTCGTCGCAAAGCTGATTCACGAAAAAAGTTAATAATGTCTTTTATTGTTCCGATAGTGTTTCTGATTTCTGGAACACGATTTAAGTCATTAACAACTAAATTTAATTTATGGCTAGCACAGTGAAAGAATAGGGCTTTTTTGTACTTGTTAAGCAATATTTTCTGTACTCCTCCAGTATTTCCTGCCATAGTGGAACATCCGTCATATCCTTGTCCAACGCATTTATCAGGATCAAATCCTTCAACAGTCAAAAAATTATCAATTGTTGTTGCAATCGTTTTAGCATCCATAGCATTTAGTTCAACAAATCCTAAAAACTCCTCGCGAATGCTCATTTTTTTTTCATCAAAAAATCGTACACCAATTGATAATTGCTCTTTTCCTGCAATATCACATGTTTCATCCGCCATTATACTATAAGCAGAAGCACTTTTCGCATCTAGCGTTAAAATTTCTTTTATTGTTAAGCCGCACAATTTTATCAGTTCGTTCTGAATTTGTGGAGACATATATGTGGCATTTTTACTGCCTTTTTCGAGATGATTTTTTAATATATCATCTCCAGATTCTATTCGTAATTTCACTAGATCTTGGAAATTGCCTTCTTCCAATTCCTTACCTCTTAAAGGTAGATCATGGGTACCACAAAAAATTATAATTGAAATAATTGCTAACAAAATTTTTCGGTTTCCTTCAATCATTTTTTTATGCCCTGACATTAAAAGATCATTAACAGGCTGATTTTCAAGAAAATTTTTCGCTGCTAATGTCGAGATTTTGTGGAATTTCGAAGAAATATGATTTCTACATGCCTCGTGCATGACATGATATCTAGTGAAAGGTTTTATTATAAAAGCTCCCAAGACACCTTTCACTGACGCAATGGCAGGGGGGAATAGGACACAGTATAAGCATAGTGCTCCTTTTAGCATTCTTGAATAAGTGAGCCAAGGTTTGTACTCACTCAACCATTCGTATCTAAATTTTCGTTTACTTTCGGTGTCATCTAAAAAATTGTAATCTTTCCCCGGTATCCAACAACATTTCAAAATTTTCATTCTGTTACATGTATTTAAAGCTGAGGAACGTCCTACCCATCTTCCTAAATCAAGATCAAAACTGTCTTGCACAGCGTTCACATCTGATGAATTATCATCAGATGTTGATGAATGTTCATCTTTATTAACATCAGGGAAAACATCAACTAATTTCATGTCACTACCTTCGCCTTCAGAATTCTGGATTTCCCTCATTTCCACTTCTAAAAATTAAAAATAAGTGCATGAAAGTTTAAAGCATTTTTATATGCATGCGCATGGTTAACAGAAACAACACATAATGTATCAAATGATATCGTTGCTCGTTGGCACATTTTTTAATAGTTTCACTTTTCACACATAAAAAAAAAAAAAAAAAAAAAAAAAAAAATATCTGCAAGTAATATGTACTTAATGAATAAATAGTAGGTTTATTTATGAAATTGTGTATGCACGTGCCGTAATGTACACATGGCCCTATAAGTAATTTTTTCAAGCAAATTGAAACAGAACAGTTGTCTAAATTTCTCTCTCTCTCTCTCTCTCTTTCTGTTTCTATTAACGTTTTTTCTCAACTATTTAGGTAAAACTTAATAATTTCAATCTGTATCATGAAATGTTTAATAATTTATGCGCAATAAACAGAATTGTAACAGATTTATAATTTCTAACAAAATTATTTATATGTTATTGAACATGAATGGCATAGTTCATTTGCTTTATTATATATAATAATTATTTAAATAGAAAAATTATTTTAATGTCGTCAGTGGTTCATAAAAGAAGGATATAGTGTTTAATGAAATTTAAACAAAGTCCAGAAACTTTGCATTAATAAAGATGAAAATAATAATAAAAACTTTAAATTGAAACAAGACTGTCGTACAATGATAAATGTATAAATAATAAAACATTGCAGATGAAAATTATAATATGAACTAGAAAATTTTAATGCAGTAATTGCCGCTTACAGGAATCACAATAATAATAATAATTACCACTTTAACCATTAAAAATTAAACATAAATTATAAAAATAATTTTACTTAGTGCAAAGATGATTTTTTGAGTTCTTGATTAAATTTTTAAAATGCAATCTTTAAGAAGGTCTATTTTAAAAAGCTATAAAAGGAAGGTAACTGTACAATTTCAAACTAGTACTTTTCTTTCCTTATGAAGTCTTCTTATTAATAATTTTCAGTTTTACCTAAAACAACTTAAGTTTTACAAAAAAGGGTGTTTACAATTTTTTAAAACGATTTTGAAGATATATATACTTGTTGATCTTTATCTGTATTTTTATAAACATAATTTTAAATTTAAAAATCTTCTTGATTTTTTTTTTTCATTTTTGGTACAATTGAAATATATATATATATATATATATTTATATCTTTGTTTTAAATAGTGACAGATCAGTAGTTCAAGCGTTCGTTTTAAAGGTATTGACGAGTTCCTTTGTAACATAACCGTACTGAAAAATTTACTCCCTCGGGAAAGGGGACTTTCCCCCTAGTTAGCCCCCTAGTAGCGTTATGCATACATATTAAACAACATTATACATATATAGTTTAATCAATTTAACAATAAAGTAAAATTTTATATTTTTGCTAAATACAGCTTGTTTTAGAGTGTTGAGAAAAAAATTAATGAAATACAAGTTTAAAATTAAGATAATTTACATATTTATTATTTAAATTTTTTTCCAAATGTATAGATGCAAAAATATATTGATTGCTGAATATCGCCCATTAAAGAGAAAAAAAAAATGTTTGAATCAAACAATAAATAATTGAACTAATTTCAATTACTAGTTAGCTGAAACTGTTTCATGTAATTCATTACGTAAGTTTCTGAAGTGTTTTTTTTTTTTTTTTTTAACCAAGAAACTTTTCAATGGTATTTTTAAAAGTTTTGCCCTATCTCAAGCTTTTCTTTTTTCTTTTTTTTTTTTTTTTTAATATATAATTTTTGTTTAAAACATTTATAAGGACAGCAATGATAAATTAACAAACTGTTAAAAATTCCAACTTATATATAAAATAGCATATAACTCAAGTATTATATTAATTATTTCAGTATAGAAGACAAATAAAAATACTATATTAAAAGATTAAAATTGTAAAGTTTTTAGTTAAAGAAATCACGTTTTTATGAAAATACAAATTAATTATACACTCCCGATTTTTGTTTTCTCTTAAACGAGCTGCCCAATGTAATGAGACTTTGTAAGTGGAATGATTAATTAATCTTCAGGGCTTTTATTAAATGAATTGTTTACTTAATTAAATTATTCATTTCGAAATTGTTTGAAATAATTGACCATTAAAATAGTTAGATACCTTAAAAACATAAAAGCAACAAGAACAATCATTAAACATAAAACTATATATATATATATATATATTAAGAGAAGATTTTTAGGCTGTTGAATACGAAACACGATAGTATTTCTGAAGTCAGAAATATACAAACTCCTAGTTTTATTTGTGAACAGTCTGTTTTGTTTTTATGGAGTTTAAGAAACAAAATAATAAAGGATAATAAAATGTAGAAGAAAAAAGAATACGAAATTCAGCCAAAATATTTCACATATATCTTAATTACTTTAACATTTGATATAAATAGGCTAATATAGAAGAATAAAAGATAATATATATAAATATATATAAAATATCATATATAAATATATATAAAAGAAAATAACATACTGTGCCCGCTCCACCTGCCTTAAGCCGCGGTGGCCTATTCTCCTTTTATTCATTATTATTTCTGATTTGTTTGGATTTAGCCCTTGTTTCACATAATTTTCAGCTCTTATGTTATATATATTTAATGGATAACGAAATGCTTTCATAAAAGTTGAATACAAAATAAAAATTATATTAAATATAATATATTAATAATAACTCTTTAAACTCTAATCAAAAATACGTTTGCAACACCATTTCATTCAGAAACATTTTAACTTCTATTTTTATTTTTAAACAGGCTATTTCGTTTTTGTCGTTTGAAGATACTTAAATATGATTATGAAATTTGTTTGATTTAAGATTCAGATTTAATGATGATAATAACAATTTCGATGATTAACTTTAACAGTTACAAACAAAACAATATATAGCCTGCGGATGATTTTATACATTTTACAAATTACAAATATCTTTGGTGCATTAATGTATTTTAGGATTATGATAATTTGGCCATCATTAGTATAGTGTACCGTTGTACTTAATGATGGCCAACAAAACTAAATCACATATATTTGATTTCATTTACATAAAATTGGTTTATGCTTAAAAATAATTGTTCTAAAATGCAATACATATAATTGATTTAAATTGAATAAATTTCGTTTATGTTTATAAGTAATTATGAAATATTAATTTATTTTCACAAAATAATATGAAAATCTTCAATTTAACTTTCTCTTTGTTATCATATGGTTTTGCAGAAATTTTGGGAAAAGTTGGGCGCCCAACAATTTAATTTAAAACGCTTCACCTGCTTAAGACGTGGTGGCTTCTGCTCCTTCTTATTGTTATTATTATTCTTTTAAATGTTTGGATTTTTGCATGGTTCACATAGTTTTCAGCTCTTATATCAAATGCATGTATTCATTTTTTATACATATATATTAAATATTTACAGAATATAAAATAAAATTTTATTTTCTTTCTCAGTCTCACTCTCTCTCTCTCTCTCTCTATCTATATATATATATATATTACAATAAGAAAACAAAATTCTAAATAACTTTATGTATATAATTGGATTTTGGTTAATTTTGTGTATTTAGCAGTAATAGTTTTTAATCTAATGTGAGATTTAATAATAATAATAATAATCACACACACACAATATATATATATATATGTGTGTGTGTTAATTTTTTTTTTAAATTAACATATAACATTTTAATTTAAAATATTGTGTTAAATATAATAAAACATGTAGAAGAATAAAATATATTTAAAACATTTTTTAGAAGGTTTAAAATTTAATTATACTTTTTTTTTTAATTAACAAACCAATTAGAAATAATATAGCTTTCTCAAAGTATAATTTAAATATTTTTATACAAATCCTTATATTTAAATCGAGTATAAAATAAAAAACCCTGATAGAAATTATGTAATACCTAATACGAATAACTCCTTGCGCTTCGCTTTTTAATGAAAGAAGAGCTATCCGTTTAACATGAGTTTACTGATAGAGAAACATAGAAACTCTTGTTTTATGTGTAAATCAGACAGTTTTATTTCCAAATTGATAATATATATATGTATATAGAGGTATCTTCATGTACAATTCAAATATTCAGAAAAGTTCAAATTTAAGAAAACAAAGTGTAATAATAATTAAATGGCAAAATAAGGAATTATAATTTTTCAAAATTTTTATGTATATTTTTTTTTTTTTTTTTTTTTTTCATCCAAATATAAATCAGCAATCAATATAAATTGCATATTTCTAAAAATATGTTAGAAATATATTTTTGTTTTAATGTTTTAAAAAATTGATAAAGAAATCAAATATCAAATTTAATACTTACCTTCTTTATCTGTAACAGATTTTGTAGATACTTCTTCTGTTGATATTTTTTCATTACCTTTATTTTTATACTTAGGTTTGAAAAAAAAATCTAATTTTTGATATTTTTCTGATTTATCGTTTACATCACATTTTCTTTTTTCTGAACCATTCATCGTAATATCCGACACAAGCTAAGAGCGCATTTGGAAGAGAAGCGATTGAATGAGAATATCCTATTAAACTGACCACTACTTTTTTTTTGTCTTCTTGTCATTTTTTTTTTTTCTTTGAAAATACAAAGAAAAGATTTCGGTATACACGGTGCCCTTTGACTATTAGCCAGCTGTAAATTTTAGTCACCGATACAAGAAAACTTTCCCCCAATCTTTTTTTTTTTTTTTTTTTTCTCTTGTTTTTTAGTCTATTTAGAATGATCAGTTTTTTTTTTTCCTTCTTCTTTAACTTCAAAAGGGAAATACAGTCGCCACTACTATAATTTAAGCCCAATGTCTCCTGGACCTTTTATTGTAGGTATCAGATAACAAGTATACAAGTTTCAACCAACAATGATGAGAAGGAGCCTTGTTTTTCCGATTTTATGAGTTTACCCAGCAGGGGGCATGCGGAAGAAGTATCCTTTCAAGAAAGGTTCGTGATAACATTCTTCCATAAGATGGAGCTCAAAAAGAAAGAAAGTAGCAAAAAATAATTTTTGGACAATTTTAGATTTTTCAGGGAGTTCTCAAATTAGTGGATAGTTTCTCATGATCTCAACTTTTGCTAAGCAAAAAATATAAGAGGAAGTAGAGTTTTAAAACAATGAAAAATATTAAACCATAAAACTCCCAAAACTATTTTATTTATTTATTTTTTACGAAAAAGTCCCCCCCCCCCCCATATTTGCAATTATTCTACACTTTTATTTATTTTATTCATTATAATTTAAATTTTAGAAAAATGGCACTGTTGTCACTACTACATTTTATTTACTTTCTTTTCAACTATTTCCCAAAATATTAAAAACTGTTCCTTAAAATAAAGATAGCGGCATTTTTAATGTAGTATTTTTCTCTTGATTACAGACGACAATTTCAATTACTAATTACAGTATATTTTCTATATAATGCATTATTTTATAAAAAAAAATTTAAATATCTACATAAATGTTTTTAGATTGTGGTTATTTACAGGTTCAAAGGATTTTTCAATATATAATAAAAAGTACTAAAAGTGCGTGATTTTTTTTTTTAATATAAAACTATTATTTTGACAATGGATCTGTTGTACGCGATATATTATAAAGTAGAAGAGATTTTTTTCGATACTACTTTTAGTTCCCCATCATACTATAGGTGTGGGGAACTTAGGTAATCGTGAAAATTTTCGACCTCGATTTTTTGAATTTTTTACACGTTTACAGGTGTCAGGAATCCGAAAATGATAAAATTTGTATGGTGTCTGTCTGTAGGGTGTCTGTTAGCGTGTTAGTCCGTTAGTTTGTTAGTCTGTGTACACGATATCTCAAGAACAAATTGTCGCAGAGAGGTCAGATCAGTTTTAAAATATTACTTTCGACACTGGCAAGAACCCTATTCATTTGCAACATTCGAATGTAAAAACTTCAGCAGTTATTCGAAATTTACGATTTTCTTAACATGGGAGAATAGGACAAAAATTCACTTAAACGTGCATTATATGGAAACGTTTTACTGTAAAAATGTCGGACCAGTTTTAAAATATCAGTTTTGATACCGGAATGAACATCAGTAACTATAAATATGCTACTTTGAAAACTTTGCAAGTTATTGGAAATTTACGAATTTCTTAACATGGCAGAATAGAGCAAAATTTCACATAAACGTCAATCTTGAGGGATATTTTCATCGTAAAGATGTCAAACCACTTTCGAAATATTATTTAGGATACTGAATACTGGTATGAATATCATAGACTATGATTTTTCCAATTTAAAAAATTCGTAAGTTATTTGGAATTTATGATTTACTTAACATGTCAGAATAAGGCAAAATTGAGCATAAACTTCCATTTTGAGGATCGTAAATACATTAAACAACTTCAAAATTACATTTATGATATTTGTTTGAACATGATTGAGTACAAATATTCTAATAGGAAAATTTCATAAATTATTCGTAATTTACGATTTCATCATCATAGCGAAATTGTAAATTTTTCATATAAATCTGAATTTTGAGGATTATTGCAGTGGAAATAGTAGCATGAAAACAAAACAACGGAATTGACCCTGATAAAATAAATTAATAGATTACAATAAGATAAATATATCGAAGTAAACGGTGGATAACCTATTAGGCGGGGATTTCGTTCTGTCATTGTATCAAGCTTTGGTCGAATTCATTTCTTTTAACATGATTATAATATGTCTCGCACTAGAAATTTGTGAGAACATAAATATGATGGGGAACTGAGCAGAGTCCACCTATGCCAACTAGTTTGTTTTAAGTTTTGTAGCATTATTGCGTTTATATTCAATATTTTTTCTTGTTTTAAATAATATATAACAATGTTTTTAAGATGATGTAACAGTTATGATATAAAGTTGATGTTTTTATGATGATGAAAAGAAACTAACTTCGTGTTAAAATATATATATTAATAATTAAAAGAAAAACAAATAAAATATTTTCTAAAAAAAAAAAAAAAAAAAATCTCTTGTTTACTTAAAGAAGCAAAAAAAAAAAAAAAAAAAAAAAAAAAAAAAGCATCTTAATTTAGGGGGGTGCATGTGCACCCCCCTGCACCCCCCTGGCTACGCCCATGTTTACACGGCATAAAGTTTTAAACATCCCTGTTTTAATATTTCGTATTGCTCTAAGCCAGTTTAAAACCCCCTGCTGTAATTAATTAATTTTTGGTTGGAGTTCCCCTCCAACAATAATACCATTTAAGGGGAATAAATTTCATAAAATTTAAGCATGCTCCATATAATAAAAATAAAATCCCAAGATTTTTCCTAATTTTACTCTAAATATGACCAAAAGAATGTGAGGAATAATTAAAAGAAAGAATTTATAAATTATGGTAAGAAAGGAGAAAGAAAGCACACATCAATACTTTTCATACATATATTTTTAATTTGATCGCTAATTTTTATCTTCAACATACTTTTCTACAAATAGCACAAGACAAAGATCATGACTTGAGAAATATTTATTTAACAAAGCGGTATTTAGCACGTCTTTTAAATACTAATTATTAAAACAATAATTTTAGAAATATGTATGTTTTATATGGTAACAGATGGCGCCATACAGTATAAAATCCTGAAATACCTTCCTGTGTAAGGGAATTTTCGGCGAAAATACACATGGTGGTAACCGATAAGAATTCGCAAATTGGTTTATTTTAATATACTGCCTTGGAAAATATGAATCAATGAATTAATTGTGTGAATTATTTTTATGATTGAGCTTTAATTAGGCATCTGCCATAGACATATGAAATATTAATGTCGTCTGCTCAATCTCTATCATCGGTATTCGTATTGCACTGCAAAAAGAGAAAGGAATATTCTCGTTCTGAATTGGTTCAAAATTTTCTTGTGCATGCCCTGATCGTATGATTTTGGGTGACATAAGTTTAGTTTCATTTGTGTTTAAAAATTAATTTTTAATATTTTTCATTTTCTAGGCTATTCAGGAAATTAAGGGCAACTATGCATCACTAAATGTTAAAGAAAGACAAGATTTACTTATTAAAGTAGCTGATATATTATTTGCTTTCCCATATCAGATTGGTATTTTCTTTGATGATGGTAAGTATTTTGTTCACTTATTATAAATTCTCTTAAATACTTGAAATTCTTAAATGTGGATGAAAAAAAAAAAAAAAAAAAATGCATCACTTAAAAAATAAAATAAAAAATAAAAACAAATCTGTCATTTTTTTTAAGTAACTTTTTACTTTCTTCTATATTCAACAGAAGAAAGTGTTGGATTTATAAAAATTTTTGACCTCGGATTCGTGGTGCATTTACATCTTTTGAGAGTTCTAGAACATGATTTGACCAGCTTTAGGAAATGTCTGTCTGTTTGTGTGTGTGACAAAATTTAGTGGCAACTGTATCTCAGGAACTACTGCAGAGAATTTTATAAAATTTGATATGTAGTTGCACTTTGACATAAATTAGTACCTATCATATCAGTTTTTGGTAAAGATCATCCAACAGATTGCATAACTATCCTGTTTCTGTGACAATACTTCTGAAGCAGAGAAGAGGTTTAATCCTTCACAACAATATTATGTTTCATTTCCATGCTTATGTTATAAAATTTCAAAAATTTAATGTTAATTTAAAATTTAATTATTAAATGTAAATCTTATTTCTAGAAACAATTACCAAAAAGCTATTCATTTCTTCCTAAATGACATTAATTGATACTTTTTAAGATTTTTCATTATTTATATTGATTGGGAAGGAAAATCTGAATTTCTATTGGATTTATTTTATTATTATTATTTTTAAGAAGAATAGTATTATGACATTATTGCATAGGTCACTAGCTTCAATTTTATCACATTTTTACACTTCATCTTATATAAATGAGGATTTCACTGTTACTTAAATTGTATAAAAAAAAAGTTAATAACATGATTTTTGATTTAAATTTAAATAAAATAATAATAAACTACCAAATTTGGACACCTGTTAGAGTAATACATATTTAACTCAAATGCAAATATATTTATATATTCTATTGAGATTTTAAAACAATGTGTTTCAAAGATTTCGGAAAAGAACAAATATTTAAGGATAAAGTGAAGTAACTTTCTGAATGATTTTTTTTTCTTTTATTAACATGTAGATTTCCCAATGAGTTAATTTTTTTTATTTAGGCTATTTATCTTTTTTATTCAATTAACTTATAAATTACTCTATCAATTTCCTAGCTAACCAAAAGAGATTTGCTGAAATAACTGTAGTCTATCATTGTGTGAATGATTTTGAAGAAAAAGGAAAGGAGAAATTCTTAGACATGCAGAATGCTAGAGATGACTTAAAGATATGTAATTATAGGTAAGTTAAATTTATTGATCTTTCTGTAACTTATGGACTTAAAAAATCTGTAAGGTTTTTATTCCCTCTGGAATCCTTAAAATGCTTTTCATTTTTTTTTTTTTTTTTTGTGTGCATGTGTTCATGATCATTCCTTATATAAAATAAATATTTGTTACAAATTTCTTTGCATATCATGCTTTCTATATTAACTCTTAGAGTTGTGTAAAAGGTAAAATTAATTAATATGCATGTATGCGGAGAACCGTCTTTTTTATTTATCCCTTTTGACTCATACTTTTTTGAGAAGTTTCAACTTATAAGATACATAATTTTATTTATAAATTTAAAACTACTTTTTTAAATAAACTTATTCAATTTTTTTTCCAGATTCATCAGAGAGTATACTAAAGGTGTACAAAGTGATTGGACTATAAACAGACTTGGTCATTTTAAACTGCGTGATTTTGAGAACTAATAATTCAAAGAGTATTATTTTCTTTCTTGATTTGAAGTCATTTTAAAATGTTTCCTGTTGTAATAAAAGAAAAAATTAGTAAATTTTTGCTTTTCACAAATGAGTCATTGTGTATAAATTTGAAGAGACTTAAATATGGGGTATAATTTTAGTAATGAAATTTACATGAGTAATTATTGCATGCATATTCTTTTCTACCGTTTTTATATTTTAAATATACATCTCTTTTGAATTATAAATTAATGTTCTCTTAAATTTATTTTATGATAAAGTTTTTTGTGTGACATAAATAATATTTACAGTATTTGTAAAATGTAGTTTTTTAGATACATTGTCAAAGTTTCAAGCTTCTTCTTTTTTATTTAAATAAAAATAGCATTACAGTATTATTTCTACAGCTACCCCCTTTTTTTTCACCCCTATAAACAATAAAATTTGCATAACTGGCAACACAGTAAACATGTTATAGAATGAAAAACATTTATTCGGGGGTAGTGCCAGCTAGGGGGTTGGGGGGATCACAGGATCCCCTCCACCCAAAAAAGCATATTTCTGGAATAAATAAGGATGTTTTTAATTTTTCTCCTTCTTTCCCTTTTATAAATTTGGAACATTCCATTTTTCCCCCCAAAGAATCTCTTTGATTCCTTATATAAAATAAAAGAATTAAAGAGATGTACAAAATAAATGCTGTATCTTGTATAACTTAAAAATAACTAGTCATCGAATGTTGAAGTTAGAAGCTGAAAGCTGATTTTCGAGAATAGCATTTTATTATTCACTACCAATTTTTCTCTTCTTGATTACCCACTTTAGAGATTTTTGAGTTCTGTCGTGATATATGTATATGCATGAGCATCTCTCTCTATATAAATGGCTAAGAGAGTTTTCTTCCTGTTTGTCTGTGTGTGTGTTGACGCAAGTTGATTGGCTAAGAGAGATTTTCTTCTGTTTGTCTGTGTGTTGATGTAAGTTGCCACCAGCTTTTCATACTTTAGTTAATTTTAAAAAATCTAATTGTCCAATCGATAAGTTAATTAAACCGAAGGATTCAGAAAAAATGCCCCTTTCATTTGGTACCTTATTTGTAACGAAATTTTGATTAGATTTTTTTAAAATGATTAAAATGTGAAAATAATACCTGGTAAAAGCTTTAAAAATGGACATTTAAATTTTTAATTGTTGCCAAAAAAAATTACTTTTTTAAAATTTGCTTCTGCACATGAAAAATGAAAATATGAAAATGGAGTTTAAAAAAAAAATTAATAATACAGTATGAAGCCGAAAATCCGGAATCGTCGGGACCGCGGCGATTCCGGATTTTTGGTCATGCCTAAAAAATATAATATTATGGTTTAAGTACTGGGATAATATGCAAATGCAAGTAAAAAATAATATATTACGATTTTTAAACATATTCTGTAATATTCCTTTTATCAACTTTAACAATACATAAATAAAATTAAAAATAAAACTTGAAAAATAAAACGGATTTATTGAAATATTTGCAAACAAAAATTAGTACAAGTTATAATAAAAGAAAAAAAAAAAAAGTAAGAAAAACATGCCATTTTTAAAACATTTTTGTGATTTTTTTTTTTTTTTTTAAGTACTTTAGGTTTTTTAATTAAAAGTTTGAGCATAATTGAAATAGAATACAGAATTTAGTTCTCAATTAAATAAATGTTTAAGAACTGTTATTATTATTATAATCTTCTTCTCCCTCCTCTTTCAGACATTGCAAATGCCGGTTTTGAAGATTAATAAGAAAAAAAAAAATACTTTTTCGGTTTTTTACTTAGATATATTTATGCTTTAAAAAAAAAAAAAAAAATCGCTGTTGATGATGATGATTAACTCCGCCGAAATTGTCCGGATTTTTGGCGATTCCAGATATTTGCAGTCCGGATTTTCGGCTACGTACTGTAATAATATACCTTAGTTTTTGATTTTTTTCCCTTTTTGTTTAAATAGTATGTGTCTGGCACGGATGAATCGCACTTGGCATTTCAGCATTACATTAAAGAGCTTTATTTATTGATAATCCTGGGTAATTTTTAAAATTTTGATGCTGAAATAGATCGGACATATTTCGCCAAAGCCACTTTAAGCCAAGTAGTGCATAAAAAATATAAATAAATTATAAAATATTGAAAAACAGAAAAGAAAGAAAAGGAAAGGAAAACAAAAAGAAAGAAAAAAAAAAATAATAATAACATAAATTGTGTAACTTTACGATTTAAAAAACATGAAGCCTTCAAACTATTAAATAAATTTCAAAAAACTTACTTTCTAGGCTTCATCTTACTCGCTTTCGCTGGAGGCCCCCGTTATCTTCAGTGTGGTGTAAATAATTCATTTACCTTTTATGTTTTCATATTTTAATTTAATTTTATTAATATTTTTAATTTTAATTAGCAACAGAAGTTACTTAGTGAGGATCAAAGACCTCATGGCGTACATGATCGTTACACTACATTTTGACCGCTAACCCTTTTGTTCTTTTGGTCAGAATGTCTATATATATCTAAATACTTTTATTTACATAAGAGAAAAAAAAAAAAAGGAATAAACTCACTTCATTGCTAGAATGCTGTAAAAGGAACAATGCAGAACAAAATAAAATTTGTGAGAAAAACCAAACTATTGCATCAAAGTTCCATTCTTTATTTTCAAACCAACACTAGTAAATGCAAATTAAGCAGGATATAAAAATAGATGGTTATTAAAATTTGGATATGTATCCATCTAAGCTGATTATATATGTATTATTATTAATAAGTAGGCACTCTCTCTCCAAATGATTAATTGGTCACAGTCCTTTAAAAATAGAACATGAAAAAAAAACTCTTTCTCACCCATGCTCCTCTCTTGAGTGCTGCTCAAACAAAACTGAATTTAAAACTGCCGGGATAACAGAAGGTGGGGTCAGAACCATCACCCAATTGGTTCTCAGAATGGTGTGATATGACATCACCACTAAGAAAGAAGAACCAATTTTTCTCCTGTGTGTGTATTGCAGTAAAGCAAACACAACAGGGTGAGTTGAGCCAGCTGAGAGAAACAATGCATTTAAGTGCAGAAAAACGATCTTATTTAAAATTTAAAAAAGAAGTGATGTTTTAACATCACATTACCCCTAACGACCATTAAAAAAATTTGGAAGACTAAAAATGTGAATGGAGAGTGCATACCTACATTTACATGAAGGATTACAATTTTTTTTTTTTTTTTTTTTTTTTTTTACATGTGGGAAAAAGAAAATTTCATATTTACTACATTATTTTGTAAGAATGGCCATTAAAGGCATGCATGAAACAAAGTAAATTTTTAAGCAAATGAAAGGTCTTACAATACCTTGAATAACATGCACTTGATAAAAAATTTCAGAAATTTTGAGAACAATGTACATGTGATACAAAATCGATATGTAAAGCTGAAACAATAAAATTCTAACAAATAATCCAACATCAACGCCTACCCTGGTAGGTGATCAATTCTACAAAAATAGGCGAGGAATACACCATTTCATCAAAAACAATACTATTTCAGCACTGTTCCATTCTTTATTTTCAAACCAACACTAGTAAATGCAAATTAAGCAGGATATAAAAATAGATGGTTATTAAAATTTGGATATGTATCCATCTAAGCTGATTATATATATATTATTATTAATAAGTAGGCACTCTCTCTCCAAATGATTAATTGGTCACAGTCCTTTAAAAATAGAACATGAAAAAAAAACTCTTTCTCACCCATGCTCCTCTCTTGAGTGCTGCTCAAACAAAACTGAATTTAAAACTGCCGGGATAACAGAAGGTGGGGTCAGAACCATCACCCAATTGGTTCTTAGAATGGTGTGATATGACATCACCACTAAGAAAGAAGAACCAATTTTTCTCCTGTGTGTGTATTGCAGTAAAGCAAACACAACAGGGTGAGTTGAGCCAGCTGAGAGAAACAATGCATTTAAGTGCAGAAAAACGATCTTATTTAAAATTTAAAAAGAAGTGATGTTTTTAACATCACATTCAGAGTGCAACATTCAGGGTCAGTACTTCCAATCATAGGACATTGAAATATTATATTTGGTGTGAAATTGTTGTCATTTTATGGTTGATCAAATAAATCAAATAAATATAGAAAATAACGTGAAAGAAAATATTATGTACACCACGTTCATATGTAACTAAACTGGGATTCAAATATAAAATGGCTACTTCAATTTTTTTATACTGTCCGTTTCGAAACTGTCACCTGATAAGCACCCAAATGGAAGCCCACTGGTAAGCTATTGTCACAGGCAATAGGGACAGACACCTGAGTGTCTGCGAATGAGTGGGTCGCTGTCGAAGGCAGTGGGAAATCAAAGCGGCTTTAAAGCAATTTCATGATTTCTTAAAATTTTATTATTTTTGTCTGTAAAGCAATATAGAAAAGAGTTTCCTTTAAATATAGTGACCAGCAAAGCGAGAAAAGCCTTCATTGGTTTCATGAATTAAAAAATGGTTTTGTTAACAAATTTTGATCTATTGGCACACAGGCAGCATCAGGCCAAGTTTTGTACATTTCGAGTTTGATTTTGAAATTTTTCCTGCATTCAGAATTCGGTTCGTTTCTGAACCGGGACTTAGCTAGTCTTATATAAATTGGAAAGCATTAGTTGCAGAAATATAAAACTTTATTTTTTTCGACTATTATAACAACTAGTTGTTCATCTTTCTTTTAATCACTATATGGCAATTTTTAGCGGCATTGATGACACCTTTTGTAGACTTCAGTGATAACTCAGGAAAAGTTAACTAAAGAAATTAAAAATTTTGTAATGACCGTTGTAAATTTAGAAAATAATATTTTTAGTTTAATTATTAAAAATATTATTATGTTTTAATTATTCAAGTTTTGGGGGAAAATAAATTTTTGTTTTCACCAGTATTTAGCTAAAAAGTTCAAATTCAATAGCTTCTAAACATGCAATGTTGTTTTTTTATATGGCAAAATATAAATATTAAACTTAACTAAGATTAAAAGTTAAAATTAGTATTTCCTTTCAAGAAACTTAAGTGGTAATGTATAGATTAATAGAGAAGTTTTTCTACTCAGAAATGATGCTAAGTTGAAAATTTTGTAACCTTAAGATTATTTTAAATGGCCACCTCTATGAAGAGGCAAGTTTCTATCGAATGATTGTTATTGCTTTTAAAGAAGTTTCTCTGTATATCTGTGATCAGCGTATATAAAGATAAAATGTTTTTTTAAGAACTTTCCTCATTGTACATATTTAATTCTATGAGAAAAAAAAAAAATAGTATTGCACACTTAGAGAAAGATACGATAATCTGCAAAATCTCAAGGAGTACTAATAAATAAAATGGCACAGATATTAATAATATTATTATTAATAACAATATTGCAGTGTACATTTGCCACAGTGGACAGAGAAATGGCATGATGTGGCTCCATGTTAAATAGTTTTATAATAATCTATACATTGTGCCAGTACAGTATAACCTCGCATTTACATTCTGGAAATTGAAAAGATTTCGCAGTTTACAAGTTTTTTTTTTTTTTTACTTTCTTCTATATTCCGTAAAAGAAAGTATTAGATTCTATCAACATTTGGTGTCAACCACTCGACGGGTGGCACTGCTATGCAGCGATTTCTGCAATTTCAGGGGAGGCTATATCTCAAGTTCTGTTGCGTATAATCCAATAAAACTTGATATGTGAGAAGACCAATATGAGATGTTATGCTGATTCAATTTGAATGCCTATCAGCTAACAGGTGGTGCTGTTACACAGCAATTTTTTCAATTTAAGGAAAGGCTATATCTCAAGAACTACTGCACAGAATTTCATATAAATTTGTATGTAGGTGACATTTAATATATATTAGCACCTGTCAACTTTTGGTGTAAACCGCTCAACAGGTGGCGTTGCTACACAGCGATTTCCACAATTACAAGGAAAGCTATATCTCATGTTCTCTATTGTGTATATCCATCAAACAAAACTTAATATGTGAGAAGGCTAGATTATGAGAAATTATGCTGACTCAGTTTGAATGCTTGTCGGCCAATAGGTGGCGTTTTTATACTGCAAAAAATCATCGATAACAGGATGGCTATATCTCAACTTCTATGCCATATAACTGTACGAACCATGATATGTGAGATAACCATTTTAAAACGCATTGTTTAAGAAGTTATTTATAGACAATAAAACTGTCTCTCTTTGGATATTTAGTGTTAGATTTCCCTAAGATGAAAATTATTTGCATTCATCACGTTAAACCTTTTAATAATAGTTTTAATAAATTATTCGCACTTAGTTAATTTGACAGAAAAATATAGAAGAATGTCTTGTGGTGGCCAACATACTAGTTTTTTTTTATAATTTACCAACTGTGTGACAATGAAAATTTACTTTATTTTATATCATGTTATATCATTTTACCTTGTTTTGCATGATTTTTAGATGAATTTTTCGGGTTGGGTTCGAGTTAGATAAGTCGGGTTTCGGGTCTAAAAAAATTCTCTGTTGCAGGTTCGGGTCAGTTTTCGGGTTGATGAAAATTTTTTTTTGTCGGGTTCGGGTCGGGTTTTGGGTTGATGAAAAATTTTTTGTCGGGTTCGGGTTGATTTAAAATTCATCTGTCAGGTACTCGCGCAGGACTCTAGTTTGAAGCTTTTGGATAAGGGTTAAAGGTAGATTTTGATTTTTATGTAGGGTTATTAAGTTTCCAAGAGGTTCTTATACATTTCAAATTCTGATTAATAGATTATTATTTGATTAAAAATGATTTTTTAATTTTTACTTTCTTCTAAGTTTTTCAGATTTTAAATTTGAGTAAATGATTTATACACTATTTGAACACTTTCAAATTCAGACGTTTTGTCAAGTAGCTAGAAAAATTTAACGAAAATTATTCCTATTTTCGGATAAGTTGGAAAAACACTTTTAAAACAATATACTGCAATCGGAATACAAATATCTTATGAAATATGAACATTTTTATGAAAAACGTTTTCACTGTGCATGTGCGAAAGATAAAAAAAATTGTATTGCGTAGGATGAAAGCTAGATATAATGGGCTACTTTTCTCAAAAGTGCATTGGAATAGAGTAAAAATTAAGAATTATCTGAAAAAGAACAAGTTAAATTTTCGATATTTTCCAAGAGTTCAAATTTCTTAAGGGGTTTTTCACATGCCGCAAAATTAATTTAAAGATACAATTATTTTAACCACTTAGCAAAAGTTCTTTTTTGTGGAAAACCCCTTATCTCACAAATCTTGGTAAATAAACAAAAAAGAGTTACAAGCTTATAAGGGGTTTTTCCCGAAAAAGTACATTTGGAGTGTGATTGAAATAATTGGATCTTCAAATTAATTACGCGGCATTTGAAAAACCCCTTAAGAAATTTCAACTCTTGGTAAATATCTGAAATCTAGCTCATTCTTTTTCATATAATTTGCTTAATTTTTAACTCTATTCAAATGCATTTTCGGCAAAAGTTGCTCAATATATCTAGCTTTCAACCTATGTAATAAATTTTGTTTTATCTTTTGCACATGTGCAGTGAAAACGTTTTTCATAATGATGCTCATATTTCATGAAATATTTAAGATATTTGCATTCCAATTGCAATGTATTGTTTTAAAAAAGTGTTTTTTCACTTTATCTGAAAGTGGGAATAATTTTCGTTAAAAACAAGTATACAGTCGTCCCCATTTAATCGGGTAACGGATAATCGAATACCCCATATATAAGAATATAAAGTTATAGAACCAATTATTTCCCGTACATGTAATATTAAATTTCCTCGTTTAAAGAAATGTTTTTTACAATGCCACCCCACTTAATCGTATAAACACTCAAAGTTTCTTAAGTGAAACTCCTATTTCTGGGTAGATTTTTCCTCTCATTCTCAAAAAAAAATTTCGTTCTTTTAAAAACCTTACATAACTAAGGCATGGTTTTTAAACATGAGACAGTATTCTTGCCGAAGCAATAAAACAAAGTTATAAAATCAGCAACTGATGAGGAAATTAGAAATTAAAATACAAATGATCTCCAGGAATTAGAAATCGCAAATTTTGAAAGTTTTCAGATCATTGAAATAGAGCTTTATGAACTCATAGATGTGGATAAAGATGGAATAACAGAAAAAGAGGAAGAGTTTAGTCTTTAACAGGGGTGGCGTCAGAAGGGGGGCCGGGGGGGCACAGGCCCCCCCCGTCGGGGAGTTCGTGCCCCCCCATCGGGGAAGATTCTCAAAATCTGTCGGGGAAAAAATACCTTTTTTTCCCCCTTTGTTCAGCAACAAAATATTTTTTTCCGTTTCATCATTCGGAGTTTGTCTTTCTAGAGAAGATTTTTTTTTCCCCCAGAAAAACTAATTTAAAAGAAATTTAATTCATCAACCTGGAAATTAATTTCATATAGAATGGAATAGAAGGCTGATTTTTACCAACTATGTGAAAAATGCCAGAGCCGGGAATTGAAACCCGGGCCTTCCGCTTAACGCGCGGATGCTCTAACCTCTGAGCTACCCTGGCTGATAACCAGCTCGGCACCTCTCACATAATTTACGTTAGCAAGGTCACCGAGTCTGCATTGAAGCAGCTGTATCAAGTGACAAATTTGAATATGGCATAACTCCAAACGGCCACGAAATTTTAATCCAGAAATTTAATTCATCAACCTGGAAATTATCCGCCAGGATTAGTTATCAGCCAGGGTAACTCAGTGGTTAGAGCATCCGCGCGTTAAGCGGAAGGCCCGGGGTTCGATTCCCGGCTCTGGCATTTTTCACATAGTTGGTAAAAACCAGCTTTCTATTCCATTCTATATGAAATTAATTTCCAGGTTGATGAATTAAATTTCTGGATTAAAATTTCGTGGCTGTTTGGAGTTATGCCATATTCAAATTTGTCACTTGATATAGCTGCTTTAATGCAGACTCGGTGACCTTGCCAACGTAAATTATGTGAGAGGTGCCGAGCTGGTTATCAGCCAGGGTAGCTCAGTCGTTAGAGTATCCGCGCGTTAAGCGGAAGGCCCGGGGTTCGATTCCCGGCTCTGGCATTTTTCACATAGTTGGTAAAAATCAGCCTTCTATTCCATTCTATATGAAATTAATATCCCAAAAGCCGAATTCAGTTACAATAATACGTAAATGGATTTTATTTTTTTAATTTAAATTAAATCTGTAAGCAGGAGATTCCCAGAAATCCACACAAATTGGAAAAAAATTATGTGTATTTCGGAATTTTGTGAAAATTAGCATTTATGAAACGAGATTTTGATACTGTAATGCATAAAAAATGAGGAAAAATACAAATAAGTATGTTTGGAAAATAATTAACATAATTAAAAAAGAAAAGAAAAATTTAAAGAGAATAAGCAACTCAGTAAAAAATATGCATATAAAGAAGTTTAATTTAATTTTTTCTTGAATTAAGAAATTAAAATTTATCTAATAAAGTAAGATACAAAATTTTATACAACATGTGATACAATATAAGCTTCTATTACAAGTATATTACCTTTTATTACTTTTTTTTTAAATATAGGCAAAATAGTTTTTTATTTTATTTATTTATTGTTATTTATGAACAATTATTATTTCTTGTTTATAGCATTAATGCATTTAAAATGTATCATCAACAGAAAGTAATCTGCATAAAATTGACTTTCTGTGTTTCGGGAGATTCATTTCTGATGAATCATTGTTAATATCAGTGCTATTTTGAACTTTTCATATTAAAAATTTTACTGTTGGTTTGATAGTTACATTGGTTACAACATGCGGATTTCTGGAAGTCTACTGAATTTGTTCATGAAGTATTTAATATTATGAAGATTAAATAACGTAATTTTAATATTGATGTTGTATGATTATGAGAAAATTATACCTTAAGTGCATATTTGAATCAGCATATTGTAAGTAAAATTTGAACATTTAAGAGAAATGTAATATGTATATACTTGGTTACAAATGAAATGTATACCATGTTAAGAAGGAAGTTTTATCTGACATTTGTTGGATGTCTTTGACTCTATTTTTTCACAACTATGCTCTAATGTGCATGATTTACTTTTTTTTTTTTTTTTTTTTTTTAATATACATATTACATATATATTATTTTAGGAGGGTAGGGAATAGCTCGATACATCGATGAGATGACACGGCGATTAAGTGAAAAGCTAACTTTATAAAAACAATCTATTTTGAATTTAATACTCTAATTTTTCCATAAAATCTCTAATTTTCAGCTGGAAGAACACTAGCTTATAAATTTTGAAATGTGAATGTGGCACTGATGATGAATTTAATTACATATAATTTTTCTTTAAAAACTCCAATTTTCAACTGAATTTAGGAGTTTTTTACTGTGAAATTATAATCATTATTTTTAATTTTTGACAAAACCAATTAAAAATTTCTTTTTTGTTAAAAACAGTACATTTCTATAATATGATAATAATATAACGTGATTTATCATCTAACATGAATTGGAAGTTAAAAGGTTGGCAGCTTGTAAAATTAATTTAAAATGTCAATGCAAAGTGGCCTGAAAGGAAAAAAAATCACATTTTAAATTATTTTAAAAATATCTTAAAACTCAATAATTTTGAAATGAATTGAAAAAAGTTTGACTGTGAACTCATATTATTTTTAACCAATTTTTAACTCTTGCCAAAATCGGTTTACAATTCAAGATTTTTAAAATACTTTTTTTTCAGCTCCAATGAAAAAAAAAAAAAAAAAATGGGATTTATAATCTAACATGATTTAAATTCGGAAGATTGCAAGCTCGCATGTCTTAGCCGAATAATATGAAAAAAGGAATACTGCTAGCACGCAAATATTAAAATCATAATGCAAAGTGACCTGAAAAATTACATTTTAATTAATTAATTTAAAAAAAAAACTATCAAACGGAATTTTACTAAGAACCATCCCGATTAAATCAGCCTTTATTTATTTTATTATTATTTTTTTTTAATAAGGGGAAAATTGCATTAAAGACGGTCTTTGGATGTTACAGTACCTCAAACACACAAAGACTTCAAACTTATCATAACCCCCTCCTCTGTCTTATCTTAGTTGGTGTTAAAAATAATACGGAAGCACTTTAAAAAAAAAACAGACAAAAAAAAAAATACCATTGTATATTTGACATAGCGGTTAGACACTGACAGAAAGGTGCATGGTGTTAAATATGCCTGTAAAAATTTTTCTACATATAGTGCCCCCCTGTCGGGGAACCGGTGCCCCCCCGTCGGGGAATTTCTGACGCCACCACTGGTCTTTAAATGAAAGTGATAAAAAAGAACAGGCAGATCTGCCTCCAACGCAAAGGTGCCAAGTTATTACAGATTGTGCGTCATCTTAATACCAGAATATTTTTAATGTATTCTTTTGTAATAATTATCTGCAATTTAATATGACAAGTTTTACTTTTTCTTTATTGTGGTATGAAATTGATTTTTCGTTAGTAGTAACTTCTCTGCTCCAATGATAGATGAAGTTGCAAAATCCTTTAATATTATTCATCGCTATTTTGAATCTCATAGAAGCGATTATAATCTATGTGCTTTAGACAAAAAAAAAAAAAAAAAAAAAAAAAAGTTTAGTTAAATCTGTCAAAATAATCAATCGTAACTGTTTTTTTTTTTGGGGGGGGGGGAGGGGGGGGGTTAAAAATAAAATTGTTTATTTATTTTAATATATTATTTAATACTTTATTTATTTTGTGTTTATTCCAGCATTAGTTGCATTTATAAATTGCTATAATATTTTAACTTAGTAAAAGTTAAATATTTAAATAAGAAAGAGGTATCGGATAATTTATCTTTTCATGTAAGCATAAAATCATTATAGTTATACATGTAATTGCGTTTCTAGTCTTTCCCGCATACTTGAATTAATATAGTTGGAACAGTGGATATTCATTTAAGCGGGGCCAACTGTATTATAAATAAAAAACTTTTTTTTTTGTTTATATTTCCGTTACTTAATATACTATCGTCACAAATTCATCCACAAATTGAACTGTATTTACATATCCTAGAGTTACAGTTCATTTCGTTCACTTAACGATACAGGGTGATCACAAATATTATTGATTTTGCTCAATTTGTTACCGGCCCTCTAAATGTTGTCTTAAACTAATCTTCACTGAAAAACATGAGGAAGACCCAGTTCTTTAAATAACCAATGTTTGAAAACATTTCACCGGGAGGTAAGTTTTTAAATTGAAAAAAACTGATCGTTTGCAAATCTTGCTAAACTTTTGAGCAGGAGTGTATATATATATATATACACATAAAATTAAATGAAATAAAAACTATTTCATTTTTATCACAACCTTAAGTATTTTTCTATTACTATTATCCAATATCTCTAATGATATTTAAACTGTACATATCCTGTCTGAGCCTGAGGTATATGGAAAAATAAGCATTTATTTTTCTTTAAATAAGAAAAACTACATTAAAATAAAAAGTCTTATTTGATATGTTGTTTATATGTTTTTATTTAAAAAATTCATACATTATCAACAATAACTACATGTACATATTAAACAAGAATATACAAATATTTCTTCAGAACGTGTTGCTAAATAGTTCATTTGTTTATGATAAAGATCCATTGAAATTTCAATGGAATTTTTATTTGGTGCATTAAAAATATTACTTATCTAATAAGCAGTTAATTTGAATGAAATAAAATAATGTAAAAAGAAATTCAACATCATTTGCAATTTCTCCCTCCTTTTTATATGTTAGGTATATATATACATTTAGTCACTTAGGTGTTCAATACACAATCAGTATCAAAAGCATACAGACTAGAAATAAATCGATGCATGTTACAAAAAAAGAAAAGAACCAACATAAAAAATATTGTTACCAATAAATAAATATTTTTTTTTTTTCTGAGCACAAATTTATTCTTACATTTATATTAGAGGTCCCCAAAAGTAAACGTTTAAATAACAAAATAAAATATATATAAAAAAAATATTTTCAGAACTTTATTAAGATTTTGAAGGATATTTTGAAAATGTTAAAAGGTCGGAAAGGGAAGATAATTAACACTTTGTAAATGAGTGTCAGGAAACAGCCACGCAAAACTTTGTTCAAGTCGCCTTTACGCATTCCTTAAAACAATACATTATTTCACAAAAAATGCTTTTACGTATTCGTATTTAATATTTTAAATACCATCGGCAAAAACTTATGCCAGAGGCATTTGCTATATCAATTTCTAAGGCTAGAATTTAAATAATTTAAACTAGAATACTTAAAGTTCTTTTGTTGACCTTTTACAAGAATGCCAAAAAGCAGGGTTTAATGTTCAAATAGAAAAATCTGCCATCTGCAAATAATTAAATCAATGTTCACACTCACAGTGTTTTATAGTTTATGCCTGACTCAAAATTTGAATTACAAAGATATTTAACCTAACCTATTTAAATAAAAATGGTGTTTTTTTTAATAATTATATATTTTATGTAAAAAAGGAAAGCAATATTTTTAAGAAAAGAAAAAATATTGTAAAATTATAATAAAAAATCTTTTAATATGTAAACAAAATAAGAACTACCTTATATTTTTGTGTATATTCAAACAGATCTGATTTTTCAGTTAACACAACCAAAGATGAAATATGAATTAATATTCTGAAATTCACATAAAATTATCGTCAACACTCAAATGAACTTTAATTAGCAGAAGACCTTTCACTCAGAAATATTCTAAATCAAAGGTAATATAAACATAATTAAAAAAAAAAAAAAAAAAAAAAAAAAAAAAAAAAACACTACAATACAAAGAAAAGAAAAGGATTAACAATATGTTTTACTATTTTATTTCCATGAAATAATATCTCAATATAAAATGCAGTTGTTGTTCTATCCATCCCCCCATTTTTTGAGATATTTGGGATACATTAAAATAGCAAGCAATAAGCAGTGTGTGCTGATTTATGAAATGCAATACATGAAAATTTTAAAATATAAATTACTTAAAAAAAATATATTAAACAAATTATCCAAAAACACCATCCTGAATCTGTGTTTATGTATGTCAGAACACTGATAATTTCAACAATAATAATAAAATATTAAATTCCTCTTCCCCTTTAAAAAAAGAAAGAAGTAAGAATGTTTTATACTTATGGAAATTTATCAAGCAATCTCTCTTTTTATTATTATTAGTTTTTTTAAATAAAAAGTGTTTTTTTATAAGTTATCTCCTAATAGAAATAGAAATTAATTACAATGATAATGTTTAAGTTTCACAATCTGATTGTAGAGTAATTTTCATCTTTGGATACACATTTAAGAGATACATCAATGTAAAAATGTTTTTATTTATTTATAAATAAATTTTCATTCCTATTTTGCATAAAATTTTAATATTTTTGAATAATAAAGCCAAAAATTGGAGAAACTGAAAATAATAATAATAATAATAATAATAATAATATTGATTTTAATTATTTGATGAAATATTTAAGTTATTTACTGTTTCTGTAAAGCTAATTACATATACAAAATCATTAATAAACATTGAGATAATCTAATCACCTTAAAATACAAATTACACTATTCAAACTGACACTAGTTTTTATATTTAATAATCTTAGAACTGTTTAATAAAATTAATATTTTGGTTAGTCTCAGCATGGAATTATAATATGTCAAGCTTAATCATTAGTGCTGGAAATTTAAATTTTCATTTTTTTCAATACTAAGATGAGAAGCTGGCATTGTGGTGCTTCAGTCTTATGACTGATCTTAATCTTACGATTCATCGTAAAAATGGGCGTGTTTAAGGAGGACCTGAAGTTGGTATTGTGGTGCTTCAAGCATAAAGTCCGATTTCCATTTGCGCTCATTCCGCGGCTTCTATTCAGAATCCTTTGATCTGATGAGCCAAGCTCACAGGAGCTCAAAGCCTTCGGACGGGCTGTTTCTAACCCCCTGCTGAGATAATTGAGGGGCCGGGAGGAAGATATCTTTGTCAATTTTGCATGCTTTCCTTTGAGTTGACTGCGCGATCTGATAAGAAAGGGCTACAACTGATGACAAGACATTTGGCTCTTTGTGTCGGAAGCGTGATTAATGACCGTTTTGAGCGTTGATCTTGAGCCCAAGTCGAAACTGGCCTTTAGTCCCTCACGTGAGAAACGAGTCAGCCTATTGGAGACACTGAGCAAGCTATGTTATGATTGTGCGTGCATCCAATTACAATTCGACTTAAGGGCCCACTTCACTCACCGTCGCTGGAAGCCGAAGCTATGAGAAATTTTCTTTGCAAATAACTTATTAACTAATACATATTTTTATATTATGTTTTCACATTCTGAAAATTCCCAACTGTTAAATTGACGGACCTTTTTTAAAAAAGTTTTTTATTTTTTATTTTTTATATTTTATTTTGAAGCTGCAAAATACAAATTTTCAATATATGAAATTTTTCATTTTGCAATTTCAAAATAAAATATTAAAAATTAAAAAAATACATTTTAAAAAAAAGTCCGTCAATTTAACAGTTGGGAATTATTTGAATGTGAAAACAGAATTAATTTCCCATAGAATTCCCTCGGGTTCCGGCGATGGTAAGTGAAGAGGGCCGTTAAGATAGCCCCGAGGTGGTCATAAGATAGTGAGGCACTGCAATACGACTTGTGTTTTGTTTAAATTTGAAGACAGAATTTAAGCTTACAACAATCTTCAAGTGAGGCACTGCAATCCCAGCCTTGAACATATACAAAGACATCATGTCTAGCCAAATGATTCTTTTGCAGCTTAAAATAAAAATTATTATTATTATTATTATTTTAAAGAAGTAAAGGAAAGAGGAAATAATTCTACTATGCAACAATGTTCTTAAAATAATAAACACAGATTTCAACAGATTTTTATTTCACTTAAAAAATTAAGAAATTTCGAAATATATTTGGAGACCATCTTTGAAAAATATAATCAATAAGTTTTGATTTAGAAATAATATAAATTACCCATTTTATGACAAAGTTAAAAAATACATATATACAGCTATTGCAAATATTTTAAAATATGTTTTACATTAATTAAAACAATCAGATAAATGATAGTACAAATGGAGATAAAGTGAAAACTCTGCAATATATTTAAAAGGCTCTGATAACAATATTCATTAGACATTTGAAAAAATATATGCTTTAATTACTAACATAAAGTTATGCAAAATTTACAATTAAAAAAGAACAGCTTTATTTACATAATTTACATGTGTTTCAAAGCATTTGTGTATTTTAAAGCTATCTATATAACAAATATAGAATTTATAATTATTAATACATTATAATTATTTACACAACACTTAACAAAATGTCTATATTTTAAATCATTGAACATATCAATTACTTATTTAAACTATAAATAATTTTCAACAGGTACTCAAATAAATAAAATAAACACCATTAAAGAAAGGTTTCCAGTTAAATATTTTTTCCATATAACTGGAAAAACATCATTGATCAAACTTCTTATTTGATAAGTTAGACCAATTTTCTACAGCATATCTAATGAGATATTTTAATCAATTATAATACAGCATACAATTAAAAGTTTAGAGCATAATGAAAAAAGATGAGCATGAGTGATAAATTTTACAGCATCCTACTGAAAAAGAGTAGTATTCATTTTCACAATTAAATCATTGGAGGGAAAAAAAAGCACAATGTTACATTATACAGAATATATGTTAATGGCGATAATATTATCACAAATTACTTACAAATATTAACAGAAAAAAAATGGCACATTATCCCACAGGAAAAAGCAGTAATAAGGAGAAAAATAAGAATCAATGACACTCAAATCTTTCAGAAATAGTTCAAAACTATTAAGCGATATTATATCATCTATCAAATTACCAATAAAGATCGAAGAATACATTATAGTGAAAATTATCAATAAAGTTCTCAAATCTAATTTTATTTCATCTAAACATTTTGTAACAACAGAACTTAAAATAATTACATCTCAGCCTTTATTTATTTTACTTTCATTGCCCAGCAAATAAGTAATGTAATTATTATATTCAATCAAAAAATCAATGTTGAGTTTTCACTGGATTTACATGTTTTAAGTTCTCCTGAGCAAGGTTTAAACTGCCATTAGTTTTTTTTAGCATTTTGCTAAAAGGTATCATATTTTGCTAAAACATGTTGGTCAGAATTTCGCTAAAAAGCTAAAACTGGATAACTGTATAAAATATCTCTATATAATAACTCTGATTTTTTTTTTTTTTTTTTTTTTTAATATTTGCAGGCAAAAACTACGAAAGGACTGAAATTTTTGGGAATGATTATTTATATAGTAATTTGGATTTATTTTTAATGATTGAATTTAAATGCAAAAATATTTAAAAGTATTTCAGAATTTGATTCATAGAAGCATTCTTAGCACTAGTATTTCACGATTATCTACCACTACACTTTACTTAATTTTTCAATTGCTTTTTCATTTTACACATATGATATGAGTACCTCTTTTTCTATTGCTAAAATCAAAACATAGTTTCCCTGATTCATATTTTTAAAGTCACAAATATGGATGCTTGGTTAAAATCATCAATGAACAAAAGAATAGAAAATAAAACTGAGGATAACAAAGCTAAGTAAAAGAAATCAATGGTATCCAAAGAATTAACTTTCGAAAAAGCTAAAATAGTGCTTGCCTATTTTCGCTAAAATGCTAAAAGTAATTTTTTTTGCCAGGTTAAACCCTGCTCCTGAGTAAAGAAAAAAAAAGTTTTTTGGAAACTGGTTAGTGTATACGTAGGGAAAGGGGGGGAGGGGATCTTCTGGCTATCATGAATTCAAAATGAAAAAATGTAGAATTAAGAAATTTTATAATTAAGATAGGTCTTGTGCACAGATGAGTTTCCCAAATTTCGTGAAAATTGAGAAATTGGAAATTTTTAACGTATACAGATAAAAAATAATTGAAATAATGGTTCAAAGTAAACTTTTGTAATATTAAAATGTTCATCACAATTTTAAAACCGCACAATAATGAAAGGAAGAAAAGTTAAAAAATATTTGGTATTTCATTGATTTTTATTGGATTAAACTATTTTTCTATATTTTATTTTTTGAATTAATTTTCATAAAAGAGAATACAAAGTAAATATCTTTAATTAAATACTAAAAATACCTAATGAAAGTACATTTCATATTTCTGTGCTGATAAGTATAAAGGGTTTAAGTCCAAAAATGTTGATTTTGAGTTAAGTACATAGTCAGACTCAGAAAAAAATTCTCTATCGATTGGTATAAAGGATTTAAATCCATGTCATTTAGTCTTTGAGAAAATCCATTGGTAAAAAAAGATTCAAGTCAGAAATTTAGCATTAATATTTGTATAAAACATTTAATTCAATTTTTTCCCTTTATTAAATGAAGATTGACAATCACTGAACGATATAAAGGGTATAAATCAACATAATCCCTTTTTCCTAATCGATTCTTCTGATTAGTTTTTAGTTAGTTTAACTTCATTTTTCGTCTCCTGAAAAATCAAGAATATGGACTTAAATCCTTTATACTTATCAGTACAGATTTAATCACAATGCTTATACATATATATAGACATTTATTCATTTTTTGTGTTATTTTTTTAATAAGTTTCTTATAAAGTGGGTATTTAGATTTTTTTTTTTTTTTTTTTTTTTGTTCCTTATTAAGTGAGTAACTATTATGAATTTGTGTCATATTAAAAAAATAAATAAAGTAAAATAAATAAAAAAAAAATAATAATAATCTATTATTAATTTTATTATTGATTCTGATGGACATACTTAGCATTTGATAAACAACTGTTTTCTTGCATTCGGCAATAACTGTCAAATGTATATATAATTTTATTCTATTTCTTTAATACATACCATTTGATGCCAAACATAATAAATAATAATTATAATATGAGACAGAAATGCTAAAACATTAAAAACTAGTATGTTGTGGCCACCACATGACTTTCTTCTATATTTTCCTATACAAATTCACTCAGTAAAAATAATTTATTAAATCATTTTAAAAAAATTATCTTCTATGATAATGTAGATGATTTCCATATTAGAGAAGTAGTATAACACTAAATATAAAAAAGTCCATTTTATTCTCAAAAGTAAAAGTTTTTTTCATTAAAAGTAAAAAAAATTGATAAACTAGTTTTAAATTATCACAGACCTATAGTTCAACCATTTGTTTTAAAGGTATTGACGAGACCTTTCGAAAGATACCCATCTTGAAAATTTACTCCTCCTGGGGGGAGGGGGGAAAGCGATGCCCTCACATGAACAATTTTTTTCCCCTAGTTAACTACTACTATTATCAATAATTCATATTAATCTTACAATCACAAGTTAAAAATAACTCTCATTATGTGTTAACTCTCATCATTTTTTAATGTGCTGACAGAGACATGGTTAAGGATATAAAATAGAAAATACAAAGTTTTTAGGAAAACCCATTTTAGCAGTGGCTGTGATCAGATATATATAACAAAGTTTATTGAAATATTATGAAAATAAAATCTAATACATAAAAATGAATTAGTTTAAAATGGACTTTTTTTTTTTTACTTCTTTCAGACAAAAGAAAGATGGCTAACGAGTTTCACTTACATTTTAATTTTGCTTCATTTTAGCTAGGGATTAAGGAATGAAAGAATTGTGTTTTGCAGTCGTCATTAAATTATTTTCTTAAAGCTTTTTAGGTAAATACAAATTGTCAATTAGTCGAAAGGGATTTAGAGAAATCCACTAGTCCCCACAATACATACTGATTAACATGCTTGTTATCTCATGAAGAAAAAGCAGCAAATAGTGGTTGTGGGGTGACAATTTTATTCTATCCTTTAATGCGGCACCCATGCCTAATGTTTTTTTTTTTTTTTTTTTTGGTCTGATGAAAGGTTGAACTATTATTTCAATATGAAACAACTGTGGCAAATTTTTTTACAATTCAGAGTGTTTATATACAATTTATTTTATTTATTTATCAACGAAGAACATACTCATGTGATTATATTATATATATTTAAAAAAAATAACAATAAATAAATAAATAACTAGTTTAGAACTGAAAAGAATAAAACTGATCAGCAGCAAACATAAATTTTTAAAATTGGTTATTTAAAGGAATTTCTTAATCATAATACAAGAAAGCATGAAATAAAACATTTTATAAAGAGGTAAAGAATTCACTGCATTTTTTATTATTAATTATTTAAATATTATTAAAATATATTGTTTATCAATTCATCAATAAAAGATAATCCAGGAACCCAAAAACTTTCATACACCAATTAATCATTTTAAAAAATTTGAGGGTCATTGATGCTTGATTGACACAACTCAAAACTCTTTCAATTCAGTCAATTACTGCTTAATAGGAACAGATATTTATACAATAGGAAAAAAAATAAATAAATAAATCACACCCTACAAAGATTTATACAATAAATGAATCATTCTTTACACATATAAGCACATTCAAAGGATTTGTAAGAATTCTCAGAATTGTCTTGCAAGAAAATATATATTCTTTGAGCACAAAGCACAACAATCTGTACAAAGCTGAAGATGAACCGAGACAAACAAAAATATAAAATACAACTATTAAACACATCATTATAAATTGATCTACAATGACCAGAATGTTTATAAAAATATAAGGTTTAGAGATAGACATACAATTCAATATTCAGATCATATTTTCAAAACAATGGCATTTAGCAACTCACCCTTAAATTTGCACTATGTCCATGGTTTTTTTTTTTTTTTTTTGAACTATCTTTTAGCAATGGGCCAGCTAAATACCCATTGAACATGTTACAAAGAGTGCTTACAATGCGTTTGGAAACTTTAACCTCAGTTTTCATTCCTTCGATATCAATTTTAGACATATTTTATAACATGCAAAGTTGCAGTAAGAAAAGTACAGAATTTTATTAAAATCAATTAAAAATTTCAGAAAGTTTGAACATGAATTACAATTTTTTACCAAACAAAAATATTTCTAGTGATTGAAATGTGCTATATAAAATATTAAATCATACCAAAAACTTCAGCATCGTATAATGAAAAAAAAAACTTGCAATATGACAAGACAAAATATCTGAGTACCTTGCAATGTCTAAACATAAGTTTGGCATTTCCAACATTAAATCTTCCAGGAGATCACATTTTAAAGGTGGGGTGACCCAATAATTTTTTAGTCATACACAAATTATGAGGTAAAAAAATAACACAAACACATTTATATTTCAATTTATGAGTAATCTGCCAATAACTTTGTTTAAACAATTTCTAGGACTTTTATGATACTGTGTGCTGAAAGTTTGTACATAATCTTATTAGAATATGCGGCAAATTTTACTCATTATTTTTCATGAGACATTTAAAAATTTCAATTTTGTAATTCATTAAATTTAATTTCCTTATATTTCCAAATGACCTTATAAAATTCTGTACTTTCTCTTTATCTGTACTTTGTTATTTATGTCTAAGATCATTATTTAAGGAATTAAAGCCAAAGTCAATGTTTTTGAAACAATGACTATATGGATCATTTATATTTTGAACATGATATGTCTATTTTTTAATGGTTCATTTAAAGACATTTCCAAATTTATATCTGAAATCAAGCATCTGTTTTAAGAAACTGAATATTTTCTATGAAACAGAAGCAAAATTTCTTAAATTTAGTTTTTTTTATTTATTAGAAGTGAACAACAAAGTGTTACACCATTTCATAAAAACAAATTTCATCATTTGCATTATTTAAATTATTTTAAAACAAGCAAAACTGGAGATGTACTGTAATGCTATTATTAAAATTATATTAAACTGTTAACTCAGACAGCTCCTCTGAGTTCAACTCCTCTCAGGCTCTCATGAAGATAAAACATTAAAAAATAATTATTGTTAAATAAAAGATCTGAAGATAATTCATATTGTCTATCTCTAAAAAATTAATAAATATAAAATTTAATTACAGTTTTTACAAGCATAACTTATTTACATAAATTTATTGCATTTCTCCAGAGTGTATAATCCAATAGAATCCCTCTTATATTTAGGATTACATGGACTAAAACATTATAAATAAAATACTTTTTTGGTTACATTTGTTCGCTATAAAATAACCAAATTAAAGATGCAGAACCATGCATTTTATAAATTTGATAAAATTGTTATTTTGCAAGAATTTAAATAACTTATTAGGATAGTAAGTAACATCCACCATACATAAACTAAAGATTTTTTAAAGAAGACAGAATTCATTTTAACAAAAGTGAAACAGGGCCAGCTATTCAGATATTAATCGGGATAGCTCAGTTGGTAGAGCATTGACATCAGAATTTCCTCTGGGTAAAAAAAAAAGGCAGTTTCGGATTCTTAAGAGCACATTTAATATTTAAAATCCACACTTATTTCAAAAGTATGTTATGAATATGCATATAATAAATACTTTAATTTTAACTTTTGTTTATTACTAATAAATAAATAAATTTTGATGGTCATACATAATTAATAGTGTTAGTCATTATACATATCATTTATTTTCAGTGTATCATTATTCTTCAGTTTGTAGGTTTTTTTTCTGCTAAATTTGTGCTCTAATACTAAGAGACGATAAGACGGCAATTCTTTTTGGATAAGGGCTAATCAGAGTGTTTTTTTTTCTTTCTGTGAGGCAAGAGTTTTTTTTTTTAAACTAAAAGAAAGGCAGGGCATAGCACCCTTCTCAAAGTGTCTGGGGAAAACTCTGTTGACATATCAAGCCATACGACCCAGATTTGAATCCTAGTCTGGTTCATTTATGTTCTTGTAATAAATTCGACCTTTCAATAAAATTTTTTTAAGTATAGTTAAAATAACTTCTTGTAAGAATAATTTTATTTATTTTAATTAAAGTTTTATATTTTTAAAATTAAAAGTACCCAGATAATTTGTATAGAAGAATAGTCTTTCTTCAGAATTAAATTTACATAATTACTTTAATTTCACATTATTTAAGTAAAGCCTACATGACTTGCAAATAATTTTATACAGAGTTGCATCTAATTAAAATATATATTTCAGCAGAAAACCATAAAGTAATAATATTACTTCAGAGAAATATCAGTCTATAAATAGTTAATGCATACAAAACCATACATTTAAAAAATAAAAATTAAAATTAAAGCTCTATAAATAAAAGGATGCTCCCAAATGTACAAACAAACCACAGCTTATATTCACAACCTAAATTTTTAACAATAATTTAAAAATTGCTAGCAACAACTTAAAAATGACGACAATGGAAGATTTTTTTAAAAAATACTTTAAAGAAAAAAATTTATATACATCTTTAATTTTTAATGAAGTGTATTAAATGACGGTATATATATTTATACGATGCACTAATGTATCAAATAATACAAACATTTTTTCATAAAAATTGTGATATTTTCTATATATAGTATTACAATACATAGAAATGCATTTTAATGGAAGTGACATCTTTAATAAGGTTGATGTTAAAATAACTGAAAATTACATAATCCTAAATCAGTTTTCAGAAAAAATAATTTAATACATAATTGTACATTTTGTCATTCAACAGAAAAGGCTAACAAAAACTAAACAGCAACTAAAATAAAATACGTATTATTTTCTAGAAACTCATGCATACAGTAAACAGTTTTGTATAGCAACTGAAATATAATTAATCATGGAAAAGAAAAATTACTATCTACGTTTAAAACAATATTACATAGATCACACAGCATAAGTATGACTGAATAAAAATAAAAACAAAAAAAAAAACTTCTTTCCAACATTGAATAAATATTCTTAAAAAGGTAGTTGCTAAGTTTTTCTCAACAATTTTATAAAACAATAAATAAAAAAGAAGTTTTTCCAAAGCAAAAATTCCTGTTTGGGGAGAAAAATATTAAATATTTCACCTTATTTCTAACATCACATAATATTTGTTTTATAAAATAAACTACAACAAATTAATATTATATTTTTCTATTTGAGGACCACCATATATTTCGCACATTTAGCAACTGATACACAGAGAAACCCACGATAATACTATATTGGGGACTAAACCTATTGAAATATTATTTACCCACACAATTCATAAAGAAAATATTTTTAAATTAATTGAGTTTGAAATTATTATTACTCATACTAATAATATTTTTAATTTATTTATTATTTAAATTTATACAATCATTTGAATAAGTCTTTTAGAGTTGCTTCCAATTTAGCTAACTGTTTTGAACATGATTTGAGAGTTTATCATGGGGTCTGTGAAATAAATCTGCTATTTCACCAAGTGACGGTCGGTCCTCAGGCAGAAAAATATCTTATATTTTTCAGCAGCTACAATGAATGAAACTTTTGATCACAGGAAATTCATTGTACATACATATCAAAATACTCTAAAAACAACCAATGAAGAAAATTAACTGATAAATTCTATTTAGATACTTGATGTGGAAGCAGTTTTATATTCCAACCAACATTTAGTGAATAGAGTAGAAAAATTATTCTTATGTAACAATGTGACCATACACAAGATCGGTTATTGTCATGAAATGTACATTATTCAATTCTGATTCAGAACATCTGGAATTATTAATAATATCCTTCAGGTCATCAAATTCAAATGGGATGACTGTGAGCAATGATGATAACTGAAGTTGAAAAAGAGATAAGTATGATTCATTCCCCTGAAATGATTCAATAAAATTAAAATCATAATACAATTGTCATTTTTATTATCTATATTACAGAAAACAATTAAGGCTGCATGTCAGTCAAATTCACCATTTCTTCTTCCCCGTGTAATTTTATGGGATTGCCTTTGCTTCATATTTTACAGATATTTCATTGCAAAATGGAAAATTTTTAATATATATATATATATTTATATATATATATACATAATAAAGATGATCTATTACGTATAGTAGAAGCCAAGCAACAGATACAAGATCACTGAAAAACCAATGACATCTATAATAAAGATTATCTATTAAGCATAGCAGAAGCAAAGCAAGAGATACAAGATCACTGAAACACTAATGACCAATAAGATTATTATTATTATTATTTTTTTTTTTATCAGTGGATGAATTACACTAATGTAAAGAAACCAGATTTATTAATTAACAGCCTGCAGAACAAACGAATCAATAAACTAACACAACAAATCTTAACTTAAAACCATAAACTTAAATTTATGAAAAAATAATTTAAAAAACATAAGATAGGAAGGAAGGAGGCAGGCGGCAAGACTTGTGACTTGCCTATGGGGTTAAACTAGTTTCATGCCGGTAACACTCACCCAGCCTGCCACGACCAGAATAGGAGTCATATGGATTTAAAAAAGCAAAATTTCAAAGCAGATGAATAACAATGAAACCACGAAGCAACAATGAAATTCACTGATTGATTACATTGTGTTTAATAGTATAATTAGAATTCTAAAAATAGTTGACAACTCAAAAAGGAAGAAACTGAAATTTTAATGGAAAAAGAAAGTTTGCATAGCAATACAAAGTAAATGCAACAAGCCTTCTGTTTTTTTTTTTTTTTATATAATTTAATTTCACAAACCCACCCAACCATCCAACCATATTCTTGTTTTTAAACTTCGCAGAGCATAAATTATTAATTCGAAATAAATGGTTAATAATGATGTTTCTAAATACCGAAAGATGCAGACATGAATTAAAATGTGTAAATAAGTTTACTTTAAAACTAAAATCTTGCTGTTTGTCATAGATATCTGTGTAAATTTTATTACCATCAATGATTATTTTGAGATCTAAAAAGTTAATTGATTGATTAGTTAGAGTATTTTGAGTTAGCTTTAAATTAGGTGGATAATTGAAGGAAAAGTCAGTTTGTGAGTGCTTGTTGAGATAAAATACAATAATATCATCAATGTAACGATAAAATTGAACATCATCATTGCAAATTTGCTTTTCATAATAATAAAGATAGAGATCTGCCAAAATACTGGAGCTACAACCTCCTTGTGGGATGCCTAATTGTTGCAAATAGATATCGTTGTTGTGGAAGATATAATTATTATGGATAACAAAATTAAGAAGTGTTTTAAATTTTTCTGCTTTAAAATTGTGAGGAAGATTAATTTGAGTTTATATTCTTGAAAAAGACTGTAAATGATATTACTAAGATCTTATAACTCAATATTATTGAAAAGATCTTGAAAGTCAAAAGTCATAATAATGCCTATTGAATCGAGCGATTTGATGTATTGAATTAATTGAAAGCTATTTTTAAGACAGTGTAAATTATCAACTTTGCAAGTACAATTGTAAATTTGTTTTAGAATATCCAGTTGAGCTTTATTAGCATTGTTGTTGTAAGTGTTACTCAACCCCCACTGTCGCACTGTCACTGTTGCACCCAACAGTGACAGTGCGAAATTTAATTGGTTGGTTGGTTGTAGGATTTTAAGGCCGATTGACTCCTGATGTGTCCTAGGCCTAGAGGGGGAATGCCCTCCGTGGGGGTCTTTCTAAGGGGTCCTAGCCCGTATTTACGCAAGTTTCGGAGGAAACCACGGAAAACTCCGAACGGCTAGGTCGATGAGCGCGACCTGGGATCGAACCCGGCACCTCCCATCTACCAGCTTTGAGCGCAGAACCGCTCGGCCGCTGGTGGGCCGAAATTTAATTGGAGATTTCTGAAACTTAGGTATGAGAACTATATAAAGATAATTAAAGTTAATGAAGGGAAGTTGAAGTAGTTGATAGTAATTATGTATTTTTTAGTTATTAATAATAAGGTTATTATTAGTTAAACTGAAGATGTTACTGTTAGTGTCTGAAGAGCTTAAAATAGAGAGATAGTAGGATCTACAAATAATAGCATTGTTAAAATTGAAAATTTTAACACTTTTGAATTTTATTATTTTTTATCAAATCCTCCGGAAAACATTTTGGATCCTATTTATTTCATTTATTTTCCCCATTTAAAATTTAAAAGTTTTCTCTTTCAAAATTCATTTCATACGCTGCAAAATTTCAATCATCGAGCACGATTTATTTATGTAAAAGATTTCCGTTTTTACTTGAAAATTTGCGTTTTCAAAAATAAAATAAAATAAAAATGAATCCAGCAAAAAACCCAAAATTATCTTGTTAGCAGTCTGCATTCCGATTTTGCAATTAAAATTATTTTCTATATTTTATTTCCATGCAACTCTTAATTCCATGAGATTGCTTATTAAATTTCCTTTAATTTGAGCCATCGCTCATAAAAATAGCTCAAAATTTAATAACTTTACTTTCCAAAAATTGTAAGTCCGAAAACACTCTTTTTTATTTACTGAATTCTCAAAATCGGAAGGCAGCCATGATTGCTTAAAGTCTTCGTACTTTCCCGCTCTTTCAGATGTTCTGGAACATTCCCCAGAGTTCTAAGCGTCATCTCTGACGTCAGTCGCGTCCCTTCCGCGGAAGCTCATTGGCTGGCTCGGGCATGCGCGAAATTGGATGGAGCATTTTTCTCTCTCTTGAATGTAAGCTGCCATTGGAGTAACACGTCCTTTTCGCCGGTCCGTGGCATGGCTAACGGCCATTGCGAGCGTGCTGTGTCGCGGACAGGCATATTTTACAAAAATCTAAATGATATTCTATATGTAAATGTTTAAAATCCCATGAAATAAATACCTTATGATGTCTCCATGGAATGCAACTTCGTGAAGGATTATCTTAGTAGCCGATATCGTTCCACAACTTAACGGTGATCCAGGCCCGTTACTAGGCCTAATTCTAGGCTTGTCAACGATGATCCGATACCGGCATCTCTCAAGATATAAGATCACATTCAACAGTGGCGTACTTCATTTTGTAGTGAATAAATTTCATTTCGAATTGGCAAATAACGGACCACTAAAATTCTGTAGGAGTGAGCTCTGATTTATTCCTTAATGGCGTATTTAAGATCACTGGATCAATATACTCTACGAACGTAAGCCCATACTTCGACGCCGTTATGAACGAATGATTGCAAGAAGTCAATATAAAATGTTATGACTTAGGAAATATGTCTACCATCATTAACAAAGCCAAGTTCGCAAAATGATACGTGAACAATATAGTGACAATTAATAAAATAAATTGGACATTGCCAATCGCACGAACTAATATGTGTCCATGGAGTAGTAATCCAATGTTTTAAATAATATAATGAGTATTTTCAAGGGCCACAAAGGCCGATTTTAATGTATAAAAACATGATTTAAAATCAATCAAAATATTTGTTGCTGTAAGATCAAACAGTAACGGCGCCACTACTTACGATATATTCATGTTAAATACTGCAGTTATTTTATCTATTAGTACTAAAATAAAGAAAATCTGTTCAAGGAAAAGAATTAGTGTTTTTATTTATTTTATATATTGTGCCATCGGAATATTAATGCTTCCTTTTCAGGTATATTTTGTTTCTACATGGGGTAAGTTATCTTTTAAAAGTATTTCTTTTTATCTAATAAATTTTATTTTGATGGAGTTTAATTTTCATTTCAACTTAAAGATTGAACAATTTGTCTTTTAAAATTAATTAATGAGCAGCGGTACTTCATTTTTATAACACTATACGATCAGCCTTCCACTAAAAATATTATTAACGATTAATTATTTATTTACTATATATATTTTTATTTTATTTTTCAAAATTCAAAAAATTAAAACTCATTTTTTTTTTTTCATGTAACAGGCATAATTATTAGGTGATTTGCCAACATAAGTGATCACAAAGTAATCCTGTAGTGATTTGATTGAGTTAAGAAATACAAATTTTTTAAAAAACACCAGATTTGAAGAATTGAGAAATAATGCATTTTTTATTTTTTGTAAATATATATATATATATATTTAAATCTATGTCTTAAAACTGTTGTCTTTTATAGTAAATGAGCAATTAAAGAAAAAAAGTTTAATCTTTTTCATTTAAAGATCTATTTTAATTCAATTAAAATTAAATATTTTGAAAAGGTTGGTAAACAGTTTTGCCATGCAGGCCCTGGGCATCTTAATTGCTGTTGGTCAATGATTTGTGGCATTTTCGCTCATGTCTTGTTCTTTTTTTTAGATAATGGAATGTTAAACACTGTTCCTAGATGAACCTAGGAAAACAAAATTAAAAACTCAATAAAATACAGCAGTCAGAAATCAAAAAATAAAATATACAAAATCTATCCATATAATAAAAACATATTCAATAAAATTAAATCTGAAGCAACAAAAAAAAAAAAAAAATAACCTATTAAACCCAATCCTAACATATTCGACAGCATCCGAAATGATAAAAGATCAAGTTGACCCCCTCAAAATAGCTGGTATAAAATAATGAATATAAATATCATGATAAAAATAATGAAACTGAAAACTATATCGGCATGACCAAAGGGAATAAAAAAACACATGAATGACATAAAATTTGGCAAAATAACCACTGCTTTAACTAAAGCAAGCAAAAACCATCAAACCATTGATTTTACAAATAGAAACTTGCCAACTACATAAACCACAATTGTGCATTGAATCAGGAGACAGTAGAACTTTTAACAGATGAAGCAAGGTGTAACCACCTGAAATTACAGCAGAACAAGAATGCAGGCTGGCATTCCATTGTTATAAGAGAAAACACCACAAATCAATGACAGGCAAAACTGGTTGCTGACTTTTACAAGGTATTTAACTTTAATTCTAATTAAACATTTTTGTGAGAAATTGAAAATTAGAGCACTGAAATTACATATTGAAATAAAAAATTAAATATTTTATTTAAAATTTTAAGGTAAAAGGCATATGTTCAAAGAGTGAAATTCTAAAAACTGTAAAAACTCCATTTCTCAACCAGGTATCCATAAAATGAGAAGCAACAGCAATCTTATGAAATTAAATAAGGAAGCAGAAATGGTATATTGGATTGATAAGCAGCTTTAACTTATAAAAAAACTATTATCCTTACCATTGATACTCCATTTTCGCTCATCTTGTATTCTAACAAAACAATCGTAGAGAAAAACATACTAGAAAAAAAATAAAAAAATAAATCAATTTTAATAATGCTACAATGGCCAAAAAAAAAAAAAAAAAAAAAAAAAAAAAATACAAAATCTGTTGTTGAATGATGAAGAATAAGCTTTATAACTTCATCATCAGGCTCCAAAAAAAAAAAAAAAAAAAAGTAGACATAGTTGCAGTGCGAAAATAGTAACGAAATTCTGCTTTTATGCAGCACTGCCTGTATATTTTCGTCTGATGAAGGGCCATGTTTAATCATTTTCACCTAAAACTGTATCAAGTTTTAATATTTTATGATGCCTACTTAAGAAGTTCCAATTCTTCATTACTTCAGCTACTTATCACTAGAATATTTTAAACAAAATAATAACATAACATTTTAACATTGTAAATTCTTTATCAAGCAAAAAAAAAAAAAAAAAAAAAAAAAAAAGGCATTTGTCAAACGTAAAAACAGTGATGACTTGTTGCTTTTATGCAGCACTATACCTTTCACTGATATGAAGAATTACTTTTTTTTTAAAGAAAATTTACAACATTTTTTTATCTTATAAGTTGATCAAGACAGACAGAAACAGCAAACCTGTCCGTTTATCAGCAGAAACACTCACTACAGAGCTTGTGAAATGATACTCGGGCTTTTTTAAAACTTGCAGTGGGCCTGTCGCCTGCAGGCCAAATGTGGTTCACAAAAGATTAACACATAGCCCTCTGAAACATTTTATAAATATTAACTTTATGTTTTTTTTCCCCTATTGTAATAATTCAATTGTTTTTATTTAAAAATCATCTATAAAATTAATTTTATAAAAAAATAGTGTTTAATCAAATTATCTTAAAATTACCTTACAATAAATCCTTTAGTAGCAGCATTTGATGATATATTTTGGTGTTACTAACATAGCTATCTTCATCTGTTAATATGCTGCCTACTGACCATTGTCGATGTCTTGCTCGTCATCAGTCGATCACTTCTTCATTTTCTCTTTCCTTTATTTCACTTCATTCATTAAAGGTTGCCAATTGGTGGGGATGATGCTATGCTCTCTATCGTTAATTGTGTTGTTAGTGGTTAGTATTTCTTAAGCTTTGCCTTTTAAGGCATACTGGTAGGAGTTATAGTGGACAATTTTAGTAGTTGTTAGTGTACTGAGATTAATGGTGTTAGCAGTATGTCTTCTTGAGAGAGCAGTGGAGAATCTATTATATTTTACATCAGTAAGGTGTTCTGTTTCGTAATCTTTAATTTTAAGTTTTGTCATTCCAATGTAACATGCATTTTAACTGTTTTCAAATTTAAAACTCATTCTATAGATTCATAATGTGTTTTTAAAGTTGGTTAGGTTTTTTTAATTCTATTAGTTTTAATTTATTCTATCTCTTCTCTTCTATTAGTTGGTTTTTGGAATAACAAAATTATTAATAAAAAATGTAAATCCCCTTTTCCTTACAAACTAGCCACATTCTGTTTCTACACAAACTGCGCCATTCTTTTTTGTTCAAATAAAAAATTCCTCAATAATGAAATTAGATTCATTAAAAAAATTGCCTAAAGAGCTGGTTATAGTGGCTCTCTAATACCAAAAAATCTACAAAACACGTCTAAAATCTTTAAACTCTATCAGCAGCGCTCAAAAAACTAAAACCAAATTTACCCCACCATTCCCTTTTGTAACGGTGCCACCAATAAAATTAAATATGAAGATTCAAAAGCAGGAATTAATATACCTATTAAACCAAATAAAAACATCTTCCAAAGAATAAGAAATGAAAAAGACCTAACCAACTTTAGAGACACATCCGGAATCTATAAAATAAATTTTAAATTTGAAAACAGTGAAAATGCATGTTACGTTGGTATGACAAAATGTAAAATTAAAGATCGCAAAATGGAACACCTTACTGATATAAAAAATGTCTCTCCACTGCCCTCTCAAGAAGACACACTACTAATCCCATTAACCTCAGTACACTAACAACTACTAAAATCACCCACTATAACTCCCACCAATATGCCTTAAAATGCGAAGCTTTAGAAATACTAACCACTAACAAAGCAATTAACGATAGAGAACATAGCATCATACCCACCGATTGGCAACCTTTAATGAATGAAGCGAAATGCAAGAAAGAGAGAATGAAGAAGTAATCGACCGATGACGAACAAGACATCGACAGTGTCAGTAGGCAGCATGTCAACATCTGAAGATGGCTACATTAGTAACGCCGAAATATATCATCAAATGGCAGGATTTATTGTAAGGTAATTTTAAGATAATTTGGTTAATTATAATTCTTTATTGCCTAATGACTATAGTGATTAATTTTCTAACTGTAAATGGTAAATTTAATAATCTTGCTTGACCATGTTTCTTGCGATCATCGGAGGCTCTGACCAATTGCCGACTTAACGAGTCTAGTGTTGAAATAGGGGTAACAACCCGTGTGGTCCAGAGAAAATATGTGATAAAAGAACATTGAATGACTGGATGTTAATCAAATCCCAACTTGTCAGAATTTGGTACTCCTAAAAGCTTTTAGAATTGTTCCCTATGCTAGATACGGGAAATGTGGTTACACTAGAGCTTATGCAATTAGAGGTAAATAATAACCTTGGTATTAATAATAACAGGAGACTTGGCGTTGGAATATTAAAACCCGAATAAACTTCTACATCAGAAACGCCAAAGAAAAATATTGGAAATGCATACAGCTGTTTTGGTAGCCTTAAGTGTACTGTCTTCAGTGTTCATCCTTTTTGCACTGAAGACGGTACGCTTAAGGCTACCGAAACAGCTGTATGCATTTCCAATATTTTTCTTTGGCGTTTCTGACGTAGTAATTTATTCGGGTTTTAATAACCTTGGTATTAGCCTGATACACCTTAATCAGCTAGACAAATAGCCATCATCTCAAAGTTGTGCACTACTAGGTTAGAGGTTTTTTTGTTTTTTATTTACTTAATATCTAAATAAAGACTATGCTAATGATTTCTTATAGATAAATTAAAAAACATTACAGTAAAAAAAAAAAAAATAAATGAACTGAACTTCAAATGTTTTTTTCCTATAAAAATCATGATTATAAATTATGCGTATCATGAAAATTCAAGTGATTTACCTAAATTTTAAAAAGGTAAGGAAATTGAGCAAACTAAATTCAAAATGATGATATTTCCATTTTTTTTTCTACTGCTATTTTCTAACACTAATAACTATCCTATTTAATTATTTAAAAAAAAAAAAAAATACCATAAAGATTTTTATATGGAAATAGCGGTATGATTCATTCATATTGCGGAAACATGATTTGCTTAAATTTTTAAAAAGTAAGAAAATTGAGTAAAAATTCACGATTATAAGATTTCCCTTTTTCTTTTTGACCATTATTTCTAACAATGCATAGGGGTAACCGGGGTAACTTTTAGACAAAAAGTAAACTTTTGTTATAAAAAGAGTTTCTTTGGATATAGTTAAAATTTTATATTTTTATATTATTAATATTATATGAATTATCTTATCAGAATACTCAATTAATGTCTTTATAAATAAAGAAGAAAAAAAAAAAATGAAAACGTGTCTAAGAATTACCCCTGGCAATTGGGGTAATTCTTAGAAATGCACGAGGTAATTATTAGACACTGGATTTCTATGTTTTATGAATAGAATAGAGAGAGAAAAAAAAAAAAAAAAAAAACGATTTTTACAAACAGTACTAGTCAGTCAGTATTTGGTCATATTGTTAGTGCTGACTCTAGGCTAATTTGGCAGGGTTAGGCCACCCTGCTGCCCTTTCAAAAACATTTTAGCACTCTGCTGCCCTTTTTCAACCCATTTTAGAAACCTGCTGCCCTTTTAAAAACATTTTGGCACCAAGTAGCCTTTTTTAACATTTTAAATGTTCAGAGGCCTTTAGATACTTTTCTTTCTGACTTTTCAACCTTCTAGCAATAGTTCTACAACATTTCTGGAAAAACAAATGCATATAACCTATATATATACACGTAAAATTAGTAATTTACTTTTGTCATGCTAGAGGTCTGCACGGGCCTAAATTTTCAGGCCCGGGCCCGGCCCGGCCTGTTGGAAAGGTTTTAATATAGACTAAAGGTCTATCTTTCAATTAATTTTATTAAGCAGTTTCACATACAGTGGAAACGTTAATCTTTAAGTTTTAAGGGTTTCAATAAAGATAACCCGACCAGTGTTCAACTGTTATAACACATCAAATACACAAGTTTTAACAACAAAACAAATTTTATTCAATGAAACACAAAAAAAAATATATATTAATAAATAAAGTATATTCAACAGATTTTCAAAGTATAACATATTTAAAGTTACCTCATTTCACAACTGATGCACAAAATGTAGCAGACTAAACTTCACTATGACAAAAATCATGATACATCATCATCTTCTAAAGAACACATATATTTCACAGATGAGGGAAAAAAATACGCCGCGGTCGCCTCGTTGACCAGCGGGAGACGAAGCATGATTATATCATTTAAAACTGAAGATCACTACCACACTGATTATTTTACTGAAGGTTGAAGATCACAATTTGCATATCATTAATTCCATAATCTGATAAAAATCACTTATAATTTAATTTACTATTGGATGCTAGCAACTTTATAACTTGATTAAATAGAAAAATTTCACAAACGTAACAAACGCGATTTAAAAAACCGCTAAACAATGTCAACATCGATCAAACTATCAAATTTAACATTCTCATTTCAAAAACATCGATTATCAATTTTTAATTTTTAGTTTTCGCGAATAACGAAAAACTTCAAACTTTATCCCTTTTAACAGGGTACAAACTTAACAACAAACTTAAATATTTAACATTTGTAAAATAACAATAACAAAGGCAGCCATCATTTCTTTAAAAGCAACAGCAAAAAAAAACATAACTAGCTCAGCTGTACCAATATCAGTACTTAGCCATCAACAGCTTAGAGCTGCTCAATTATTCACAGACAGTCACTTCATTTTTAATTGAAGACTAGCTGCCCATTACTGACAACTGCCAATAACTGCCGATAACTGCACCCTAACACTCGCATCGCGATCTTTTTATACTGACTGCCAAGTCAAAAATCTACATATAAACAATGCATTACCATTGCCACTCAACAGTCAAAGTCAAAAATACATTTTATCATAACTATTTTAATAGAAGTGGCAACAGCAAAAATTAAGAAAATTATGCAGAGCAAATTTGGCAACAGCAACAATGTAAACAGAAAGTCGCTAGTAATGGCGCGATGTAAATAGAAGATGGCTGACCGAGTTTAAATAGAGAAAACTTTTAAATTCAAATTAAAGGTAAGTTAACAACTATATATATAAAACATAAGCATTTATATTCATAAAATTAATAATTTTTTATGTGCGAGGACAATTGATAGATATCAATTGCCCTCCACCACAGCATATAAAAAATTTAACAAAATACCATCATGAGATTCCCCATAGTCCATACGAAATGTCACAAGTGATGTAATAAATTAATTACTAGATAACCATTGACAAAAAAATTTCAAGTGATGAAAAACAACTCCCCACTCCGCAGATATACTAAAGAAAAGGTGATATGAAAAATATACACTATATACAATATTAATTATATGATGCAATATTCAAACATGAAAGAGTAAATATGAGGTATATATACAAGAAATGAAAATATATACAATATATGAAAAATTATGAAAAATGAATATATATATATACAATGAACAAATACGCAAGGCGCCTCACGATTTCACACACACATTCACACCATGATAACATAATATAAAAAATTATGAAAAGCATCTACAGAGCGAAGAAATTTATTCAAACACGAAGATTTATATAAAGATCACTTTTATAAATTTTAACAAATCACTTTTTGTCAACGGCTTCGTAAACTGGTCGGCAAGATTTAATTTAGAGGAAATATATTCAATATGGAATTTGCCCTCATCAAACCAATCCCTTATAAAAAATAGTTTAATATTAACGTGACGTGTATGGAAACTCTCAATCCTGGACTTTGTAAAACGTATTGCAGCCTGATTATCAGCATATAAGGTAGGTATTTCAAAATTATTTTCTATCAGATTTAAATTAGAACATTCACATAAAATATTATAAAACCAGTCCTGCTCACGAACACAATCACACATAGAAACAAATTCTGACTCCATCGTTGATATGGTAATCCCTTTCTGTTTATTAGTACGCCAAGAAACAGCAGCACTATCCAAAAGAATCAACTGGCCACCCATAGAAACATAGTCGTCCCTATTAGCGGCGAAGTCAGCGTCAGAATAAGAAATTAATTTAACCTGTGTGCATTTAAGATGGAGCTTATATTGACTGGTGAATTTTATATATCCAAGAAGCTTAAGTAAACCCTGCCAATGTTTTATACCTGGATTTTGTTGGAACTGTGAGAAAATGTTAGTGGCATATGCGATATCGGGTCTAGTACGGCTTGAAATGAAAGAGATACAACCTAAGAGATTTCTGTAAGGTAAATGAGAAGCTTCATCGATGTCTTCTTGAATAACCGGACAATCACTTTTTGAAAATTTGATACCTTTAACAATAGGTAAGGAGGAGATAGGTACACGGTGATTTTGAAACCTCTTACTGACTTCGTCAATATATTGATTTTGATGGATCAAAACTCCTGTATCTGTATACTCAAACTCCACACCTAATAACTTGCGTGTGATACCCAAAATTTTCAAATCAAACTTTGATTTTAACAAACCTAAAATGTCATTAGCTTGAGATTCAGTCCTGGCAAAAACAACGATGTCGTCAACATAAACCAATAAAACAGAAAAATCATAATATGAATAAGCACAGTTACAATTTTCAAATTTATTAAAACCAAGTTCCAACAATACTTTATTTAATTCATAAAACCATAACCTGCCTGACTGGTGTAATCCGTACAGTGCTCTATCCAGCTTACAGACCCAGTCTTCTTTACCTTTTTCAGTAAAGCCCACCGGTTGCCTCATGTAAATTTCATCCTTTAAGGGAGCATACAGATAGGCACACTTAACATCGCACTGTACATTAAACCAACCATAACATGAGACTAAAAGAGAGAAAAAAAACCTGACAACAGAAAAATTTATAACAGGCGAAAAGGTCTCATCATAGGATTCACCCTGGACCTGGTTGAAACCTTGCGCGACCAACCTGGCCTTGTATCTGACAATGTTGCCAGACTCGTCACGCTTTACTGTGTAAACCCAGCGGTTTCCCAACGCAGTCTTGTTCTCAGGGAGTCTTACAAGATGCCAGACACCTCTCGTGGCCATACATTCTAACTCTTCCAACATAGCCCCATGCCATTCATCAGATTGTGCAGATTTTAAAGCCTGTTTATACGTTCTCGGGACCACCACATCTAGTCAACTAGCCGTGCTGGACGCGGAAGGTATAACACCAGGATTAACAACACCAGTAAACTTATTAAACTTGGAAAAATCAAAATCAGCAGGGTTAAAAACAATATTATTTAAATTACAAAACTTTTTGACATCATTAGGTGACCTTTGACAACACCTTTTACCCTCTCCATCAGGATAATAGTAAATATCGACCTTTTCTCCCTGAGGTCGAGGCACAACCTTCCTGTACCACACGGGATTGGTCATCCAGTTAGGAGAAGCAGTCTGCGGAGTAACTTGAGGAGCAGGAGAAACAGGAGAGACGGCTGGGACGACAACTTCAGTCTCGCTGGGCAAGACCCCAGAGGTACCAGGCTCCGGACCAGGAAGAAGGTACCGGTCAACGGGCCGTGGTCGTTCCTCCGGGACAAGCACCAACTCAAAAGAAGAGTCGCCCATCACCGCTCCACTGCGTAGAACATCACCGCTTTCAACAAAAGAAACATTAATGGTTTCCACAACCTTCCTCTCGTCTTCTAACCAGACCCTGTAACCACGGGTACGCAAGGCATAGCCCACAAGGACACCACGTTTTGATTTGGAGTCTAACTTGTGCTTACGTCTAACCTTTGGAACACCCACATATGTCAACGTACCGAATGGTCTTAAATGTCGAACAGAAGGTTTATTTCCTGAATAGAGTTCAAATGGAGTTTTAGAGTTCCCACCGTGACAAATCCGGTTCCACGTATAATTAAAGTGTAAACAAGCTTCAGGCCAGAAATCATCAGACAAGCCACTGGATTTTAGCATAGCCCGAACACAGTTCATGATTGTTTGGTTGAACCGCTCACAAACTCCATTTTCTTCTGGTGTGTAAAAGTTGGTCAGCTCATGATTTATTCCATTTTCTCTACAAAAACCCCCAAAAGAATCATTATCAAACTCTTTGCCATTGTCAGTTCTGATCGACTTCAACTTGGTTCCCAAAAACCTTTCGGCCCTCAAAACATGTCTCTTAAAAACATCAAAACACATGGATTTTTCCTGGATAGGGTAAACGGATGATCTACCAGAAAAATCATCTATTATTGACAGGAAAAAACGTTCACCTTTTTTACCAGGAATTTTAATAGGACCCCAAGTATCCATAAAAAGTCGATCTAAAGGTTTTTTGGAAGAAGAATGACTTAAGGGTTTAAAAGAAATACGATTTTGCTTACTCACATGACAGGGATCACAAAAAAAATTATCAACTGATTTTAAATTGGGCAGACCTTTTACAGCAGAATTACGGATGGTATTAAAAATTAAGTCAGGGCTTAGATGATCAAAACGAAGATGCCAGGTATCAAAGTCTTTTATATTAACAGGTTTTATTACAGGAAAAGCTGAAATTTCAGTATTATCATTTAAATTTTCATTAGAATTCTGCCCCCCATTCAATTTAACACTGTGCTTATTTTTAATTACTTTTGGAAATGTATAATAAATCCCGTCATGAAGTTTAGCAGAGAAAAGGAAATCACCATACTTGTCGACCACGTTTATTTTGCCGGCCACACCAATAAATTTAGCACCACCCTGGTCGAATCTAGAACCACTCAAAAGATTTTTCCGCAAGTTCGGCGAATACAAGACGTTCCAAAGTTTAATAACAGTCCCATTAAAATTCAGTTCTACTTCACCCTTACCAGTAATGGGAAAAGTGACGCCATCAACAGCCACGTGTAGCTCATCACCGGAAATTTCAGAAAAATTACAAAAAAAAGATTTATCTTTACAGAAGTGATGAGAGGCCGCCGTATCATAAGCCCAGCTGCCCTCTCTATCAAAACTACTTAAATTTGCTTCAGCAATGAAATTTTGAGCTTTAGGAGTTTTATCACGTTTTGACTGTTGATTAGAGCCACCCCTCTTAGAAAAATTACTTCTGAGTGGTTTTTCCTTTTCTTTTGCAGCTAGATCATTATTTAACTTAACTTTACAATCTTTAATAACATGGCCTTTTTTTCCGCACCTCCAACAAGTAAAAACAGGCAACAAACGTTTAAATTTTACATTTTGGGCCTCAATAGAACATTCCGTTCTACTTTTATCAAAATTTCTAAGTTGAAGGCGCGTTTCCTCGGCACATAACTCAACAATAATATTTTTAAAATTAAAGTCCTTATCAGGCCAACGAAGAATTTGTTGAACAACCTGATCAAATTTATCAGGTAGGTATCTCAAAACCTGAAAACATAAGTATTCGTCAGCAATAGGTTTATTAATGGATTTTAACTGATCAGCAATTTTAGATATTCTAGCTGCAAAAACACCAATAGATTCGCCAGGTTCTAAAAAACATGTCATAACTTCAGAAAACAATTTCATATGATGACTTCTACTATCTGGCTGGAAGTTAATTTTTAAAATTTTCCACGCTTCTGAGGGGTCAGTACATTCACTTATTAAACTTTTAAACTCACTATCAATATTCAAATATAAAATTGACATGGCAGCATTCTGCCTTCTTTTAAAGTCTTGTACTGCCTCCTCAGACACGGTTTCACTAACTTTGGGCTTAGTTTCGTCACCAGTGACGATTTCATAAGCATTTTTCTCCATAAGTAAAAATTTAATATCACACTTCCAACCAGAGTAGTTAGTGGCATTTAACTTAGTGATTTGAGGTACAATATTATACGCCATTTTTAAATAGTTATTTAATTATCAATTATACAAAAAAACAAGAAAAGAACAACTGGTCAAGTTTAAAAAAACCCTAAAAAAAATCGCCCATAACCAAATAATATAGACTAAAGGTCTATCTTTCAATTAATTTTATTAAGCAGTTTCACATACAGTGGAAACGTTAATCTTTAAGTTTTAAGGGTTTCAATAAAGATAACCCGACCAGTGTTCAACTGTTATAACACATCAAATACACAAGTTTTAACAACAAAACAAATTTTATTCAATGAAACACAAAAAAAAATATATATTAATAAATAAAGTATATTCAACAGATTTTCAAAGTATAACATATTTAAAGTTACCTCATTTCACAACTGATGCACAAAATGTAGCAGACTAAACTTCACTATGACAAAAATCATGATACATCATCATCTTCTAAAGAACACATATATTTCACAGATGAGGGAAAAAAATACGCCGCGGTCGCCTCGTTGACCAGCGGGAGACGAAGCATGATTATATCATTTAAAACTGAAGATCACTACCACACTGATTATTTTACTGAAGGTTGAAGATCACAATTTGCATATCATTAATTCCATAATCTGATAAAAATCACTTATAATTTAATTTACTATTGGATGCTAGCAACTTTATAACTTGATTAAATAGAAAAATTTCACAAACGTAACAAACGCGATTTAAAAAACCGCTAAACAATGTCAACATCGATCAAACTATCAAATTTAACATTCTCATTTCAAAAACATCGATTATCAATTTTTAATTTTTAGTTTTCGCGAATAACGAAAAACTTCAAACTTTATCCCTTTTAACAGGGTACAAACTTAACAACAAACTTAAATATTTAACATTTGTAAAATAACAATAACAAAGGCAGCCATCATTTCTTTAAAAGCAACAGCAAAAAAAACATAACTAGCTCAGCTGTACCAATATCAGTACTTAGCCATCAACAGCTTAGAGCTGCTCAATTATTCACAGACAGTCACTTCATTTTTAATTGAAGACTAGCTGCCCATTACTGACAACTGCCGATAACTGCCGATAACTGCACCCTAACACTCGCATCGCGATCTTTTTATACTGACTGCCAAGTCAAAAATCTACATATAAACAATGCATTACCATTGCCACTCAACAGTCAAAGTCAAAAATACATTTTATCATAACTATTTTAATAGAAGTGGCAACAGCAAAAATTAAGAAAATTATGCAGAGCAAATTTGGCAACAGCAACAATGTAAACAGAAAGTCGCTAGTAATGGCGCGATGTAAATAGAAGATGGCTGACCGAGTTTAAATAGAGAAAACTTTTAAATTCAAATTAAAGGTAAGTTAACAACTATATATATAAAACATAAGCATTTATATTCATAAAATTAATAATTTTTTATGTGCGAGGACAATTGATAGATATCAGGTTTACTTACCCGGCCCGGCCCGGTATAAAATCGAAAAATTCGGCCCAGGCCCGGCCCGGCCTGGACAAAAAGCGACAAAATCAGGCCCGCCCGGCCCGGCCCGGCCCGATTCAAAAATATGTAAAATTACAAAAAAAAGAAAAAAGTCTTTCTACGAAAAAGATTTTTAGTGTGCGTTTTGCAAAGGTTTTATATAGCTAAGCAATACAATGTTCTTTAACAAAACTGCTGAATGTTTACAAGATATTTATATATAAAAAGTATTTCATTATTACAGACGTACAGAAGGCACAAAGACAGGCAGAAAGTCAAATCGAAAATATTAGCATTCTCAAACAATATAGGAAGGTATTTAAAATGGTTAATAGTACTAAAAATACACTTTCAACCACTTTCTGTTATATACCATAATGTATCCAAATTTTTCCTGTGTTCCGGCAAAAAAAAACTTTAATGCTAATCCAACCATATTCAATAGAAAAGATGCTTTTGCAATACTAGAAATGATACTACTTTCATCCAGTGCCCCGGAGAAAAGAAAAAGAAGCCGTAGAAGAAAAGTTACAGCGGAAGGATTTTTATAGCCTTCATACCACCTAAACACTACAGACCATAGAAAACAAAGCCTTATATACAGTAACGTATCTAATTTCTTTTGTTTGTTACATGTACGCAAACTGGTAGTAACATACTATTATTTTGAAATGGAAACCATCTAATATTACTTTAAATAAAATATATTAATTTTGAGACATGTTTAAAATATTTGCGGAAAATCAGATCACGAACAGACAAGCTGATAGACAATTAAATTGAAATTACAGACATATTTTAACAAAATAAAATTTATGTGACATACGAGTACCAGACTGTAAAATTGCGTAAAATAAATGACTAAAAATGTATTTTATCATTTTCCTTTTCCGTTGATTAACGAGGAATCTAGAAAAAGATTCGGGCCGGGCTCGGGCTTAAAACTTCCTCCAGGCCCGGCCCGGCCTGAGCCTACAAAAAAATTTTAAGCCCAAGCCCGACCCGGCCCGAGATCAAATTAAAAATTTCGGCCCGAACCCGGCCCGGGCTCGGGCCGAAAGCCCGGCCCGTGCAGACCTCTATGTCATGCACAAAAATCCCAAAATAGAAGACCACAAATTATGCTAATAATGCCCTGATAGGTTGCCCTTTTTAATTGAATCCTTCCCTGCGGCTCTTTTATTCTAGAGTCAGCACTAATTGTGTACTTCAAATAGGGTAAAATAATTGGCAATTTAATACACACTACCACAGAAAAAGTTACATGTTTGATTTCACACTTCATAAAAATTTATAAAAATCAGGTAAAAACATGGCAATAACTAAAAACGTAGTTTAATTATTAAATCTGGATGTACTAGATACTAGGTCAGTTGTGGCGATAAAGCAAAAGTATTTAAAACAATTTAAAAAAGGTAAAATACATTAAAACTTTAAAAAACATTAAAACCCGTTTAAAAAATTACCTCGCTAGCGCTTTCGGCTGCATCACGCAGCCTTCTTCTGGCATTTTCGCTCCCGTGAACTATCGTACACTCGGCCATGTATTCCTCTATCTTCCTCTTTCTCCAAAATACTGCGCCATCTCGTGTCGATTTCTGATTGGTCGGTGTTGCATGAACCCTCATTAGCTAAAATTTCGACAGTTTCCCGTTTTGTGGCATAGAAATAATTATTGTAGTTTGCTAGTTTTTTGTAATTTTTAAAATCTATTACTATTTTTTCTGTTTGGTTTATTTTAGTTAAAGCTGTGGTTGTATGGTTATATCTTATATCATTTTGGTGTTCTTTGATTCGCGTTTTTATTTTTCATTTTGTCATTTTGTCGCTTTATCGCTTTGTCATGACAAAGCGAAAAATAAAAACGCGAATCAAAGAACACCAAAATGATATAAGATATAACCATATAACCACAGCTTTAACTAAAATAAACCAAACAGAAAAAATAGAAATAGATTTTAAAAATTACAAAAAACTAGCAAACTACAATAATTATTTCTATGCCACAAAACGGGAAACTGTCGAAATTTTAGCTAATGAGGGTTCATGCAACACCGACCAATCAGAAATCGACACGAGATGGCGCAGTATTTTGGAGAAAGAGGAAGATAGAGGAATACATGGCCGAGTGTACGATAGTTCACGGGAGCGAAAACGCCAGAAGAAGGCTGCGTGATGCAGCCGAAAGCGCTAGCGAGGTAATTTTTTAAACGGGTTTTAATGTTTTTTAAAGTTTTTTAAAGTTTTAAAGCAAAAGTATTAAAAAGTAAATTAACTCAAAAAACAGACTTTATTAACATGAAGTTATTATTCCATTTCAACTTGAAACACAGATAACTTCAATTAATTTTTCTTAGTTCATTCACAAAAACATCCTTATAGAACTTCTTAAGGGTTCTATAAACGTCAGCAATCTAATAATTACTTGAAATTTTAAAGGGATAAACAGAATCTGTCTGAATTGGACCAAAAAATAGATTCAGAATCTTTTTCAAAGTCTGGTACTGAAGGTCACCAAAATTTGTTGTCCTCATACCATTTCCAACAATTTCAATTCCAGATGCTCTTTTTATTTTCTTTAAAGAACTCCAACACTTTCAAAATATAATATGGAGTTTCATAATAAACAACAAAAAATTTATCACTAGCAATCTTATTCATTACATTTGTTAAGTGTAGCTTCAGTTAATGTGGACTTTTTGGTAAGACATATTTTTAAATATTAATGGTAGCATCAGAGTTGTCTATTAAACTGATGTCAGAGGATGCATTGCTGTGAAAACTTTCATCATCTGAAGAACTTCCTGATTCTTCTGGTAAAACCTTTTTGTTTGAAGTGTTGTTCTTTTTCTTTAAGGAAACAATTTTCCCTTCTTTTTCTTTTATTTTTTCATATAATCATCATATGTTATAACAACTGCAACTGCATCCATATTTATCATCATCTTGAAATGTTTTAGTTACTTATACTTTACTTTAAGAGTAAATAAATAATGTAGTTCAACCTTTCGAATCACTTTCAAGTTCTTTCACAAAAAGTAAATAAAGACATCAGATTATAATTAACAAGCTATAATCTGTATATTCATTGTAATAATCTAATATTTTTGACTATAACTTAACATTTTTGTTCACTTGAGTTTTACTTAATTATGAATTGTAAATATAATAGTTTAAGTTATGTGATTTTTTAATGAATTACTTACAGTTTCATAATACGGTAACCGCCACTTAATAAATTCACTGGTTAATAAAATCAGCCACTTAATCTGATCAAATTGCCAGCACTGGAATCAACCAATACAAACTACTTTTAAAACCGCCACTTAATAAAATCAGCATCGTCGGTTAATAAACTCCAAAATATCTCCTCAGCATCCAAAGATATCATTTATGCATTTTTTTTTTTTTTGAAATAGAAAAAGGAATTAAAGCACAATAAACTCTCCGTTATCGCTCATTGTTGAAGATTTTACACTTGCAGCACAGTTACAAATCAAACACGCCCCATAACTTATCTCCATAACAGTTTCAAGGAACGTATTCTTCAAAGCGCAGTAATAAATTACAAATTTGATTTGAAATGATATATATATATATATTAATTTCTAATTATTAAAAAGCAATTACTATAATTGATGAGGTTTAAACGGAAAGATTTAAAATTTATAAGAACAGCGTGAACTTTTGGTAAAGTAATGATTTTCCTCAAACAAAAGTGCATGGGAACTTGGAATGCATTTAATTTACTTATATCGAAGAAACAATTATTTATCTATCAAAAATTAATTAATATTGTTTACTAATTTCATTATTCGTTACCTTTTGAAGTTTCTTTCCAAATTCAGGGAGGTAATATCTTTTCTTTAACTGCAGGAATGTCTGCCGGATATAAAAATCAGCCATTTAATAAAATCACTTTGGCTCAGAACGAATGTGATTTTAATAAGCGGCGGGAACTGTTTTTATTGATTTCTTTTTAAACTGTGCCTAATATAATCAATAAATGGATAATTAATAGTAACTGCCTTTAAATACTTATTTTTCTTTAAATACTTATTTTTTACATTGTATTAAATTTACCTTTGATTAGAACATATAAAAAATAATTTAAACCAATTTTTTCATTGTCTAAGAATTACCCCAGGATGTCTAAACATTACCCCAAGGATAGTCTAAGAATTACCCCAGCATGAAACAAACAATACAACAATGCCTTTTAGAAACGCATATACTCATCTCAGTTTATGAATCCTGCAATTTTCTGTTAATAAATTTCTTCTTTAATACAATTTAAAATCTGCAACTAAACTAAATAAATATATGCAATAAGCAAATTTGAAAATATTGAAAGTAAAGGTTGATAGGTAAGTTTTTCAGAGACATTTTTCTAGTGAAATAGAAATCTTGCTAATATGTGGATTACACTTAGGAATTACTTAGGAAATTTTTATACAATGAGAAAAGACAGTTAAAAACTTAAATTCAAATACAAAATCAAATAAATGTTAATAGCTTTTAAACACCAAGTGCGTCTAAGAATTACCCCAAAGTTATTGTGTCTAAAAATTACCCCGGTTATCCCTATCATATTTAATCAAAAAACTATTATAAAAAAACCCATAAAAATTTCTGTGTGGAAACAGCAATTGCCAAAAAAAAAAAAAAAAAGTTTATCTCATCTTATCCATAACAGATAGGTTGTTATAACCAATTTTTAGCCACAGTTCTGTACACAGGATGCAATAAGTATCAAATAGGAATGTTTTAAAACCTTTTGAATTGTTATTTTGAATTAAAATCAAGGTGGCAGCAAGCCAAGATCTATCTGAATGTATCATAAAATTGTTTCACTAGATGATTTACTAGAACCTAATAAAGACTATGTTACGTTAAAGAGTTGTTTCAAAAAAATAAAATAAAAGTAAATAAATAAATAAATAAAAGTTTGGCTAAAAATGGGTTAACTATATTACAAAATACAAATACTACGTTTCATTATCAACAACCCCAATAAATTAATGGAAGTCAAAACCTAGTATTTCCAAACGTGGCTGAGTTTTTCCCCACAACATATTTCAAACTATGAATAAAACAAGGTTTCATTCGTTATTAATAATAGAGATAATCAACTTACATAAGGAGTATATATCTTCACAATACGAGCTTTTTTATCAGGAGGTGCATATTTAAAACAAAATGACATTCCTTCATCATCTAATTCCCATTCTTTGACAGTATCCCAATTGAAATCAATTATTTGTGACTATAAACAAAAAATAATCAATTCAATAATAATTTTCAAACATACACAAGTATCAACAAAGATAAATTTATATAAGAAAGACAGTTCGAGAACCAGAAGTTATACATACATAATAATTGAGTGGCATTTTAATTATTAAGTGAAATGCTATATTATGCAAAATACACAGAGAAAGCACCAACGCATACTTATTTGTCACAACAGAAGAATAAAAAGAGCATTTATAGAAGTATAATTAAAATTATATATATGTTCAATCACTTTATTTGGTAATTTTTTTTTTTTTTTTTAACAGTTGAACCCCGTTAATGTGAATTACTTTTAACATGAACTGTTTCAACAATCCATGTCAAAATGAAGATCAGTTTAGTTATATGAAGATTAATTACTGATAGCATGAACTACTGATAATATGAATATTCCCCCCCCCCTTGATATTCACGTTAACGAGGCTTGACTGTATTTAACCCATTAATAGTCACTAGTTAGTCGATTCGCCACCCATCCCATATGAATTCATCCTATAGATACCTCTTAAAGATAAAATGGGAAAACTCTGTGTAGCTGACCTAGGGTGGATGTCCTCTAACAGAGTACGTTTTTAAGTTATTCCTACTAATTTTGGTGCAGTTATTAACATTTTTCTTCTGAAATCAGTCTATTTGACCACAACGCGACTAGTTACACAGTTCATTTTTCCTAATCTTCTGGTTTCCAGACAACATAGTGATGTGTGGAAAAAACATCGCTTGAATTAGATGCTGATTGTATAACTTTATCTGCCCTTTATTGTTGTTGTTTCTTTAATACAGATATGTTAAATATAGGTAGACATAGATATTTACCTATTTATTTTGTTTCAGTAAATGAAAGATTTTATCTCAATTTTATTAATTCTTAAAGGGTGCCCTTCAAACTATTACTATTACTTGTCACTATCAAGAAAACTTTAATGCAGCATTTTTAACAAAAAACTTTAGGTCAAAATTTCGAAGTTGCAATTAATTTTAAGAAATTAATCAAATAAAAAAATAATAATAATTGACGTTTATCATTTGCAGCATGTTTTTAATTGAAAAGAAGTAAATTTATGAGACTTTATTTTTTTACTGTTACAATATATTTCATTAAAAATATTAAAAAATTAAAAACAAACTATAAATGTGCAAGAGAATATATATTTAATTAATTTAAATCCCTTTTCGAATTCATAATTTTTTTTAAAACATTATCAATAATAAATTAAAGTTGTGTTGGTGAAAAATTTGTCTTTACAATTTTCTTGTACCCACTACACATCTCCAAATATGCATTGTTTTAAATATTTATAAGAAACCATATTTTGAAAAAAAAAAAAAAAAAAAATCTAAATGAAGCAATATTTACTTTCGGCTTTCCACCAATGCTACAGCCTGGCGGCGAATAGACTGAATCGCGACCACTAGCATTACAGAAAATGACGCGACGACTCTCAGGTTAAATTGTTTCTGTTAATATGAATAAATTAATCAATGGACCACAAATGATACAATATCAAACTAAGATGCAACATAATTAAAAACAGATAGATTTGTAGCTAATATGTAATGGAATAGCATTGATAACATTTTGTTTTCTACTATATAAAACACACAAAACTCTTCTGTTAAATTCTCAATATGAATCTAATACTTTAAAACAATATGGGACAGTTTACAATCAATATTTTAAGATAACCAAGAAATAGTCTAAAAAATTACCTCAAGTGTACCATCATCTTTACAAGCTTGTAGTTTAAAATTTGTTAAACCAACTGTTGCCACAACATGGCCTTCTTTTCTTGCATCACATGCACAATGTGGAAAAGATATTTCTCCATATCCATCCAGTTGCCTTACCAATTTTAAATACTAAATAATAAATATCAATTTTAAAATAAAATACAAAATAATAATAATAATATTAATTTATGACTTAAAAAAAAAAAATAAGAATAGGAATAACATAAAATACAAAAAACTTACATTAAATTTAAGAAAAAAAAAAAAAACTGGCAAAGAAAATTTATTATAGTACTTTCAGCAGTCTCATAACTAGGAAATAACATTATTAGTCGGTTACAACTTCAAAAGTTGTGTTGCAGTTACTGTCGTATAAAATGAGTTTTGCATCACAATTGATATTTTTTGTGCAGCAAAATTAGAAAATAATTTTAACAGTAATATTTTCAATAATGATTTTTTTTTTTTTTTTTTTTTGAACATTGAATATATGACTCACTTCAACACATTTGAGTATTTTTTGTTCTGATGGAGATAGATTTATGTTATAATAATCCTTAGGACAACAAAACTAGTATGTTGTGGCCACCACAAGACTTTCTTCTATATTTTCCTATACAAATTCACTGAGTAAAAATAATTTATTAAAATTATTATTTAAAAAAAATTATCTTCCATGATAATGCAGACGATTTCCATATTAGAAAAGTAGTATAACACTAAATATCCAAAAAAAGTCCATTTTATTCTCAATATTAAAAAAAAAAAAAATGATTTTTTTTTTTTGGTGTGTGTGTGTTAAAAGTTAAAAAAATCGATAACTTTGTTTCAAATTATCACAGATTTATAGTTCAACCATTCATTTTAAAGGTATTGACGAGACCTTTCGAAAGATATCCATCTTGAAAATGGGGGAGAAACGATGCCCCACATGCACAAATTTTTTTTCCTAGTTAACTACCATCATCAATACAATAATTCACATTAATTTTACAATCACAAGTTTAAAACAACTCTCATTATTTACATTTATACAAAATTTTGTCCTATACTGCCTTGTTAAAAGTTTAGAAAAAATGCGATCACAGCGCCACCTGTTGAGCGATTGATCCCCACCAGTTTATGTCCAGGGTCCAACTACATACCAAGTTTGGCTACATTTCGTTCATTGGTTCATGAGATACAGTGTCCACAAAAATCGTGATATGCACAGACAGACATTTTGTAAAAACTATCAAATCGTGTTTAGGACATCCCAAAACGTGTTAATCCATCGAAAACCAGAGTTCGAAAATGTTCATGAATCCAATACTTTCTCTATATTACATGTAGAAGAAAGTAAAAATAGTTGTCATGTACCATAATATAATGTAATGCAGTAACTGTGATAAACAGAAACTTTTACATTGCAATACAATCAGATTTGAAAAGCAAACTGTCATGTGATATATGTTAAACTCTGATTAGTGAGAATTTTTCATTACGCCATCCAGATACTTAAAGTCCAATTAATTCTCTCTTAATAGAAATGCATATAAATAATGCAAAATGATACCAGTCACGTTTTTATTTTTCTCTCAGGCTACTTATTTAAGAATTGCTCTTAATGAATATATTCCTATAATAAATTTTAATCTATACATATATAGGGTGATACAGATATTGCAAAAGTTTGTGTTTGCCTTAAACCAAATTAAACACAACATATTTCAATAAAATAATACTTATTAAAAAACTTTTTCCCCCCTATCATTATCTGTTTTTTTTTTCCCCCTAATGTTTTACAAATTCTTTCTTTATAGACACTACATGGTTCTCTCTCTCTCCCCCCCCCCCCCAAAAAAAAAAAAAGTTAGATAGTTTCTTAATCTGATGAGGTAGTCAGGAAATTAAGGCAGGTGAAGCAATGTAACTAAGTCTTGCAGCATCTGTAGAGTGATACATAGCCTAGAATTGTCAGGACGAAAAATTATGCCTTTTTGATTGATTTGCTAATTATTTTTTGGCCACATGAAAGAAACTTGTGAAAAATTATTCTTTTACAATTCAACAACACTTTTGTCAAATGCAATTGCAATCAAAAGCAATAGTTTCTGCTATATTCCACTCTTTCATTTCCATACTTCCAGTCTTTTTATCATATTATGTTGATCTATACAACCATGTTTGATCACCAGCTATGCAGTTATGAATTGCTATAAGGTTTGTTTTTTCCTTTAAACACAGAACATTTTAACACACTGAATCAAAGTAAAAACAATTTGAAGACCATCCATTAATTAAAAAAATATATGACGAGAAATTGTCAGAATGCCTCCCCTGCCTAAATTGTCATAATAAGTAGCATATTTACAAACACTTTCTTTTTTTTTTTTTTTTTTTATTTGCTTCCTCCTCCTGTCTAAATTGTCATAATACATAGCATATTCACAAAATTTTTCTTCCTTTCTTTCTGTTTAATGAAACCAAGAATAACTGCATGTACCAGAGGGTACCCAAAAGAAACTGGAATTTATTATTAGTTCTCCATCACACTATGGGTATGGGGAACTTAATCATGAACATTTTCAACTTCGGTTTTTTAAAATATTTTTTTAAACGTTTTCAGGTGTGAGTAATCCAGAAATATCAAAACGGGTATGGTGTTCGTCTGTAGAACGATACCGCACGAACAAATGATCGAAGAGAGGTGGACCAGTTTTAAAATATTATTTATGACACTGGCAAGAACCCTATTCATTTGCAACATTCTAATTAAAAAACTTCAGAAGCTATTTGAAATTTACGATTTTCTTAACATGGGAAAATAGGGCAAAATTTCACTTAAGTGTGTATGAAAAGAAATATTTTTATTGTAAAGATGTAAGAACAGCTTTTAAATATCAGTTTTGATGCCCTGATGGACATCTTTATAAACATGTTACTTTGAAAATTTTGCAAATTATTCGAAATTTACAAATTTCTTAACATTGCAGAATACGACAAAATTTCACATAAACATCGGTTTTGAGGGATATTTTCATTGTAAAGATGCCAGACTACATTTAAATATTATATAAATACTGGTATAAACATCCTTGACTATGAATTTTTTCCAATTTAAAAATTTCATAAATAATTGGAAATTTACGATTTACTTAATATGGCAGAATAGGGCCAAATTTCACATAAATGTCCATTTTGAGGGATATTTTCATCATAAAGATGTCAGAACACTTAAAATATTATTTAGGATACTGACACGAACATCCCTGACTGAATTTTTTAAATTAAATATTTCGTAAGTTATTTGGAATTTAACATGGCAGAATAGGGCAAAATTGAGCCCAAACGTTCATTTTGAGGATCATAAATATATCAGACAACTTCAAAATAACATTTATGTTACTTGTTTGAACATCATTGACTACAAATATTCTAATAGGAAAACTTCGTAAGTTATTCGTAATTTAAGATTTTATCAACGTAGCAAAATTGAGCGATATTATATATAAATATGCATTTTGAGGATTGTTGCATTGGAAATAGTAGCATGAAAACTAAAGTACGTAATTGGCCCTAATAAAATAAATTAATAGATTAGAATAAGATAAATATATCAAAGTGAATGGTAGATAGCCTATTAGGGAAAGATTTCATTCTGTAAATATGTCAAGTGGGTTAGATTCATTTCTCTTAAGGGGACTTATTTGAAAAAAGAGAACTCCTACGTACAATCAGCGACCCCTGTGAGGCTAGTGGAGAAACATCAACTAGGGTCGTTGATTTATGGCTTTTTAGCGGGTGGAATAATCGGACACAACAGATCAAAGAAAGCGGTCCCTATTTGACCAGCTTACCAATTTGGCATGTTATCGCTGTTTGTCTTATTTACATTTGTAATGACAGCAAAACAAAATAAAGCAGTAAAAGCGCGCTTCGGGAAAGGGGAAGGAAACGGAATACTTGGACTAAGTTATATGTATATAGTTGTATTCGGAATTTTATGAACAATACAGAATTGTGCTTTTATTTACGTTCTACATCTTTGTTTTCTTAATTGCTACTATTATTACATATGTAAGGCTTCTGTTTTTCTTTTTTACAAAACATATGTAATAAGCAATAAGTCAGTCTCAATTTTCTTTGACTTTTCTATTTACAGTATTTCTTGACATACTTCTAAAATCATTTTTACATTTATCTATAGCAAAATATTGATGACTCATTGATATACTAAAATATACTATTTGCATCTTTCTTTTTCTATAAGGAACGTAATTTTTCAGCAAAAGGCATCAAACTGGTTGTTCTGAGCAGGATTTAACCTATTCTTAAATCTGAACCTGCACTAGTCTGATATATTTACTAAGTATTTTTATTCATAAACATTAAATATAAGCAAGTGTTATTCATGTCACTAGCAAAATAATTCATTAAGTTGTTTTTTAATAAACTTAAGTACTTTTAAATAAACTGCGTACAATACCTAACCTCGTCGACAGTTAAAGCTTGTATTATTCTATGGGGAAATTTATTTCTATAATTACTTATTACTAATTATTAAAACTCCTATTTCATATATCTGCTACAATAATAATTAAAATAATAATTTTTAGTTATACAAACTACAGTTTTCACTTTTTATCTATGACATAATTTCAATTACACCAAACAATTTTTATAACAAAGTTATATTTTATCTCATTTCTTAAACCCTCAGACATCAAATTTGTCTCACGTTTTTACCCTATTTTTAATAAAAGGCTTAAAAATAGTGTGGCTTGGAAAGTAATTTTTTTTTTTTTTTTTTTTTTTTTGTATTTTACAGAAGTATAAATGAGGCCAAGAAGGAAGCCCAAAAATATTTTTCTTAGGATAATAAGACTGTTGCTTTCAGACAAAATATTACACCTGAATTCTCCAAGTTTTTTCTTCTACTTTTATTTTTCATGAAATTAATTAATTTACTTATTTATGTTACTTTATTTAATTATTTCTTTATTTATTTCAAAAAGTAAAAAAAAAAAAAAAAAGAGATATTACAGTAAATTTAAGATAAAACTTGAAAAAGAATTTCTAAGACATGAATGTAGTAACCGTTGCTAAAGAACTCAAATAGTAAATAAAAACAGTTAATTATTTAATTTATTCATTTATTATTCTTTCTATATATTTAAACCAATTTAAAAATGTTTTTCTTTTATTCCTTCAAAAAATAATAATAATAATAATAATAATAATAATAAAAGAAAAGAAAATGTATATTTAAAATAAAATTAAGGTAAATCGGACGAAAAAAATTAAATATATATATATATATATATATATATATAGTATAGTAACCGGCCATCTAGTCATAATTTAAGTATAATTTTAGTTTCTTTTTCTTTCAAAAAATTGACATATTGTTTTGATGTTGGCAATGTTTTTTACTTCCATTATCCTACTACCGTAGGTAATGGAAGTATTGTATTCGGTCTGAAAATTCGATATCGAGATTTCACCTGATTTACACGTTTTAAGGTCCCCTCAGTTTAAAAAAAAAAAAAAAAAAAAAAAAAAGTAGTTTTTGACAATTGGTCAGTGTGTGTGTATGAGGAATCTTCTGGCTATTATATCTCGGAAACTAATAAATATAGAACTACGAAACTTTAGAAATGAAATAAGTCTGGCGTACAGATGAATTTTCCAAATTTTGGTGAAAATTGGACATCGAAAACGGGAAGTGGAAACACAAGTCCGTATCTCAAAAACGGCTCTAACGATTTTCTTCAAATTTGCTATATAAACACGCTATTAGATGTCCTTTCTAATGATATAGTTGGTTAGTTCAGGAAAATTGATAGGGGTCCTGTATAAATAGCTAAATTTTAGGTCTCGCAAGGGCGTTTCTTTAAAAACGGCTGTACGAATTTTTTCAAACTCGTCATATTAACTCCCTTTTAAATATGCTTTTGTGTGTAATTATTGTTTTCCTGTCAATAATTGAGTTTTGGTAAAAGTTGGTATCTCAAAAACGGCTCTAACGATTTTCTTGAAAATTGTTATATAAATCCATTTCTTTCTTATGTATCACGTAGTTATTAGAAGAAAATTAACAGCTGCCCTGTTTCGGTAGGTCAGAAGTTTTGGTAGATCTCGAAAATTGGTGTTTCAAAAAATAACTCTACCATATGTTTTTTTTCCTTATTTTTTACCTCGCTATATGAAAGCTTCGTTTTATACGTCTTTACATGTATATAAAGTTTATCTTGCTAGAAAAATGTTAGGTTTCTACTTATTTAGGTCACTTTTATATCTTCTGATCACGATCTCCAAAAAATTCATATAATATGTGTAATAGTGGGTAATGGGAGTCGTGTGGTTGTTTCACACCAGATGTTTTTACTATGGAAATGCTCAGAAGACGATTGATCGTTTAGAATTAGAGGAAGTACAAGAGAAGTTCATGGAGATATGCATCGTCCTGTAAATAATATGCTGATAGCGATTTTTTTTTCAATCTTTTTGGAAGACTATAATACAGTAAAACCTCTCTAAGTTGGACACCTACGGTTCCAAGAAAAGTGTCCAACTTAGAGAGGTGTCCAACTTATAGGGGTTAGACATAATGTTAATGGATACATTCCGTTCCGAGAAAAAGCGTCCAACTTAGGGGGGTGTCCAACTTATAGGGGTGTCCAACTTGAGAGGTTTCACTGTAATTACAAAGCACATTTTTTACATGGAAGTTTTGAATTTCTATTTCTTATTTAAATGCTTATTTCAGGGGAAAAAATTGGTGGGGTTCTGACAACTGAACGGTACTAGTTTAAACTAATATGTTAGAAAGCACACGTTTATTATTATTTTTCCAATAAAGACACGATAATATTGAGAAAAGGTATCAAAGTGGAGTTTTAGGATGTGAAAAATGAGAAATGTCTCGTTAAACATTCGACAGGTTGACTAAAACTTGCTTTTATTAAGATTCGACTAAAGTGAAAAATGCATTCGACCCATTTCTATTTCAGTAGCATGTATCAAATTTTCTTTTGTCATCGTCAAAGACTTTAAACCTGTGTCCATAAGTTATATATCATTCAGCCCATAAACTTTGCTTCTATTTTTAATATAAGTAATTTTTAACAGAAATCCTTTATAGTTTTTTGTAGCAATTTTCTATGATTAAATAAGAGATTTTTTTTCCCCCGAGGAAAAGAAAGTAAAAAAATCGTACAAGCCGACTGATTTTATATTAATTAAGTTTAAACAGTTTAAATATGTGTTAAAATAAACAAGAAGGGGAAATAATGTGTTTTGCATGGATTATAAAATATCTTCCAGCTGTACTTATCCTTCATATCAAAGATATTAATTTATAAATACTTTTTTACGTTATTATAAAATACCAAAATCCATAACATAACAACAACAACAAAAAAAAGTTATAATTTTTTAGCAATGAATCCGAATATTTTTTGTAAAACTGTAAATAAATACTACAGTTAATGTACAGTTGATACGATCTTTTACCGAAAACAATCTTTATAGCATCTGAAAAATGCATGTTAGCGCAATGTAAAGATGTTTGAATGTGCTTAAAAAAGAAAGAAAGAAAGAAAAGAAAACTTTCAGTACATTGTAATGCATCCAATGCTTTTTTTTTTTTTTTTTTTTGTTAGCCCCGTAGAAAATCAGTATTATTTATATCATTTTCAAAATAAAATATTCTATAATAAACTTAAATTACATATACCACAATACTTTTGTGTACTTACAATTCACTCAATTACACCAATTTGTACTATATTTTCTAGGAGACATGTTTATGACATTTTTATTTTATGCAATTTAAAGATATTTATAAACACTTTTAGAAATAACTGTCACAAAACGTAATATATTCGAGTTCTTTCATGAGTCTCTGTAGACAAACAAGTAATGTCAATCACGCCATTATTAATGGCGAACACTCAATAATGAACTTGAAATCTTGCCAAGCCAGTCTTGGCAAACCAAAGTCATAAACACATCAATTTTTTGGAAAGTAATAATAATAATTAATTTATGTTACTTCTTTTTATTTGATTGTTATAAAGACCAAAAAAGGAGGGAGGGAGGGGTCATATATCACAGCTTTACCCCATTTTTACACAGACAGACGAACAATTTTGAAAATGGTCAAATCATGTTCAGGCAGTTCCTAAACTTGAAAAAGCACTGAAAACCGAAAATCAAAATCTTTTACGAATTTAATAATTTCCTCTACTGAATATATAAGGAAGTAATAATTTTTAACTCGAAGAAAGTAGTTGAAAATAAATCTGAAGCACAAAAAAAAAAAAAAAAGACTTTTATACTACCAAACTTTTAGGACAAATTTTTTGATAAAAATATAGAAATTATAACTGTTTATAAATGCGTCATAAAAATATAAACGTAATGTAACAACGAGATGAATCTTTTAACCCTTCAGATATATATATATATATATATATATTAATTCGCATTTGTACGCTATAAAGCAGCAATTCTTAGGCCATATGATTGTATGAATGCCCAAGATGATGAAATGTGGAGGGAAATTTCCGGGTTTCTCTAAAGTCAAGGGGAGCGGATCTTGCTGATAGTTAGTTATACTGAACCATCAGTACAGGATTGATTGCCATAAGAAAAGGGAGGGGGAATCCATGCTATCTATGAACTAGAATATATATAAGAAAGAAAAAAAAGGAAGTAGAGAAAATAATTTTTCTGTCACATTGCTTTGAAACAAGCACACGGAATTCTTTATATCTGGAATGCTGTGCCAAGATCTTTTTGCTTCATTATTTTAATTTTCTATTTTTGAAAATAAGCAAGAGAAATAAATGACCTTTCACATGAAAATCCATTAAATATAATAATAAGCAAGAGGCCTCCCGAAAATTTTGCCTGTGTGTGTGTGTGTGTGTGTGTGTGTGCGTGCGTGTCATCGTGTCTGTATGTCACTTTTTTTGCCCGAGCATCACTCGAGAACGGCTGGATGGAAATCAACGGCGCTTGGCAGAAACTTAGGTCTTCACCCAACTTAAAATTATATCTATAGATTTTTTCAAAATTCTGATTAGTTTTTGAATTGTGGGTAAAAATCGCCTGCGCATACGCCATAAATATTTTTTTCACTAAAACGCTTTGAATGGAAAAATAAAATATAAAAATAAATTTTTAAGTTAAAGACTTTTATATTCGCGTGATTCGCACTACAAATTATGAAAAGATTGAAATGAATTATTGCCATCTAAATTTCATACTTTAGTTAATTTTAAAAAATCTAATTGTCGTATCGAAAAACTCTTTACACTCCAGGATTCAGAAAAATCGCCCCTTTCATTTGGTATCAAATTTATAAATATAGGTCTGATATTTCTAATTTATTTTTCCCTTTTTCTGTTTTTCCGTTGCCACTTATATTTCATACTTTAGTTATTTTTTTTAAATCTAATTGTCGCATCAAAAAAAAAAAACTGTTTGCCCCCCTGAATTCAGAAAAATCGCCCCTTTCATTTGGTATCAAATTTATAAATATAGGTCTGATATTTCTAATTTATTTTACCCTTTTTCCGTTTTCAACCCAGATTCGGTAGAAGGTTTTATATTTATGTATACGCATTTATATATATTTTTTATTTTCCAGATATAAAATGAAATATTTTTAATTTCACGTGAGTAATAATAAAAATTAGAGAGAAAAATAAATAGTTGACCTACAAAAGTTGGTGATATATATATATATATATATATATATATATATATATATATATATATTAATTAGGAATTTGTATGTGGATAAATATTTTCATAGAGATATTTGGCATTAGTTTAATATTTTTATTTAGTTAAGCAGTACTTTTCTTTCCTGCAGTAAAACAAAATTTTTTGTTGTTATTATGTACCTTATGAGGTTCTTTTATGTTCTCCCCTTAATTCTAAATAATTATAATTTGGATTTTATTAAGATTTTTTTTTTTTTTTTTTGTAAATATCAGAATAGAGTTTTTATTTATTTTATTTATTTATTTATTTTGTGTATGGAACATCTTTAGTATCGGATCCCTTTGGCAAAATTTGAAATTTGGCACCGAAGTAGCTCGGACGTTTCTCGCCAAGATCTTTAATTGCACAATTGAGATAGCCAATTCAATTCATCGCAAAAATGGCTTAAAATATTTAAAGCCACCAAAGAGGTCCCATACTAAAGCTAAGCTTTTTGTATTTATTTATTTATAATATTTTCTATTAGACTTCTGTGGTCACGAAATTTGGTGCGTGAATTGTTTGTATGCATCCGGCACTTATTGTAACTGGATTTCACGAAATTCGAAATCCCGTCCCCTTCTCGGAGTCGGAGGGCAATAAACTGTAAAAACATGTTTTTCCGTTTGAATTCGCTTTGAATTATCTTAGAATGGCGAATTTTGGTGTGTGGACATTGATTAAGTGTATGCATTATGTACATTAGTGGGATTTTGCAAAACTTCGAACTCACCCGCTGAGGAAGGGGAAGTAAGAAGTGGGTAAGTTGCTGCCGAAGGCAGTGGGGTCCCAGTCTCCTCACGTTGCGAGCGAGAAAAACCTCTACGAATCACAGCGAGAACTTAAGTTATTAATAAAGATATGGGATTTTGACAACTCATTTAAGTTTAATGTCCAGCGAAGCGGGCAAAGCCTGCAAGTAAACACATAAATGCTGTTTGCAGAAAAGAATTTCCAAATTCATAAAAAATTTAATTTTATTTAATTTTTAACTTTTTATTTATTGCTATCACTTAGTTTGTATACAATCAAAAATTTGACATCATGGTGATTTCAGAAATACTGAATTAATTTAAACCAAATTTTTTCCGTGTGAAACTGGAAAGTGCAAATAATTTATAAATAGTTTAGATGGATATTTTCTGGTAGTTCTAATTTTTCTTGAGTATGTAATACATGGTATTTGACTTATTTTAGAAATCAGTTGACCCAGAAATAATTAAAAATTCCCTTCTACGGTTTGTTTTAATTAAGTTTTTAATTAATTAATTAATTAGCATGAATGTGTATCTATTTATCTACCTATGTTTATATATATATATATTTCTTTTTTTTTTTTTTTTTTTTTTTTGGCAACTTTTGTGTTTGTTATTATAATTTAAAGGGGGGGAAAATTTCTAAGCTTTATCCTAATCCACCCCCCCCCCCCCCAAAAAAAAAAAAAAAAAAAAAAAAAAAAAATGTCGATTGAAACATTTTGGCAAGTAAGAAAAAATAGTTGCCATTGACACCTGACAATTACATTCCAATTTCTAACCCTGAAATAACATCTCTGAAAGTTAGAAATACTAAACAGAAGGGTAATCGACGCATTGACTAATTTAAAAGAAAACACAAAATACAAAGCACATGTATTTTTTTCCTGCATTTCCTCGGTCTTTTAGGGGTCTAATTAGCCTTAGAATGGTGCCCATTCAGTGGCAATCTAAAACAAATCGATCTTACCTCCATAGATAACATTTTTTCTTTTCTCACAGTGCATCTGGAAAACAGAAATGATTGCACTTTCTTTATCTCTAATCTCCTCATTTAATTATAGAATTGGATATGGAAGTATGACATCGTTAAAGAAACAGGAATTTTTGATTTAGGATTGAGTACGAAAATGCGCGTAGAGTGAAAAACCTTACTCTCTAACTGCTTTCTAACGAAAACATCTGTTCATTCATTTTAATTATATAAGGTTTCTGTTATATCGGAAGGTGCGAAATTTTATTTTATTTTATCTTGTGACATACATAGATAAAGAAGGTGGAAATATTCCAAACAAATATATTGAATGAAACATTTTTAACAATATATTCAAAAGATGGAAAGGGATCTATAAAACGAAAATTTGTGAAATATCCCCAAAACAGAATTATATAGGGAGAGATAAAAGGAATTAAGTATTTCAAACTACATTTTTCCTATTTAGCATACTATAAACATTATCATAGAAATGAGCTCAGCCGATCCATTCGGCTTAGTCGCATAAAAAAAAAAAAAAAAAAAAAAAAAAAAAAAAAAATTGCCCTAACTACTAAGCATTCTTCACAACTTCCACACCTTATCGTAATTTACTAATTAATTTAATTGGGGTTAGTTTCGTATTTCAATTTTCATGCAATTCTATAAACTATTTCCAGTACAATAATAGCGATAATGCACGTGTACATAAATATAGCCCTATTTCACAAAAACTTGCAATTAAGAGAATTTAAGATAGTTCACAATTTTCCTGTCGTCTTATGAAAAACTGTAATTTCAAATAACTTAATAAGTTTTAAAGTAGACTGTTTATATTTAATAATGTTAAAGTCAGTATGATAAATGAAATTTCAAAATTTGTCGGAATATGTTTACGATAAAAATTACCTTTAAAATGTACGTTTATGTGAAATTTTCCCATGCTGAAAAAATATTAAACTTTAAGTAGCTTCCAAATCTTTTTTTTTTTTTTTTTTTTTTTAAATAGAAGTTGTCATCGTCAATGATGTTCATAGCAGCAACGTAAATGATATTTTAAAACTGGTCCGAGATATTGACGATGAATATAACACTCATAATGCACGTTTATGTAAAATTCTTCTAAGTTAAGAAATTTTTAATTTTCGATAACTAATATATATTATATTACAGAATATGTCAAATGGTACTTTTAAACTTATCCAAAATCTTTACGACGAATGTAATCAACTTAATGCACACTTATGCCAAATTTTGCTCTATTATCCCATGTTAAAAAAGAGAGAGAAAAAAAAAAAAATTGTTAAATTTGAACCCCTCTCCATAAAAGTGGCTGAAATGTTCTGTTTTTGAAGCTGGTAGACGGAAAGTGCAAGGTTTGATCCTAGGTCATGTTCGTCGGTCTATCCGTTCAGAGTTTCCCAAGTTTTCTCTGAAATTCATGTAAATACTGGTTTGAACTCTACCGGACCCCCCCCCCCCCCACACACACACACACGCACACACACGCACATCAAGGACGCTTCCCCAGGCCTAGGGCTCAAATACAGTCAAACGATTTTACCTGCTACATCTACATCTTACATTTCGAATAACTTACCCAGTTTTCAAATTAAAATGTTAGAAATCAATAAGAATCTTGCCAGTATTATAAGCGATATTTTAAAGCTGGTCCGACCTCTTTACGGTCGTTTTTGCTTTAGACAATGTCTATACAGTCTAACACACTAACTAACATACAGACAGACACACCTTATTGATTTTGTGATTTCTGGATTCTCCATTTCTCAGAAACATGTAAAAATGTCAAAAACCCTGGTATGATTATAATGGAATATTACTGATTATTTGTGATTTTTGGATTCTCTCTTTCTCAGAAACATGTAAAAATGTCAAAAACCATAGTATGATTATGAAGTAAAATAAAATAAAATTATCAAGATAATATTACTGAACGCAGCTAAATATTTTTACTTTAACTGAGAGCAAATTAAGAATGGCTACACTATATAATAGTGCATTGATAATAATGACAGGTCGAGAAATTTTGCGAATTTTAGTAAAGTTGAAAAGACGTATGACCGATCTTAGCGGCGTATAAACGAAATATTTTAGTATTAAAATGAACAGGAATGAATCCGGACTTTAAAAAAAGGACGTATAATGTAAAATACATATAAGCGAGAGACGTATAAACGGTGCTTTACTCGTATTTGTATATTGCATATTTTTGACAAATTAGATTAGTATTTGTACATTGTATATAATATATATATATATATTGAAGTATTATTGCTCATCTCTGAAAAGGTACAATGAAAAGAATATATATATATATATTATAATAACAATAAGAATGAGAACGAAAAGTTATTAAATGAATTATTATGAGTGATTTAATTATTGAATGAATTATTATAAAAAATAAAAATTATGAAGATTATGAAAAAGTATTGAATGAATGAATTATTAATATTCATTAAAATTATTGAATGAATTATTATGAGAACGAAAATTAAAATTCATCACAACAACCCACAAAACCAATTTGCTAATTAGTTTACTTGATTATTATTTTTTTTAAAGGAATTTAATTTATATTCTTTATATGTAATATATCTATTCTGAATACACAAAAATAACTCAAAGAAACCCAAAAGCCCGGATACACTAAAATATTGAAGGAAGGAAAATACGCTGAACACATTGATTTCTAAAGTTTCGTAGATTTGAGCGATTTATTTTTTACGCCTTTAATTTGCACTATTTAAATACCCGGCATATTTGTTTACCATTAGTAAGTAAATGACATATTCAATTAGCTTAAATTCTGTAACTTGTGGTAAATTTATGTATCATGTCATGTACTAAATTGTATGTGTATAATTTAACATCATTATTTTAAATCAAATTTAAAATATAAACCCTTAAAATATCAAAATAGAATCATTAAAAGTAACTTATGAAAAACATGTAAGATTGAAAATATAAAATGCTTCAAGAGATATAAACAAAATCTAGAAAATACTCTTGAATTTTTTAAAAATAATATGAAATAACATATATTAAGAAATTATTGATAAATATTTGCGATTAAAAGTAATTGTCGTTTAGCTGATAAATTCAGCTGTCCAGATTTTCCATAACGTCCTACCATGGTTACTTGCAGAGCATCCGTAATATCTTCTTTTTATTAAAAGAAAGAAGAAAAAAAAACTGCGACACAAAATATAAAAATTACAACAACCTCTTTCACTTAGTTTCTATTTTCGGTTCAAATGATCTGAAACAAAACACATTTTTTAGCAGAATTTCCTTGCTTGGCTCCGCCATCATATGGCAACCCTTGACCCCTGTAGTGAAGTCTCCTATCTCCCCAACCCATGTAATCAATTAGGTTAGGCTGACAGCTTGACAGGTCAGTAGTATCTTAAAAAGAACATGATTTTTTCTGGAAACAATAACAAATTTTAGATAAATTTGATTTTTAAAAGTTTACGTTAGATAAAAGGAAAAAAAGACAAGCTTTTGTTCCCTAGTTTTCAAATCTTTATATCTTTTTTCAAAGGGAAATTAGAAGCAAGTAAAGAACAAATTTTATATTTTTCGCAGATTTTTTAAACTTTAACACAGAATTTAAAATATTTTAAAATATTTTAAAATTTTTTGAAGACTAGGGATCAAAAGATAATTCGTGTATCTAGAAGATAAACAAAAAATTTCGTTGAAATTTTGAAAATTGAGTGAAATATAAGTGACTATATTTTCTCCATAGGTTAACATGGGATTCCACAATCTTCTTCCTCAATGCGATAAGTCCCCTTAACATAATTATAATGTCCTGCTCTAGATATTTATGAGAACATATATATGATGGGGAACTGAGCAGAGTCCACCTATGCTGACTAGTTTCCCATAGTAGTAATTCGGTAAGCAGTTTTTAACATCAACAGTTTCAGTGACAAGAAATTTTGAGAATATGAAAAACTCTGTACTGAAGTTAAATATAAATTAACTGAGCATTTGAAAGAAATAATGTACAACAATTACAAATTGTCTAATTTTTAAACACACGTGGCAAATGAAAACAACAGAAATAGCTTCTGGATTGTGTTAATTTATTAGTCATTAATTAAAAAAAGATTTTGGAAAGTAAAAAATTTTGATAACTACAGGTTTTGATTCATTTTTGAAAACAAAATCACATACAGATGGCGTTTACATAAATTACTGTTGTATAGAAAAATAAACTTTAACAAGTGAAATAAATAGAAGTTGGGGGGGAAGGGGACACTATGCTAGAGTTCTTCATGCATAAAATATGATACATTCAAAATATATTACATACTTCTAACTTTCTAGATGAATCTTGTAAAGCTTTTAATTCATAAAGTTTATTCCCAGCTTTTATTTGACCTTTATTAACATCATCAATTGCCTGAAATCAAAATATATGCTTGAAATTAAATAAATGTTATTAAAATTCAGCAAAATTACATAAATGTATATACAGGGATTGTACTAGCAATAAAAATTTAGTAGTCAATAAAGATTATTAAAGTTATGATTTAGTAATTTAAAAATGTAAAATGATAAACATATACTACTTCATATATTAATATTTTTAATGTAACGACAACATGGGTACTTTAATTTTATTTATATTCTAAACACTAATTCTGTAATTGCGTCTGTTTTATAGTTTTATTTCCACAAAATTTAATTTCAATGATTTAATTAAAAATTTAAATTATGCAAGACAGTTTTTAACAACTTGTGACAAAATACACTAAGAAATCAGTGTGGAAAAATGAAGAAAGTAAACAAACACTATAAATTGCAAAAACGACATACAACAATTGCATCATGTTAAAAATAATTAAGCTTTACTCTTGATTAGGCAAAAAGAATAAATACAGATGCAATCAAGCAGCACTGGTGTAAAATTTTAAAGATAGAAAAATCTTGAAGTTGACATATGTTATTTACGAAATAAACAACAAAAATTCATAATAGAACTTGTTTTAAGCATTTAAAATTTTAATTTCTAAAAATTTGTTTAATTAACATTTTAAAAATATCAAAACAAATTTGATTTCTAATTAAAATAAAGCTAAAATCATTAATATTAAATTCATACTTGAAATTTAAAATCCTCGAAAATTAACAACTTAAATTTTTTTAGACGTTGCCATAAAGACTTCTAATTATGAACTTGAAATACAGTTCATTAAAAATCAAATAACAGTTCTTAATGTTAAATGTAAAACACCCTATAAGTACAAAAATAATAACTATTCAATACTATATAAATCATGCGAACCATGATTATTAAATAATGATCACAGTAAAACATCATTTAAAAATCATATTTTAACAGAACATAGTAAGATATAAATTGTGCCAATCTAAAATTGCTTTTTCTCACAAGCCCTGGAATTCAAATCAGCATCACAATTTGCTTTCTTTCTTCTAGGAGAATACTAAAAATCAGTGGGAGCTGCCTAGATATGGCCATTTTATGATACAACACATCATTCTTGAAAATAAATTAAAAATCTGGTGTACAATAAATATTTAAATTAAAAAACTTCTTCACACATCATGATATTAATGTAAGCACTACCGGTTTCGAAAAAACATGGTCCTTCAGGTGCAAAAAACATGTGCTACTACCTTGCTTTTGCCTCCAAAGTAGTAGCACATGCTTTGTACCTGAAGAAGAAAGACCATGTCCTTTCGAACCCGATAGTGCTTACTTTAATTTTATAGTGTGAACAAATTTTTAAGTTTAAATACATTGTTCTTGGTTCTTGAAATACAAAATGTGTGAATAGAGTTTTAGTACTATAAATTCTCATAAACTCTTTGAATTTTATTTTGTATTTAACTGTACTGAATCAACTATAGATTGCACATCTCTAAAGTTTGGATAATGATCTGATACTTTAATTGTGTTTTTATTTATGATGTATGAAAAATTTGATTTATTTGTTCAGGTATATATGTTTGTAGTGAATTGAAATCCATTTTAAGCCATAATCTCAGTTTAAGGAGTCAACAAGAAGAAAGGAAGAAAGAAAAAAAAGAGCATAGAGCGATCCATTTCCCTTTTCCCCTACCACAAAAAAAAAAAAAAAAAAAAAAAAAAAAAAATGAATAATAAATAAAATATAAATAAATAATATAAAATAAATAAAATCTATTTTGTTTTAGATATTAACCTATCCCGTTTTTTATGCTGTATATCTTTGAAGGTTTTGAAACTCTAATAGATTAAAAGAATTTTTGGAAGTTAAACTTAAAAATCAACAAGCCAAATATCACTTTTAAATTCAAAACTTTAATGTTGTACAGTAAATTAATTACAATTATCTGATACAATGAAGCATTGAAAATCCAGAAACCTATAATCCGGCACTGAAGACTTATTTTTCCTTCCCTCTTTTTCTCTGCTCATAAATCGTAGTACTCAACAGGTTATTTGCAGATGACCTTGGAACATCATACTTGCCAACTTTTATGGATTATCAGTAAATTTTATGGATTTTCATTTAATTTTCCCGAATTCTGGATTGACATGAATTTTCTAGGTGCTTGACTTTAGCATGTGAAAACGGACCATCTTATTTAGGAATAAAAGAATATAAGGATCAAATTATGTTGTTAGCATGCTCAAATGCAGCAGGAACACACAACCTTAAAATTCTTGTGATTGGCAAGAGTAAAAGGCCTCATGCTTTTACAGGAATGACAGTATTTTTTGTGCTTATTTCAAATGTTATTTTAATTATTTACATTTTTTAAAGTGTATACATTAGTCATTAAAAAAATATATATATATATGTCTCTAAGAAATATTTCTTTAGTTGTTGTGATTGATTGATGATTTTATAAATTTTCAGAACACCTATAATCCAGAAAAATTGGTAATCTGGCAATGTCTATTTCCCGCTGATGTAGGATTATCGATCCTTCATTGTATGGTAGCTATTAGAACTGAAAGAAAACCTGTTATAATTACAAAATCAATCTGACCACAAATGATTTTTTAGACTTTTTTTTTTCTTTTATTGTAATCATAATAATAACAAAAGTATAATTAAATGCATCTTTTTTTTATGTGAAAAGGAATTCAAACAAGGTTAAAATTAGAATGATCTTCTCAAGTTTGAAAGAGATACTGATGCTTGCAAAATAATCAAAGGAATGTATTTCTCTGGGTCTGGAATTTCTATCAGCTTCATTAATGAAGTTATTAATCACAAAGGCTGTGTTAATAAAACTATTCTATTTACCAGCTAGCAAATAAGTTTTACCTAACTGCTCTTTCTATCCTAAATCACTGATCTGAAAATGTCACTTTGATACTGTAAATATTCTGGATTATCACAAATTTAAAACGAGAAATCTCGTTTTAAATCTGTCATTCTTCTCCGTAGAAAATCTCACACAAAAAATCTAACACAATTAAACAATTCAATATATGATTATCAAACCTTTTTAGACAGTTTATTTATTTTTTTAAATACATATTTTTTAAAAAGAAAAAAGAAAAAAAAAAAAAAAAAAAGAAAGAAAAAACTTTGTAAAGCCCCCCCCCCCCCATCCCCCCCCCGCTTTTTTTTTTTTTTGTCTTTTTCAAGCATCTATTTCAATACAGTTTTCTGACTAAATCTGTATATTTTATTTTTTAGAGTAATTTTGATTAAACTTGGAAATTTTGACATTAGTTGACTGAAAGCATAAAGTTTCATAATTAGTATTAGTATATCGTATTGCATTTATCGTAAGTTACAATAATTTTATAAATAAAAAAAATTACAGCCTTAAATGACTAGAAAATTTCAAGAAATTCTTTCTAAAATTGGGCTTCTATCAAATTTTTTTGATCATTGGTTCAATATTTAATAAACACATAAAAAAAAAAAAAAAAAAAAAATACTCCATTTGTAAAATTGATATTAACATACACAATAATAATTAGAACTTGACCATAAACTTTTGTGAATGTACATTCACAACTTTATTAAAAAAAAAAAAAATAATAATAATAATTTCCTGTATAAATGCTCCATCAATTTAAAGAACTAAGCTACAGAATGTAAGTTCTTTTAGGGCACTGTATCTTGGGGTTGGCAGCTGAAATTATTAGATTTTCTTTATTCAGGTGTTTGTTTTATTATTTATGTGCCATTAAAAAATTATATATTGCAATACTAGCATATCTTCTGACAAAAATGGTGGAAAATTGTTATTAAGTTGTTAAATGTTAAGACAGATTACTAACATATTTAAACAGACAATAGAGGATTAAATTTTGTGTATTTCAACTTGATATAGGGATTTCTATAACATTCTATAACACTGTAATGCTTTTTTCTTATGTTATGCACTTTAATATAGTTAATCAATGAAAGGAAAAACAAGAAAGGAAAAACAATCAGTTGAGTAAAACCTTACAGGGGTTAGTGAGCAGAGCCCTCTAATGAACAAATAAAAATCATACACCTTTAAAATGTTCACATGACTATAATAATGATCGCTTGTATTACATCCATAAAAATTGAAAATAAATGATTTTAAAAAAGGCCTAATACCTGCCAAAAGAAAAATGTAGCTGCCATATTATCTTCTGTTAATTCAATTTCTTTGCTGAGTGTAAAAAGCCATTTTCTGATTAATAAACATGTCGAAGTAGCCGTGGAATAATTTTGAATATATAAATTATGAGGATATTCATTCATTTGTAGTTTTCTTTCTGTAAAATAAAATGTATAAAATAGTAATTTATTAAAATTTTTTTAAATTATAAGATTAACTTTAAAAGATATATATAACTTATTAAAATTTAAAGGTACTTATTGTGCATGCAAGAGCATTTTAAATTTATTTATTAAGCTAAAAAGATGAAAAGATGTTTATCAATGAAAAAATTAAAACTAAAATTTTAGCTGTTAAAAAAGTAAATAAAATAAAATTTAGGAAAAATAACATTAAAAAATATTTTTATTTTTTATATAAGAATTCTCACTTTTATTATTTTATTTAATTCTTCAATAACACAATTTAAATATCAGGAAAGAGAAAATTTGAACATAATGCACCAGCTAAGTAATTAGCAGTTTTAGAACAAAAACAAGAAAATATATCAGAAAACAGAAAATAAGATCTTTTCACACATGTACATACAATATATAACTTTATCAACATATATATCAATTAGTTTTAAATGAAAATATTTTTGATATTTAACTATTTTCAAAATAAAATTATTTTACGAACTTACAGTTGAACAATTTTTTTTTAAATATAAATTATCTAGAATATTAATTGTAGAAGTAAACTGATAAAAAAAAAAAGGGGGGGGGGGGAGGGATAATATTGAAATAAAATAAAAATATAATAAATATGAACCTACCAAAACCATATTCTACTATCTCAAACAGAGCAAAATATTTTGATACTTCTTTTGACATACCAATTTTATCAATCACAGCCTAGAAAATATATTGAAAACTTGCAAATTAGTAACTGCAATGCAGTGTCTCTAAAATTAAGATATTAACATTACAATAAAATGATGAATTTTTAAAAACAATAACTCTCTTACACCTTTACGTTATAATAAAAATACACAAATTTAAAAATATAAGTATTATAAAGTAAAAAAAAAAAAAAAAAATCCTAAAAATGAAGTTAAACAAATATAGTTAAAGATACAGCAAGATTTGTTTGTATTTTTTCAATGCATGAATACCCTTTGTATAACCATTACTATTTACTAGAATAATTTTTTAAGATACACTCACTGATAGTGACACACAGAGCAAATTATCTTTTTAAAATTATAAGTTATCAGACTTATTTTCTATAGTGAGTGCAAACAATTTTTCTCTAAAAAAATATAACCATAAATGCTTAAAGAAAATTATGTCTTCATTTGAATTAGGTGAGATTTACACAGTTTTCCTTTTTATTACTTTAGGACCGCGATGTGAGTATATCCTCTAGCGAACCCATTTTACAAGATTTCTAGTATTGCTCTAAAGAACCTTTTCATATAAACGCAATGTTGATTAAAAAAAAAAAAAAAGAAATAACTTTTATAAAACATGATTCATGATTTATTTAGATCACGTCCAACTGAAAGGGTCTTTTTTAGCTTAAAAAAACTTTCTTCATGCGCAGTTTAATCTTATAACACCTTTGGGTCTTGACCTTATATTCACATGTCTTCGTAATGAAGATGAGAACTTCATAATATAATTTTGCACTGCCGCTCTTCCCGTTTTTCTTCGTCACGTTTTTAAAAAAAATCAAGTCAGTAGCAGTGGTAGCGTTGTCCTTGCACGGTTGTGAGCACCTTTTATTTTTTTAACATGGGAGGTCTGGGCAGGCTTTTAGGCAAAGGAAAGGAGTGAATCCTATCATCAATCATTTAAAGATGAACCATATTTATTATCAAGTTCATCATTATTTACTCTAATAAGGTGTTGAAGACCACTGATGTCCCTCAGATGTTCAAATGAAAAAGAGTTCGTCCTTAAGCTTCCTAGTCGTCATTGTCTTGAACTAATAACCAGATTTTCCTTACAGCAACTCAAGATGCCATAAAGGTTGTTATTTCATTATTTAACTATTTAGCTTTCATTATGATAAGAACAATTTCAGACTTGACTAATTTCTCAAAGAAATCTTTTATGAATAGCAAAATCGTGCTCTTGGTGTATGTGAACCTGGTATGTCTCATATTAAGTAAAATTATTTATTTATTTTTATTTTTTGGAATGAGACTTTATTTCAGGGCGCGAAATTTCTGCTTGCTGTTGGAAGTATTCCATCTCCCAAATTTTCAACTCCATTACTTTGGTAGATAACTTTGGAGTCATACTTAATTGCTTAAGTTTTATTAAAAATATTGATCAACTTGATTGTTAAAAAGTTTATTCATTACTTATTAAAAGGTTTATCTTTATGAATTATATAAATGAAATAGTTAATACCTCTTTTATTCACTTTAAAAACACTTACCTGTTTAACAGCGTTTGTTTGTTTTGTTTTCGACGTGTTCCGTGAATGAATCATTTGATTCATTCACGTTTCCGGCAACATGCCGTTATTTTTGCAACGGCCTCAGTTAACAGTTGCAGGTAACGTTGTTGCATCGTGTAATCGTTCAACGGCGCATGCCGATTCACCGCGAATATGCAAATCTTCATAAAAATGAAACCTATAAATAGGGAGGAACGTCAGTATATGGGGCTGGTGTGGCTGACAAGCTAGTCGCGATGTTTTTGTTGCAGACGCAGGTCGTCTTGCCGTTTTTGTTGAATTATAATTTCGTTTCGTTAAGTTCTTTTTTAATTTAAACTGTTAAAGAAACAGTTCGTTCATTTTTAGTATAATAGTAATTTTGCATAAATTAATAGTTGTATTAATAGTTTAAAAAGTTTAAAAATGTTTTTTTTAATGAATTTCAAATAAAGTTTTTCTTGAACGAGTTAATGAATAGTTTAAAATGTTTAAAACTAAAAGATCGATAGTTTTTTTGAAATGATATTAATGAATGAAATTTTCTTCCAAGTATATGAAATGTGATCTGTGCCTAGTGTCTGCTGCATCCTAATATGGTTGGTAAATCTTCAAGTGTTGTGAGTACTGTTTTTGAATCTTTAATAAGCTGCAACTTTAAACACTACATTGAATTCAAATAACACTTGTGTCATGGAGTACTCATCTGTCAAAACACTAATCTATTCTCTTGAAGTAGCAAATATTGTTAATATGTTTTTGACTTGTGTGTTTTTTTGTATGAATTTTTCCAATAATTTGCATTTAAATAGATTCATTCCTATATATATATTTAATAATTCTTTTCTGTTTATATATATATATATTTAAAGTTATAAATAAAATTGAAATTTAGTTTTAAAACTTGTGTCTTTCCTGTGCCACTCACACACACATTGTTAGGATCAGGTAACGTTTTCCACTGTGTATAATATAACTCTTCTTTAATTTTTCTTTATGTTTGTATGTTGAACTTTTCAACATTTACAACATATTTAGGGTTATGGGCTTCAGAAACCGGTCCATACCATGTGTGAGTGGTCTTTAATTTTGGCACAGATTTTCTAGCAGCTTTAATATCTAAATTTTTTTTTGGGGGGGGGGGGGTTTCTTGCTAAACATGGCCTTGACCTTGAGTCCTTCAATTGAAAAACTTACTTATAAGAATTACTCAAGTTGGTCTCGTGATATTAAATTTTTACTTAAAGAGAAAAATTCTTGGGAAATTGTTACGGGTACTGAAAAACCTCCTAGTGATGAAGATTTAAAATTAAAAGAAAGTTTTGAAAATCGGTCACGTGTGGCTTTGACCACAATTTATTTAAATTTAGATTCAGAGTTAAAATGCTTAATTGAAAATTGTGACAGTCCAAGCGATGCTTGGCAAGTTTTGAAATCTAACTTGGTCCCTGACAGTCGGGTTGAACATTTTTCATTATTTCATAAATTTTTGGACTGTTTTATTAAAAATAATGAATCTATACGTACTTACTCGGCGAGGCTCTCAGAGATTATTGAACAACTCCGAAATATGGGTAAGCCGGTAGCAGACATTTATGCCTGTTATCAAATTCTTCGTCGCTTACCAGATAAATTTCAGCCAATTATACAATTTTTGCTTAGGCTAGATCATAAAAATTTTTCATATAAGGAAGTTGTTTCTCATTTAATCGCTGAAGAGACCCGTCTAGAATTGCGTGATCTTGAATTTAATAACTCTAAACCTGGTATTGAAGTCCAAAATGTAACTTGTTCCTCTAATTCTGTTAATTCTGGTAATAAATTTTTTAAGAAAAATGTTAAATGTTTTAGATGTGGCCGAAATGGTCACTATAGTTCAAATTGTTTTGCTGCATTACCTACTAGAACTTTTCCTAAACCTAAAAATGTAGCTTCAAGAAATTTTAATGTTGGTAAAAGAAAACCTTTCGGAAGGGGAGCAGAAACTCGTCCACAAGTCAGTTTCACTAATTCATTTTTCCCTCAAAATTTCTTTGTGGCTGAATCATTACTAAACTTTAATTTGGATGGCAGAAACAGCTGGTTTTCGATTCGGCTGCTTCGCACCATTTTTGCAAAGTCAAAGAATATTTTTGGGATTTTCAAAAGGTTGATAATGAAAGCATGTCTGTTGCTGTGGACGGGGTCAGCTTCCCGATCGAAGGTAGAGGTATGGTAAAAATGCTGTTTAATAATGTTGTGTATCAGTTTAATAATGTATTGTATTCTAGTAAATTAAGGAAGAACCTCATGTCGGGACCATGTATAGATAGTATGGGAGGAAGTTATATTGGAAAAGGGGGAAAAATTTCAGTGTTTAATAGAGATGGTAATTTTGTTTTCAATGCTAAACTTAAAGAAGGTATATATTATGTTTTTCCTAGAATTTTAAAGAATCCTGAATTTGAAATTAATGGGGGGCTAGGAAATAAAAATTTAAATGTTTTTTCTCACATGCCTGTTGCTGCTGTGGTTGATCTCAATTCGGTAGATACTTGGCACTCTCGTTTCGCCCATGTTGGTAAAGATCTTGTGGTCCATACCAGTAAGCAGAATTGTGTTCATGGATTGCCAAGATTAAAATATACTAAAAATTTTTGTGAGCCTTGCCGTCTTGGAAAACAGAGACGCAGGTCATTTAAACCTATTCAAGGTGGGCAATCTAGAGAACCACTTGAAAGACTGCATTTAGATGTTTGGGGACCAATTAGTATTTTAGGGCGAAACGGTGAGAGATTTTTTTTGACAATTACAGATGAGTTTTCTAGGAAAATTGCTATCTACCCAATGGTAGAGAAAAGTCAGGTTTTTGACATATTTTTGAAACATGTAACTAGAGCTGAACTGTTTCTCAATAAAAAACTTAAAGCCATTCGTAGTGACAATGGTACAGAATTCTGCAATGCCAACTTTCAGGACTTTTGTGAAAAAAGGGGTGTTAAACACGAATTAACAAACGTGTACACGCCTGAACAGAATGGTATTAGCGAGAGGGGTAACCAAACTATTTTAAACTGTGTACGTGCCATACTAATTGAAAGCGGCATGCCTTTTAAGTTTTGGCCTGATGCCGTCATTTATTTTGGCTACACTTGGAACAGAGTCTGTCACCGGGGTCAATCAAAGACACCATTTGAACTATATCAGAACACTAAACCTTCAGTTAAACATTTGAGAGCTTTTGGTTCAGTGGCATATGTTGGTATACCAAAACAGCTAAGAAGTCATAAATTACAGCAAAAATCAAAAAAGGGATATTTGATTGGATATTCGTTAAAAACTAAAGGATTCCGTATATGGGTAGAGGAAGAAGACAAAATTTACGAAACCTTAAATATAACTTTTGATCCAGAGGATCGTGTGTACAGAAGTGGAGCAGTGCTGGGCCCTTCACCTGACCTTGAAGTATCTAGAAAGGAAAGAAATTGTGAGAGCTCCGACCCACCGCCCACGATTACGATAATGCCGGAAAGTGAGGCAGAGGAGGTGCGTCCACAAGTTCCGCCAAGAGTAACCAGTTGGAACAGGTGTCTAGTGAAGAGAAGGACTGGCACACGCACTGATGTGTACTACTATCCTGAAGGAACTAATTCTAGATTAAAGTCTATAAAAGAAATAGAAAAATATTGTAAAAGCCATAATATCTTTTTTGATGCAAATTTGTTTAATTTTTCACCCAGTGATACTTATGAAGGGGTTATACCACAACAGACTTCAGAATCTTCCTCAGAATCTTCAGAACATTCAGAGTCAAATTCACCTCAACCTTCTAGTTCTACTGTTTTATGACTAGATGTCAACATTCCAAGAACCTTCAACCAAGCTCTAAAATCTGCCCAATACCATGAATGGAAGAAGTCTATGGATGAAGAAATTGAGGTTATGTCTGAAAGAAATGTCTGGCACCTAGTTAAACCACCGCCTGGTAAAACCGTAATTGGTAACCGGTGGGTCTATACTATAAAACGTGATGAAAGTGGAAGAATTGCACGCTATAAATCACGTCTGGTTGCCCAGGGCTTCAAGCAAGTGAAAGGCAAGTCATATGATGAAACCTTCTCCCCAGTCGTCAATTTTTCTATCATCAGATTTTTTTTCAGTTTGTTGGTTTCAAATTTAGGCTGGTATAACATCCAGTGTGATGTGAAAGCAGCATATTTATATGCACCCCTTACTGAAGAAATTTATATGAAGCAACCTCCCGGATACATCGTAAAAGGGAAGGAAGAATTCGTATGTAAACTAGACCGTGCCCTCTATGGACTACACCAGAGTGGCAGGCTGTGGTTTTACGAATTGAATGGTGTGCTTCTTGAGATAGGTTTTTCTAAGTTTCAGTGGTGCAATTGTGCCTATAAATATGAAAATTATATTATTTTACTAGTCTATGTGGACGACATAGTGGTTTTTGGAAGAAGTAAAGAAAAAATAGATAAAATTATTAATGTTTTAGAGTCTAAATTTGATTTAAAAATGTTGGGACAAACAAAGAATCTTTTAGGAGTAGAATTTAATTATAAACAAAACAGTGTAGAAATTAATCAAACTAACTACATTAAAGAAGTTTTTGAAAGATTTAAACAGTTTCATCCCCCAATTACTTCATTACCAATAGTTAAAGGTGTTAAATTTTCAAAGTTGGATTGTCCATCAAATAATACAGCTCAATTAGAAATGGCTAAGTTTCCCTATCGTAACATTCTTGGTTGTCTGTCTTTTATTGCCAGCAGAAGTCGACCTGATATAACATATGCTGTGAACATTTTCAGTCAGTTCCAAGCAAATCCTGGATTGACGCATTGGACGGGTTTATTGAAATTATTAGGATACATTAAATATACAGAAAATTTAAAATTAAGTTTGAAATGTAATAAAATTGAACTTGTTGCTTTTTCGGATGCAGATTTCGCATCCAACAGGGATGATTTTGTGTCTGTAGGTGGACAGATTGTTTTGTTAGGCCAGAGCCCAATTTCATGGCGAACTTTTAAACAACGTGGAGTTTCTCTATCTACGATGGAAAGTGAGTTCATCGCCATGACAGAATGTGTTAAAGAGCTGATGTGGTTCAGCAATGTCATTGATGATTGTTTTGAATCCAATATAATTTATAAAAAGCCTTCTTTACCTATTCTTTATGCTGACAATCAGTCAGCAATTGATTTTTCTAAATCTCCAATTGAGAACAGCCGCAGCAAGCATATAAATGTAAAGTTGTTTTTTATACGTGAATGGTTCTACGAGGGAAAATTTGACTTAAAGCATATTCCTTCTAAACTTAATTTAGCAGATCCATTCACTAAAGGTTTGACAAAATGTGATTTATATAAATTTACCTCACAAATTTTTGTTGAGGATGAGCAATCAGATTAAATTAAGACATTAATCTTTGGTTAAAAAAAAAAATACATATGTATAGTTTTTTTTTCAAATTAAATTTTTTTTTTCAAATGTTTAAAAATTTTTTTAAGGAACTGGGAATATAAATAAATTATAATGTGTAAATGTATAAATAAATAATATTGGTATTAAATTTGTATTGTATATATTAAATGTGTAGTATATTTATAGTAGAATATTTATGGTAAATTATAATATATTATTGTAGTATTAATGTTATAGTAATTGCATTTGTAGTGTTGTTTAAGTCATGCATCTTTCATCGGTATGAGTGATACTAGGCCTAGTATAAGTGTGTAATCATCTATCACTCATTAAATTTGTGTTTGTCTAATTGTTATAGTAAAAATTTTTTTTGAATTTGCATAATGTATAAACGTTCCCAGTATCAAATTAATACTTTTCTTTAAATTTGTTTACTGCATTGCATAACTATTGAATATAGAAATATAAATGAATTGAATAATATAATGAACTTTAATATACATTTAAATGTTTGAATAATTTTTGATTATTATAAGAGGATTGAAATTTGATTTGGAAATTTACTATTGCATATTTATGTATATTTAATGAGCTTGAATTGGTCTATTTAAAAAAAAAAAAAAATTAAATGTTTCATATAATTTTTTTTACGGCTATAGTAATGTCGTTGTGGGGGGCAATGTTGGAAGTATTCCATCTCCCAAATTTTCAACTCCATTACTTTGGTAGATAACTTTGGAGTCATACTTAATTGCTTAAGTTTTATTAAAAATATTGATCAACTTGATTGTTAAAAAGTTTATTCATTACTTATTAAAAGGTTTATCTTTATGAATTATATAAATGAAATAGTTAATACCTCTTTTATTCACTTTAAAAACACTTACCTGTTTAACAGCGTTTGTTTGTTTTGTTTTCGACGTGTTCCGTGAATGAATCATTTGATTCATTCACGTTTCCGGCAACATGCCGTTATTTTTGCAACGGCCTCAGTTAACAGTTGCAGGTAACGTTGTTGCATCGTGTAATCGTTCAACGGCGCATGCCGATTCACCGCGAATATGCAAATCTTCATAAAAATGAAACCTATAAATAGGGAGGAACGTCAGTATATGGGGCTGGTGTGGCTGACAAGCTAGTCGCGATGTTTTTGTTGCAGACGCAGGTCGTCTTGCCGTTTTTGTTGAATTATAATTTCGTTTCGTTAAGTTCTTTTTTAATTTAAACTGTTAAAGAAACAGTTCGTTCATTTTTAGTATAATAGTAATTTTGCATAAATTAATAGTTGTATTAATAGTTTAAAAAGTTTAAAAATGTTTTTTTTAATGAATTTCAAATAAAGTTTTTCTTGAACGAGTTAATGAATAGTTTAAAATGTTTAAAACTAAAAGATCGATAGTTTTTTTGAAATGATATTAATGAATGAAATTTTCTTCCAAGTATATGAAATGTGATCTGTGCCTAGTGTCTGCTGCATCCTAATATGGTTGGTAAATCTTCAAGTGTTGTGAGTACTGTTTTTGAATCTTTAATAAGCTGCAACTTTAAACACTACATTGAATTCAAATAACACTTGTGTCATGGAGTACTCATCTGTCAAAACACTAATCTATTCTCTTGAAGTAGCAAATATTGTTAATATGTTTTTGACTTGTGTGTTTTTTTGTATGAATTTTTCCAATAATTTGCATTTAAATAGATTCATTCCTATATATATATTTAATAATTCTTTTCTGTTTATATATATATATATTTAAAGTTATAAATAAAATTGAAATTTAGTTTTAAAACTTGTGTCTTTCCTGTGCCACTCACACACACATTGTTAGGATCAGGTAACGTTTTCCACTGTGTATAATATAACTCTTCTTTAATTTTTCTTTATGTTTGTATGTTGAACTTTTCAACATTTACAACACTTGCCAGCTCGCCATTGGCGAGTGGAAATTTTATTGTGGCAAGTAAAATTTCGATCTAAATGTAAATAGAATTCTTACAATATATGGTGCTACAAAAAAAAAAAAAAAAAAAAAAGATTTGAAAACGTAAAATTATGCTATCTTAAGTAAGGTGACCAGATATTCTCTTTTTAAGACAGTCTTTTTTTTTTTCAACGCTTTGCCCTTCTAAACAAAAAAAACATTACAGGACTAAAAAGTCTTCTTTTTTATGTTTTTAGTCCTCTGTCCTCTTTTTCAAATGAAGAGGATTTAGTCCTTAATTTCAAAAGTTTCGGAAAACTGGGAAGCTCAGTACGCTGTTGGCTGTATCGAACGGTGAACACTAACTTTCTTCTGTGTTTGGTTCGCAAAAGAACAACTTTCTAATAAACTTGCCAAAGCATATTATGGTTTATGTCTATTCAGATTCTTCAATTCTCAAAGAAATAAAAGTATTCCCCATATTTGTACGATTATTTGATGCAGAATATGGAAACACTGTTGAAATTGCCATGAAATCATTAAGATGGTGCTACAGTTGATACGCGATGGGTTGCCTTGTGTTCTCATTTTTGCATGAATAATATATATTTCTCATAAGAATAGTTCAACCAGTGACCGAGAGGTTCTGTTTTCGAAGATGGCATACGTGAGGCACTGGGTTCGATACCTGATCGCGATCGTTGGCTTAGCCGTTAGGCATTTTTGTGGTTTTCTCAGAAACTAGCACAAATATGGATAACCTCTTAGAAAGACCCCACGGAAGACTCTACTACTCAGGCCTAGAGCCCTAGTGCGGACAACTGACCTTAATGATAACACTACCACCACCTCACAAAAATATGAATAGTTAGTTGAATTCATTTTATGTCCTCCTGGCAAAAACGCTCCCACAAAGCGACTTTTTTCCTGAATGAACAAACTGAAGACATGTGAAAAAAATCCCCTTTCTATACCTACTTTAAAAACTTATTAACTACTAAGACTAATTTAGGTTATACTTCTGAGAACTTTTATAAAATGTTGATAAAGAATGACTGTTCAACAAATTGTTTCATCTGCCGAATATTAATTTTATTTTTCTTTTATGATTATGATTTTAATAAAAAAAAAAAAAATGTCTACCAACTTTTTTTATGTAACTGCATGAAAGTACAAAAAAAAAAAAAAAAAAAAAAAAAAAATTTTTTTGTCTATAGCAAAAATTAACAGTGACACCTATAAAAATTAGGGATTTTTCCTCTTGTATTCGTATATTATTAATTTAAATTAAGGTATACTGATCCAAATTCATCATTTCAGATAAAAATGTTTCCACCATTTGTGTAAAGTAGCTTTTGAATCAGTTTTCATTATCATTTTCCTTCAATTTTGTGTCCTCTAAAATGACCTCTTTTTCAAAATTGAATATCTTCTATTCTCTTATAAAATAAAAGACCTTGCGTAGTTTCTCCTCTTTTTCCAATAAAAAAATTCTGGTCACCTTATATGTAAAAATAGAGTAACTTATTCATATTTTGTAGCGAGTAACTTTTTTTTTCAGCGAGTGTAATCTAAGTTGAAATTTCGGGCCCTGCTTTATTTCCACTATACAGTAAAAGTTAGAAATTATACAATATAATACAATCTGATAAATTGTTGAAAGGTATAGGTGTGCAATGTGAAAAAAAGAAAATAAATAAATAAAATAATATTTTTTTGTATTTAAATGTCTTGTGTAATTCTGGAAGTGTCAAATTTAATATTTTATTACTTGCTTTCTACAAGTATTAGAAAAAAAAAATTATCACAGCATCAGAAAGAGCAGTTAACTTGTATTAAAAATGAAAGTTTGTCTCAAATCTTTAAAATATTTTTAAAAACAATCACTCATTCATATTTTTGAGCAATTAAAAAAAAAAATTCATTAAAAAATTCTTGCTTCTACAACAGTTTTGAATGCATTTGGTAATAAATTATATTAAAAGATAGCTGAAAGATTAAACTCATTAAAAGTAAAAAGATAATTCTTTTTCATTTATGAAAAATGAAGGCAAGAGCAATAAAGCATGTGGAGGTTGCTCAGTTTCTCCTCAGCAAATGGTATTTTACATACATAAATAAAATATAGTTAATAATTCAAAAGCAAGCTAATAATAAAAATTTAAATAACTTTTTCAAATATATAGGCAAACATTATATCTTATAATGTATTCTAATTTTTCTTACATGTAATTTTACAATATAAAAAACTAGAGTGATGACTAAAAATCTCATAAACTTGAAACTAAGTACAACCTGAATTTCATTGGGATTTCCCTATACATAAAAATTATGAATGGTCACCCATTCTACATCATGCTATCAATTAATATTTTGCCCAAGTTACTAAGTAATATCTTGTCTTCAACACATAGTAATGAATTACAGAAAATGATTAAAATTCAACATCACAATTTGGCAAGAGGGTAAAAGTAAACCTTAAATATTTCATATATAAATACACATACTGCAAATTGTGCCAACTATATATCTTTTAACAGTCTTGGCTTTTAGGAAACTCTGGTATTTGTAATGTTTTTCTATTAATATTTCTTAATCTAACCTTAATAGAAAAATTTCTCATTTTATTAATTAAACCCACCAGTCTTGAATATTTTGTTCCTCAAATGGGTGAATAAAGATAACAATTAGTGAAAATGTTATATTTTATGTCAATAGAATATATAAGTATATAACAGCAAATTAATATACATAATACATTACCTGATAAACTTCTTCTGTTGTACTATTTTTTCGAACATTAACAACAACTGTTGAATGATCAGGTAATAAAATTTTTAGATCCACAGCTGCTGAACTGCCACCCTTAAAATTATGGAATACAAGATAATTAAACATTGAAAGATTTAAATAAAGGAAAAGATCATTTATTCTCAAAGTTTATCAGAATCTGAACACCAAATAAAGTTTGTCATATATACATACAGAAATTGGAGCCATTTATCTGGAATACTAATTCTTAATTGATTATATTTCAATGAAAAAAATAATTAAAAAAAATCACCGATTAATGGCTGATTGAAAAGTTATTTTTTATATCAAAAAATAATTTAAAAGAAGATGTTTTAAATGTAATTTTTTTGTGTGTGTGTGTGTTAAATAAAATGACACAGGCTTTAAAATTTTATTTATGACTTTGCATTTTTATGGATATATACATATAAATGAATTTTTGCTTAAAAAAAAAAAAAAAAAAAAAAAAAAAGAATCTGCCTGTAAATAAGTACTAAAATTTCCTTCTTTCACAGTAAGTAAAACTTAATATTTTTAAATCATTGGTTAATCAGATATGATTCATCAGGCATCTTTTACAAAAATTTTAAAATATAGCCCTGGTCAGGATATTTATTAGTATAAATCTTTATGATTATCGGAAGGTTTGTGAAGATTAATTACTTACATTTTCATCATCCATATCTGTAAGAAATTCTTGCATGATGTCATTTTCTGCAATAACACGGACAGCACAAACTAAAAAAAAATTACATAAGATGAAAATTTATTATTTTTAAATCAGGAACATAAATATAAAAAATCCTTTTTGTTCAATCAATGTAAAAATAAATAATATATATACACACAAGCATTTGAAAGAAGTTACATAAAGAGTACTAAAATACTTAGAGAGACTTTTGTTATATCTGAAATATCTTATTTTAACATTGTAACTGTAGTTAAACTTTTTTTTTTTTTTTCAAAATAATATTTATTTTAACTATCCTAATTAAAAATGTACAAGCTTGGATGCTTATTGTTTCTTTACTCAATTAATATACCAATCTTTCAAGTTCATATACTAAGAAAAAAGTTAAGATTTTCAAAACAACAAATTTGCACGTAATTATGACCATATGCGACACACATGAAGAAAAGACAGTAAATAGTTATTGAGAAATTTTAATAATAATAAAAAAAAAAATCCTTTAGACCATGTGCTTAGACCAATCCTTTAGACCATAAGGTTAAGAATCTCTGGAAACTTAAAGAGGATAAATTCAACAATTTTTCATGACACATACTAAAGATTAAGACTTTATATTAATTTGAATAAATAATTTATGTCTAGTCATATTAAAAGAAAGATTCATCACTTGTAACAGCATACAAAGAATAGCTACATAGAAAGAGGAGAAAAAATATCACAGAATTTAGAAAAATTAAGCAGAATTTATTCAGTAAGTATAAAATTAACCTAATAAATGTAATATATATATATTTTAATATTATGAATACCTTTTCATACATTGAAAAAAAATGAAACATATATATATATATATATATTGACAATAACAATTTATTACAATGATCAAACCCCAGTAAGGAAGACCAGAATTAATGATCAACAATAAATTAGAATAAGACAAAGGAGCATAGGCCACCATGACTTAAGGGGATTCTCTACCTATCATATCTGAAAGCCAAAGCCAATGTTATTCTATGGGAAATTTTGCCCCATTGTAATTCATTAACTAATACATATTTTTAAATTCAGTTTTCACTTTCCGAAAATTCTCAACTATTAAACAATTTATCGCGTTTTAAAAATAGATTTTTTTTATTTTTAAGATTTCATTTTTAAGCTCAAAAATGAAAAATTTCACATTGTGAAAATTCGCATTTTACAACATTAAAATAAAATATTAAAGAATAAAAAAAAATAATTTTTAGAAAGCGATAAATTGTTTAATAGTTGTGAAGTTTCTGAATGTAAAAACGAAATTTAAAAATATATATTAGTTAATAAGTTATAATGGGGTAAAATTCTCCGTAGAATAACATTGGCTCTGGCTTCTGGGGGGCGATAAGTGGAGACGCCTCTTAAGATGGGTGAGGTGTTAAACAAATTTTACAAGCACCCAACTTTTCCTGAAACTTCAGTAAGACCATATGGTAAAAAAAGTAAAAAGTTAAAATGAAGATAATAATTACTGCAAAAAGAAAAATATTCAGCAAAAAATTAAAACTTAACAACATTTTTTACCTTTTTCTAGATATTGTTCTAAACCTCGTCTACGAGCATCAAGCTGTTGATCAGATAAAGTAAATGGCCATTTACCAGGTAATTTAGGAAAACTAAAATCTGGAAATTCTTTCTTCAAGTTTATATGTAAATTAGCAAATTCTCTATACCTTCTAGAACATAAATGTCTTCCAGCCATATAAATATTGAAAACCTAGCATATGAAAAGCAAAATATTAATAAATTAAAAAACACTTTCAGAACTTTTATAAGCATCAACAAATATGCATAGAAATTAAATAAATATAAACACTATGTAACAATCTAAATAAAACAAACAATTACCTAGAATTAATGTAACTAATGTAGCATTTAAAAACAGAATTAAAAATATTAGCACATTTATTATAAATTTTGTATTATTATAAAGAATTGTGGAATACTTGTATTTAAGTTTTTGTACAGATTTTTTTTTATTTTTTTTTTTAAACAATTTATTTTAAACAATAATTGCCACAAAATAACATGTATATAAGAACTCTTAATATGGCATTACAAAGTTCTAAATTTCTTAGAATAACTGTAGCCTATTAGAAACATGGTATTATTCAACTTAGAAAACTGGGGGCTCTGCGAAAAACATAATAAATTTTGTTTTTGAACATACATGAATCTATTAAATACACATATTTCATACATACTTTCATTAAGTGTATTAATGTTATACATTAGAATTATACTTATGTACTTTAATTGATACTTAACCTTAGATAATTGAATATCCACCCCTGCCAGTTTTGTGAATTTAAGATGTTCCTGTTACACTCACATCACTTCAGAGCACCTTCATGAACAGTAAAATAACTTTTAATTGATATGCTATACTAGTTCTTTCGAGAAACACTTATTCACATCAGCTGAAGAAAGGCAGAGTGAAATTCAAAGATAAAAAATAAAAATTACAAATATATAAAATATAAAAATTTTCAAGGATGGGGAATCTCTAGAAATTCTGCTTATCAGCCAAGGAATTTTTTTTACCAGCTAGCAACATACGAACATATCACATACATTACTGGCGTATTGTATATTGTTATCGTATGCACATAGTCGATAATCTCTAAAACTAAATTTATGCAATTGAAAAATTTATTGACCATTTAGTAGAATTCTTTCAAGGTCCCAAAGCATCATTTCTTAAAATACAATGTTCAATATTGAATAATAACAGTTTAAAAGTAATAAAATCTAAAGTAGCTGTTTATTCAAACAATGTTTATGCTTTTGTAAAAGTTTTTTTTTTTTTTTAAAGCTATTTTACTACATTGAATATCAGCAATGAAATTACCGTATTTTCCTGTGTATAATCCATGGATTATCTGTTCAAAAGTTGAAATTCTTAAATGTGGATTATCTTTCACTGCAGATTATCTCCTGAAATCTTTTTAAAAGCAATTGTCTGATGGTAGATTTCCATGTAAACAATGGGCTCTTCCCACCATCGTCTGCTCAATCACGTGATATAGGAAAACGAATAATCGAATTCTGAGAATCGAATTCGATTTAATATTGTTCTTAAGAACAAAAATTTTAATATTTAATATGAAATAAAATAAAAGTAATATTGTGCATTTGTAAACAGTAGAATAATTGTATTTGTAAATTTAATAATTTCTAAAAAGCACTTTATGTGTTTATTTATTTTTACCTATAAGAATCGATTTTTGTATATTGTATTGTAACTGTAACATTAACTGATCTAGCAATAAATAATAGCTTCTTGTGGAATGTTTATGGATTATAATTTGAAATTTTAAAATGTTTTCATTTAATTTAATTGCATAAAGGTGTTACAACAAGTTAATTAACTTAGTTACTGGTCTAAATGGATTTACGCAGTACGATATTGCACTGTCACTGATTTAAGTACCAAAAATCAGAGTATTTAAAATGTTCTTCATGAACATCAATAACAAATATAAACTAAATGATGATTGTAAATGTATACAGCAAACAAAATATGATGAATAATGATATAAAATGAATTTAAAATGATGATTTATAAAAAATAACACAGATTAAATACGATTGATCAAAAATAAGAATAGAAAGTATGTTATTTCAGTAATCGCTTTAGATAAACAAGACTTTGTCTGCTATTTGTTTTTCCTCTATCATGTGACCTCTGACGTCAGGTGGGAAGAGCCCATTAATTTCAGATTGTGTATCTACTTGGCTGATCGCAGAGCCGATAGTGATTGGTTTATATATGACGTATTTGAGCTAGTAGGATGTAGGAGTGACTTCTGTTTTCAAGATATACTTTTTTAACCTAATGGCAACATGCTTCTGTTTATGTCTGTTATTAAAAAAGCATTGTTTTTGCATGGAATTTTTTTTTTAAACTGAAGAATGACAATTATTTTTATTATTATAAGATGTAATCTTTTATATTTTCAGTATAATTATCTTTTAAAGAAACAGCTATGATGAATAAAGACAAAGAGCTTGGCAGTTTATCAATAATTTGCATGTTGATTACAATTTGTATCCACAAATTATACGGCAGTGCGGATTATCTGATGAAAATTTTCCCTCAGGGCTGAAAATAGCACCCAGCGGATTACACACCACCATTGACTAAACACAGGAAAAAATGGTAAATGATTTAAAATTCATTCACTATATCCGGGAAATTACTCTCCAATGGTGAGTAAATTAAGCATTTCCCTACACTGGAAATTTTTCCTGTTTAATATATATATATATATATATATATATATATATATATATATAAAATAGGATAGAAAAAGAGGTAAGATTTAAATTAGTATTTTTATATTTTAAAGTATTATTTTCGTATTTTAAATTAATATTGCAAAATAACTTATAGAAAATCTCAGATTAGTCAATGAACTACTTTTAATAATAGAAAAAACAAAACGGAATTTCATAATTGTGTTCATTCGAAAATGATGTGTAAAAAAAAAAAAAAAAAAAAATCTGGTAAAGTAAAGTGGAATAAACATGTCTATAAATTAAGTTTAATGAGTATCTGGAATGATGCTTAAACGGATGAAGGATTTATGGCTTTAATTAGGGAATAAATAGGAAAATTGGCATTTGATTACTTATGTCCAAATGAAATACTCACAAATATTGTTTTTTATGACTTGGCGAATTTAGGTGCCACCATGTCTAGCGTGCGCAAATTCATTAGCCAATAAGACACAAAGAATTACTATGTAATTAAATAGTATAACCAATATAAGAAAAGGTAGGAGGAGATCGGTATTTGCACGGAAAATATGCCAAAATTATGACTTTAAAAACACGCCAAAATTTTGGATTTGGAGCACTTTTTCCATGGTTCTCAACTGCTAAACACTTTATGTTGCCCTCCCTACCAAAATTACACAGGAGCTCCATCATATAGCGCCTTAATGAAGAGTCACTACGGCATGGCCGCAAGCGATGGCTGGATATCAGCAAACCCTCGGTAAAGACTCCATTAAAATAAAGATCTTTCCTGAATGAATTCTTAGTATTGTGCCAATGATTGTCAAGCTCTACAATTCATCACATATACAAAATAAACGAACCCTCGCATCTTCATTACTAAAGTTAAAAACATGACTTCAAACAAGTTTTTTTTTTTAATCAGACTGTAAAAACACCAATTTTTAAAAACTGTCTTTTTACAGAAAAGAATGTTTTGAATAATATAGTTGTTAAAGATTTTTTCATGATATACAGTTTTCAATGAAAAGTATTGTACAAATTTTGTATTATTGTGTAAATTGTACAAATAACCGTAATTTGAAATCTTGGTAAGCAGGAACAGGACTTTTCTACCAAGTTTCAACTGTATCAAAGAGAATGTAAGATTCCTTTAAGAAAGTAACAGACTTAAGTAACAAATAATAAACAATTCTTTATATAATTTGATATTTTACTGAAATATTGGGAAAACATGTTTCACTTATTATAGATTAGATAGCACGAGTTAATTATCATAATAATTATTAATGTTTTTCACTTGCCCCATAAATATGCAAGACTTTCATTGTAATTGTGGTTTGGGTTTTAGCAAATGATCTATATGGGAAATTGAGAATACCATATAAAATAAATATGATAAACAAAACTTAAAAACTTTCTTCTTTTTAAATGGGAACTTACAACAAATTTTTCTCCATTCTTTTCAACCCAGTTATAATCAGGTATAGAAATTGGCAAAGACCTCTTTTCACTATAATCAATATATGAGTATCCTGACGAGTCATCACTCGGCTCTAACCTTTCAGCTTCCTACAATATGAATAAAATATTTTAGATTTATTGAATAAGCTACAAAGATAACAAGGGATAAATTAAAATTTTTGAAAATAGGGTTCAAAATAAAAACATCATTTATTCAAGATACTTTTTTTTTTAATTTATTCTTGGAAAAAATGTCTCTGTACTGACGAAAAAAAAAAAAAAAAAAAAAAAAAATTGGATGTAGAAAATATAGCATTGACTTTTGCAATTGGTTTCTAATGCCAAAATTTTACTTTTATGAGTGAATTCATAAAAAAAAAAAATAAAATTAATGTGGACTCCACGTAACTTTCTTATATAGCCACTGAAATGTGAATATTTTTGCAAAAATATTGACATTTTCATAAGTTGTAATTCGTTTGTAAATAAACAGGAAGGTTCTAATCAACAGATATTCCTGAAACAAGTCAATGAAATGAACTACTATGGCTCAAATCATAAAAGATACAATGATAGGACGGATTGTAGAGCACATACATCACTTGTTCAGGAATAGTATTCAACAGCTTATTGCAGAATCTCTTATTAATTAATCACAGCTTAGAATGTAGATGACCTCCCTATATGGCAATTGTTGGCAAAAAGTAATGGTGAGAAACAATACATTATACCAAAAAAGCTAACTCTGCTTCAGATTGAGAAAGGGCTTCCAAATTCTGGCAATCCTAAACTACTATTATATTCTACCAAATTTGGTATTCTGTCAAAAGTAGCATTTATCAGATTAAATAAATAAATATATTTATATATTTTACAGTATTAATGAAATTTAATGCTATAATCTTTATAGTTGATTTATTAAACATTTATATATCATTTTGTTATACAGGTATAAGATAAGCCAAGCCACTATACTGATTTTTTTCTTAACCTTGTACCACTGAGGCTGAGGCATTAATATTTTCTTTACGTCAAATTGTGCAATTATCAGGGCCGAAACTAGGATTTTTTTCACCCAGGGCAAGGAGAGATTTTGGCGCCCCCCCCCCCCAACCAGAAATTCAAATTTCAAAGGAAATTTTACAAAGTTTTTATGGCCATTTTATTTTCAACTGCATTCATAAGAAGTAAATATTGAATTTAATTCAAATTTTTGATAAATTTACAGATTTTGAAATGTATTATGATTATATTTAACGGATGTGGGTGTGTGTCTGCTGTATGGGACACAAATACTGTAACTAATTTATGAACTGCATGTTCGGAATTCCATGAAACCTAGTGTGCAGTTGAATTCTGACATAAACTGGTGATGTCTAGTTTTTGATATATATCACTCGACTTGCAGCACTTTTATGCCACGTTTTCTTATAGCTATATCTCAGCATCTCCAGGACGGAATTTAACAAAGTTTATACATTATATGCTTGTTATGAAAAACGGAGTTTACAAAACAAAACGAATCGCAACATGTGTTTCATGTCAAAAAACTTAGCACGGCACTTCGACAGGCGTAAAAATGTACAAGCACAAGTAGAGCTACAACCAGCCGATCTTTATTACGATTTTTATTTTAACGTATATGTTTTATATCTTTATAACATTTCTTGAAAAAAAAAAAAAAAAGAAAAAGATTGAAGTTGTGAATCAAAGCATTATTTTAGGGGAAGAAAAGCGTATTATAGAGAAAGATTTAAATTAAGCTACAGTTATTATTTTTATTTATTTATTTATTTTTACTGGTTTAATGATAGTTTCTTTTTTTTTTCCTCCCTCTTAAATTAATGGTATTTATAAATGACAATTCTAAAATAAGTAAATGTAAATTTCATATTCAATTACTTTTAAAACTGAAAATATCATCATTTTGAGAGAATTTAAATTGATATTTTGAATATTATAGTCGTTACATCAACTATACTGCAGAGAAATATTTAAGTTTTTAATATAATTAAGATGCATAAATTAATAGATATGAACAAGTATCTAAAAACTACTCATATCCATCAAGTGCAAACTAACCGTTAGCTGTCTAAATACACTGCGCTGCAAAAAAAATTTTTTTTTCGAGCCCTGATACCATTCCTGCAGATTCTCATGCAAAATGATCTTTTGAATCCGATTATGACCCCCCCCCCCCCCCCCCCCATTTTGCCCAATCCGCCACCGTTTTCTCGGGACGCCACCCATTTTGTTACTGTTTGGTAGTTTTATGGCCATAAATTTGATTTGGAGAATGGAAAAGAATTATTTTAATACTTTGAAATAAAAAAAATATAATTTATAATAAATAATAGTAATAATTGATTAATAAAATATAAAAAATGTAATTTGTAATTTCAGTGGTGAATCCCCCTCCTCCCCCTAAATTTTCCCCTTGCTGCAAATGTTCACGTTTTAGAATTTTTCATTTCTGTAGCCCCTCAAAAGACATTTAACAGTTAAAACAATCCCTTCACCCCTTTCAAATCAAATTTATAGCCATAAAAATACCGGAAAATGATAAAAATAGGGGAGCGTCCCCAAATAATGGTGGGTGATAGGGCAAAATGGGCGTCATAATCGTATTCAGGAGGTTATTTTTACATAAGAATTTGCAAAAATGGTGTTGGGACCGATTTTCATGCAGAGCAGTGCCATTTGTAGATAATCTTTTTTAAAATCATTTTCAGGAAATAAAATAGAAAGGCAGGTTCTAGTCTATGAATATTCTCGGAATCAATCCAAGAAGACTATTATTAGAACCACTAACTTCATGGTAATAGGATTATATACACCACAAAATAAGAATATCGTTTGTTCAGAAATAATATTCTACAGCTTTTTACAGAAACTCTCATAGGCAAATGCATAGCTTAGAGCTTCGAGTTTAACAGAATTCGCTTCTGTGCAGATAGTCTACTTTTGCACTCTTTGACAAACAATTAGCTGCGAGAAACAATGCATAATATACAGAAAAAATTAACTCCGATAAAACTGAGAAAGGGCTTGCTGATTTTGGCAATCCTGAACTATTTTCTGCCAAATTTGATCGCTAATCTCGTGATGTCACTAAACGCATCACCAATGTAGATGACAACTTGTCGCAGAGTGAATGCTTTGGCGACATAGTTGGCAACCTGGCATTAATTTTGGTGAAAAATAGTGGCTTAATATTACCGAAATTTGGAAGATGGCATGATCTACTGTTTTCTTGCACAGAACTAATTTCATCAAAAGTTCTACAAATCACTAATGAGAATATAAAAAGGAAAGAGCCATTACTATAATTATTGTTGAAAAGAGCCTGTCTATTTCTTTACGTATTACTTTATACACGGTATTACAGTTAAAAGGGAAATAGATGGCAGATTTTTTCACTTCCACGGAAATGGGCATTAGCGGCAAATTTTGCAACTTGGTGAAAGATTTCGCAATTTGGCACCCAATTTTGGCGAAAAGTTGTAATTTAGGGTAGCCAAAGTTTAGAAGATCTAACTTCAATAGAAACCGACTTGTAAAATTTTCCAGATTAATTCAGTAGTTTCTAGAGTAGAACTATCTCGAAAAGTCTATAAATCACTAGCAAGACTGGATGAGTTTAGTTTCGTTTGGACTGCAAGCTGAGCGTACATCTTTTAGTGCACTGGATTGTTTTATAACATTATGGCCTTATTTTGACATACTTATTTTAATATTTTAATAGTTACACTTTTAATAGTCACGACGGCGCCCTGGGAATTTTTTTTTTTTTTTTTTTTTGCTTCCTTGTGAATCATAATTTCTAAAGAGCCTTCTGAAGTTTAATCAAATATACTACGTATTTTCCAACCATTTACTTTTTAAAAACCTTGGCTGAAAGTCAGGGACCACTTGTAAATTACTCTTCTTCGATTGCGAGAATATTTTACCACGCTCACTAACCTTAAAAGAATATTGTTAGTCTTGAAGAACACTCTATCCAGCATGGTTTTCCTTGTAAATGAATTCTGTTATCTATTAATTTTCTTTCTACTTTTTTTTTCTTTGTTCAAATTGCCCTGAGTAAAAGAATTTGACTTTTGTTTTCTTTCCTTCTTTTTTTTTTTTTTTTAATATGTAAATAAGGCAACAAACCAGCCTTTTTCGGCGCCCTTCTCCACCTGGCGCTCGGAGCAAATGCCCCGCTCGCCCCCCTCTAGTTTCGGCCCTGGCAATTATTGCATTTTATCTATTAAATTCTTGAAAAATTTAAATGGCAACAAGGATAGTTTCACATTTAAAACTTTTTTTAATGTATTGAAAAAATAAAACAAAAAATTAAAAATATACTATAAAAACATTTACCTGAGGTGTAACAGAAATAATTGTTAAAGTCAATTTATCTCCTCCTGATTTAATTAGATCAACAACTTGCTTGTGAGTAGCACCTTCAACGTTAATACCATTTCTAATAATAATAAAAAGAAAAAAAAGTGAGAAAAAATATTTATATTAATACAATTAAATAATAAGATATTCATTGTAACACACATTTACTTAAGCAATTTTTTCCCCTAGAAATTTCAAAACTCATTAAATATTCATAATACTAACATTTTTATGACTAACTAACAAAAGGTTGGTTATACAAAAACTGGAACCATTTAGCTCCCCTTCCCATAAAGTTTCATTCTATATATATGATCCACCCCCATTCAAAGGTCATTTTTGGAATTATATAAAAACATTGCATATAGTATTAGGTTCTAAATTATTGCTTAGTGGTTATTAAACATAAAATTATATAATCACAGTTAAAATTAAAGGATTTACATTTTTTTCAAACAAAAATAAATTGAAATTTTACAAAACATTTTGCTTTTCAGAAAAATGAGCTTATAAAGAAAATAATCAGACACTAATCAGACAATATATTCCATAAAGAGCAAACATACGGAGCAGGGGGTCGAAATTAGAATCAGCAAGTTGGGTGCCATGGCAACTAACATTGTTTTCTTAGTTGCCATTATGTTGTATTTAGATGCCATTTTAAAACTGTTATTTACATATAGAAACATGTGTAAACATTATACCTAAACTACAATTACTTAAAATACTGATACTTTATCTAATTAGTTTTTTCCATTTTAAAAATTTACTAAAGCTAATATTTTTACAAGAAAGCTAGTAATTTACTTCTGATACTTTGTTGCTAGTGACTTTATTTTCATCGCACATTAGAACTGCACATTGAAGGGGAAAAGGAATGCTAGGCATCAAAGTGACGACTAGGTATAAAATTGTGGTCGTCAAAACAAAATATTTAGTTTCAAAATAAAACTAACGACCACAAATTTTGAGCCCTAATACGGAGCCTTTTAGAATGTTTATGTAGAAAAAGAAATACAGACTGCACCTGAAAAGCAAATACTGAAATAAATATATATAAGATATTTTAATATATATATATTAAATATTAAAATGAAATTTGCACTAAAAATGCAGTTTTCCCTGGATCTGAAAAAAAAAGGGTAGTTTTGGATCCTTTAAGGCACATTTAACATTTAAAATCCACACTTATTTGATTTCAAAACTATGTTATAAGTATGCATATATATAAATAAATACTTTTTTCATTTTAACTTTCTTTACTTTTGCTTATTACTAATAAATAAATGTTGATGGTCATACAAAATACTTTTACTCATATTATTTATCTTCAATGTATCATTATTCTTCAGTTTGTAGGTTATTTTCTACTAAATTTGTGCTCTAATACAAAGAGGCAATAATGGTGCAATTCTTTTTAGAAAAGAGAAGAAGGGTGCTTTTTCTGATCATTTTACTTCATTTGTGGTTGATTGAAAGCATGCTAAACTGTGTGTAGCATCTTGTAATGGGAAAGTTCCCTTAATATAAAATTTCTGCATAGAATGAATTTGATACACATATGCCGCGATCATAAATAAGATTTGGTGTGGCCGGGTTGAAGAAAATGTTCAGACCTTAGAAGTTTCCCAAAACACAAATCTAAAGAGAATTTAAAAGAATAAGTATACACTGTAACATAAATATAAAGCTGTTTGCTTATATTATACCTAAGCATTATTGCAAAGTAGTAAAGTGTTATTTTAAACTTACATTTTTATTTTTTCTCAAGAAAATATTCAAAATTTCCCCCCAAACTACATTTGGGCATTTAAACATATTCTCCATCACTGTGGTGTGGTTTCACTTGCCATCAGGGGTGCCGCTGGTGCACTATAGCGATGAAGAATAATGTAAACGATGCGGAATATGCAAAAAGGACCTAATATTTGAAACATAATGTGTCCCAAGAGACGCGCTATTTTCTACTCGATTTTTCTTACTAAATTTCTTAAACGTATGAGCAGCTTTAATTATATTTTGCTTTCTGTTTCAATACACCCAGCAAAAAATCTGCAAGCAGCAGCACGTTAAGCATACACGGGTACAGGAAATTGAACGAAACGACTATGGCATGCTAACATACATCGGGAATTGGAGCGAAAATGACAATCAAGTTAAGCCTGCTTGGGGAAATAGCACCTGCACTTTATTATTATTTTTTAAACCGTTGCAGTGGATGTAAATATTAGATTTCAGATTAAGGCTTCATTTTCTATTTTAATTTTAGCCTTAAATGCTAAAAACAAATTTTTCCTAGTTAAACACAATTATTATGTTATCAATACTTCAAAATTTTCTTTTTTTCCTTTTTAAGCAGTATGTTTAAATACTAATAAAATTTATGAAAAATGTTCCTGATTTCTATATAATCCATCTTATAATAATTTTACAATTTCAGATATTCAATTTAAGAAATTCATTTTCCAGACAATTTCAATTTAATAAAAAATTGAGGGTGAATTTACTTATTCCCCTTACAATTTTTTAATGTACCATACCATATGAAAAATACTTTTTTAAACTTTTATAAACCCATTTGTTCAGTTTTTGCATAATATTATGTTGACCTGCACATTTTTACTATTCTATATTTGAAAAAAAGTGCTACAAAAATTTTATACTGACTGAAGATATTATTCTTTGTGCTGGTGTTTCTAGAAATATTTACATTTTTATTGCAGCCTCATATTTGCTACAAAATTTTAATTTATCATTCTTATTTTTGTTTTTGACAAACTTTAAACTGGATTATATTCAGCTAAATTTATGTTATTCAATCATATATTAATTGTTGCTATTTGTATGTGTAATCTGTAATTAGTAAAAATCTTTGAATAAACACCATAAACATCATTTTATGGTCTTTATTCAAAGATTTTTACGTATTACTTTTAAATATTGGGTGTTTTTTATTGTATTTTTATTATGGATACCTACACTGAAAATTATTAAGGATGCTAAAAAAGATATTTTTAGTTTTAAAGAACCCATAATTTTCAAAAAGGACCCGATTTTTAAAACATAGTGAGTCTGTGGGATCCACTTTTTTGAGTAATCAGCGACACCCCTGGATCTTCAACTTAATTTGATGCAATGTCTAAAGAAAATTACTATAAACATCTACGTCTGAACCGGGATTCAAACCAGATATGTGCTGGCCCAGGAGGACAGGGAAACTTATTCCTCCCTGTCCTCTCTGACTGAAGCTTTCTTGTCACCTTCCATCAACTAAAGAAGTTATGAAAATTAAGTATCTTGTTCAAAAAATAAATTTATTTTTGAAGCCATATGTTTATTAAATAAAATACATGAATATTTGGACAATATGGTAAACATATTTGATAATTACATATATGATACTTGTAGAAGCACAAATATATGTGCACAATAGAATAAGACTTAGTATGAAGGTAGGTGCCCTGAAAAATTTCTGTCTACCACTCTCTAAGCTAGCCAGTGAAAGCCTGATACCAATTAAAGGTTATAATACAAATATATAAATCATTCAACCATCTGGTAAATATTATAAATTAAGTTGTAAAAAAGCTTTTCTGCATTGAAAAATAGTTCTGTACATTAGTACTTGCACCCCAATGGCAGAAAGTTTTGTAGCTGTCTGCGACAGGCTTTTAAAATTTCATAATCTGTCTGCGAAATTTGTGTGTAATCAGGGGTGAAAATGGCTTACACACAAAAAGCATGAAAGCTTGTCAGTACTATGCTCTGTATGTGTGTGATACACACGGGAAGAAATACTATATTTTGGCATTCCTTTATCTTGATTAACTACAGCACCGATTCATTACAGATAACACAAATTATTTACATAGTTATATACAATTTAATTGATAAACAAGTAGTTAAATAGCCATCATGGCTTAGCTGCGTAGTAGCTGCTTTCCGAAAAACTAAACTGAAACTAAACAGTCTTTTAGTTCAGTTGGCGGTTGCCATTAACATATTGCAACTGCGTTATTCCAGAAATGTTCATGGTTACAGTTAATACAGTTTATACACAACACCTCCTCTCCCCTTAGAGATCAAGTCTTTGGGGGGGGGGGGGGGTCTACGAATCCTTCCAGAACATCGCAGCGTGGCTCCTGGATTTTGTGGCACTTTCGGTGAACTCACACTCGTTGTAGTAAGCTCACTGTCTTTTACTGCTGGTGTTTCAACTGATGAGTCTCCAGCCGGAACATTTTCAGTGGGTGCAGATGATCTGGTTGAAGTTTCCATAGGTGTTTCTTGAATATTGGATTCCTCATTTAGAATCCTCGTAGTAGAATCCTCAGCAACCGGGAAACTCTAAGATGGAGTCCAATGATGACCACTCACTGAGTAATCAACGTTTTGTACCTGATCACCAACTAGACGGATTTGATCTACATGTCTTCGTACTAATGTCCCTTGAACATCAATAGTATAATGTAGCGCACCATCTTAGCTGATTACTTGACCAAATTCCCATTTGGAATTTGCTGCTCTATAATCTCGAACAGCCACTTTGTCACCCACATTAAATTTTCTGTCCCTGAACTCATAAACACCTTTTCTAATATTTTCTTGCACTCTGGATTTCAAATCAGGCAACAACAAATTAATTCGGGTTCTTATGTCCCGTTTCAGGAACAGCATGGCTGGACTATGCATTGTGGTGACGTTAGGTGCCTTTCGATAATGAAGCAAGAATGTGCTTAATTTTTGACTTATGCTTCCAGCATAGTGTTGCATTGCATGTAACGATTGTTTCAAAGCGTACACGTAACGCTCTGCTTGACCATTGCTCGATGGCTTAAATGGTGCAGATGTTTTGTGCTTAATGCCATTGTTTAACATGAACATTTCAAATTCATATGAAGTGAACTGAGGTCCGTTATCGCTTACAAGTACTACAGGTAAGACAAATCGGCTGAAACAATCTCAAAGGTAATCTATGGTCTTGTGGGCGGTAGTTGTTTTCATTAGATAAACTTCTAACCACTTAGAATGTGCATCGACAATAAGAAGGAACATGTGTTTGTGTTCAAAGATAGGCCCTGCGAATAAAGGTAGAAATTAAGAAATTTGGTTGGTGGCCACTGGCCACTAGTCTTCATTTTTTTAGTGGCCACTTTTAAAAAATTAGTGGCCACTGGCCACTCGCTGATAAAAGTAAAAGTAAAATAAAATTTTCTTTTCTTTAATTTTTTCAATGTTCAGTCTCGACAAATCATTAAGAAAATAATTAAGGTAGTCAACTTTTTGAAACTCATTCACAATAATACATTTCTGATAAATTTTAATAAATGAAATAGGAATAGATTTACATAATTTATACTATGAATGTAAGAAAATACTATTCAATACAAAATTCATATGTTTAAAATGCTCTTTTGGTTATATTATTTTATAACAGAAAAATTCTGATTATATTGCCCCTTCACTATCCTGAATGGTGTCAATTTTCTACTTTTTCCAGAAAAAAAAAACATCTTTGATTCATGAAAATATATTAGTATATGTAAATAAAAAAAAACATTTTTTTAATAATACTTTATTTTGCAAGTTTCTTTTTCCGTTTTTTTTTTCATGTTACAAATGAATTATAAATTAATTTTTCTTTAATAATAATGAATTTTTAATAATTTGCAATTATAATCCCCCTCTCTAACTGAATTTAGAGAGTGTGGCTGGCCAGGCTCCAACTATATACCAAGTTTGGTTGAATTTCATTCATTGGTTCGTGAGATACGGTGAAAACACTAAACCACAGACACACACACACACAGACATTTTTTAAAAACTATCAATTCGTGTTCAGGACACCCCAAAACGTGTAGATCCGTCAAAAAACGGAGGTCGAAAATTTTCGCGAATCCAATACTTTCTCTGTATTACATATAGAAGAAAGTAAAAAATAGTTCATATGCAATAACAAATATTAAATAATATGTAGTAAATAAATAAAATATTCAATAAATTATGCATTCTTCTGATTAAGAACTAAAAATATACATACATATATACATTTTTTTTTTTTATATTTTTTTAATAATAACAGAAAACGCACTTACTTTTTCCCGAAAAAAGATATTTTTACAGAATTAATTATCTGTAGCTCCACGTTTACTACCACTACGGTTGCTTTGTGATTCAGGATTTACTTTAAATCTCTTCATATTAAAGCAATAAATCCAAAATTTATATTACTATATAAAGCTTGTTTTAAAGATTGAAATTTCGACAAACCACACGTATGACTGACTGCGATACGGCCGTTGGGAAAGTATAGAAATGCCAAGTTTGAAAAGAAAGTGGTATAAAATAAAATAACAAAGAAAATGCGTCGAATGACGTTTTTAATTTTTCTGCGAACGTAATACAATCGGAGTTTCAGCAGATTGATTATCTCACGAGCTTCCTTTTCGTCTCTGTCTTCCAAAAGTCGGCCGAAACTCTCATTTTGACATTTTTTTAAAATCAAAATCTAATACTTTTATAGAAAAATGAAAAAAACCCATACGTTTTTTTAGTATATGAATAAGACTACCTGCCAATTTCCAGTTAAAATTGACTTCTGAAAATGTCTGTAAGTGGCGATGTTAGATTTGAGAAAGCCTGAATTCGAGGCGCACGGCGCGTTTACTGCGAAAACGCCGCCGCGCGATCCAAGTTTGCATTGGAATGGGGTATTCTATAAAGAATGGGTAGAAGAATTTTAAGTGTTTACCATTAAAATTGACTTCCGAAATATGTTTGCAAGTGGCGAGGTTAGATTTTAGAACAGCCTGAATTCTTTGCGCGGCGCGTTTACCGCGAAAAAGCCGCCGCGCGATCCAAGTTTGCCGTGGAATGGGGTATATTTTATAAAGAATGGGTAGAAGAGAAGTGGCCACTGCATTGGCGACCAAAGGCAATTTCTTTAGTCGCCACTTTTAAAAATCTAGTCGCCATGTGGCGAGTGGCGATCGCTAATTTCCAGCTTTACCTGCGAAATCTATATGAACCCTTTCCCATGGCGAACTAGGGTACTCCCAGTGATGGACTTTTACCCTAGATGGGTCAGCTTTATATTTGGCACACTCTGTACAATTATTCGCAGCATCCTCGATATCTCTATCAATATTCTTCCAGTATACGAAAGATCTGGTGATAGCCTTCATCTTTACAATACCAAGGTGCCCCTCATGTAGTTCTGCTAACACTTGTTTTTGATATACCTTCGGGATGCATACCCTTTGACCGTACATAATACACCCATCTTCAATTGTGTATTTTGCTTCCCTACCCTTCAAATCCTTGCCCTCTCTAAGAGCATTTAGAAGCGGCCCCAGCTCTTGGTCTTTCGACGTAGCTTGTCGTAATTCTCTGGATGTTATAGGTAAGGTTTCTATTTGCCCCATCTGATTAATGTAAATATCATCTTTGACATCCAATTCTTCAGACTTCTTCGGTAAGCGCGAAAGACAGTCTGCATTTCCATGATTTTTAGTATCCCTATACTTGATGTCAAATTCAAAAGATTGTAAAATTAGGGCATAATGCAAAAGCCTAGTAGCTGCTAAAACAGGTAATCCCCGTTTAGAACCAAAGATAACTACTAGAGGTTTGTGGTCTGTAATCAAAGTGAATCTGCAACATCTTAAATATAGATAAAATTTCTGTACGGCCCATACGATGGCTAGGGCCTCTTATCTATTTGGGAATATTTTTGCTCAGTTCGTGACAAAGTTCTTGAAGCGAATGCTATGGGTCGTTCAGTTCCATCAGGGTACAGATGAGACAATGCACTACCTACACCAACTCGTGAAGCATCAGTAGCTAAAGTTATCGGTAGGTGTGGATCATAATGCACTAAAACTCTGGGAGAGCAAATCTCCTTTTTGATTTTCTCGAAAGCTTCCTGACAATTCCTCGACCATTTAAATTTTACATCCTTTTTTGTAAGGTCATTAAGGGGATTTGACATGGTGGCTAAGTTTTTACAAAATTTCCCGTAGAAATTTACCAGCCCCAAAAAACTCTTTACCTCCTGTACATCTTTCGGAACAGGGGCATTTAAAATTACTGAAATCTTATCATCAGTTTTGTGCAACCCATTTGCATCTATTGTGTGTCCTAAAAAATTTATCTCTTTTTGAAAAAATTGACTTTTACTTAAATTCAATTTCAAACCATGTTCTTTACATTTTTTTAAAAATTCCTTCAAGGCCCTTAAGTGTGACATTTCGTCAGACCCAGTAATCCGTGCATCATCCATAAACACCTTAACACCTTCCATTCCCTGGAAGAGCCCGTCTACGTAGCACTGCCAAATTGCAGGTGCTCCGTTTAAGCCGTACATTAGTCTTTTGCAAATATACAGACCCTTATGCATGTTAATGGTTAAAAGATTTTGGCTTTCGGGGTGTACCTTCATTTGTAAGTATGCATGTTTGAAGTCAAGTTTTGAAAACTGTTTACCCCGTTTAAGCTTGAAAAAATTTCTTCCAGTTTCGGTAAGGGGTGCTGCGGAACAACCAAATTAGGGTTAAGCGTTACAGAAAAATCAGCACATAATTTAATATTGCCGTCTGATTTAACTATCGGAACCACGGGCGTAGCCCACTCTGAACTCTCCACCCTCTCAATGATTCCATCCTTCTCCAACCTAACAATTTCTTTTTCAACTCTTTCTTTTAGAGCAAACGGTACCGTTCTGAATCTGCGAAATATTGGTTTAACCCCCTGCTTCAGTTCCAGCTTAACCTCATAATTGTTGATCTGTCCTAATTTGTCATCAAATAATTCCTTATATTGTGTTAAAAGTTTGTTTAAATCTATGTTACTTACTGCTCTGACAGTTTTTATAGCGTTCCAATCTAGGTTTATTTTATGGAGTCATTCACGGCCAAGGATCGTATCCAAATTCTCTTTCACTATGTACAAATTTAACAGCAAACATTGATATTTATACTCAACCTTCACGGTGACATACCCCATTGGCATTAAAGAGTCCCCCTTATACGTCTTGAAGACAATATTAGTAGGCCGAATTTTCTTATTAGAAATTTTCCTAAAATTCCATGGGTGAAAGTAAAAAATTTTCGCTGGACTGAAGTATATGTATATATATTTTTTTTTGTAATATTGGGTAAAATATAATAAACTCATACATAATGTATGTAGATATTCAAAACATACATTTCCAAAGGTTACACTAATAAGTATGAAAATTTAGCAAAATTATTTATTAATATAATTGAATTAACAATAGGGGCTGATTCAGAAAAAGAACTGGGACCTTTATTTGCCCCTAACAAAGATTAATTCCATAAAATTGGCCTATCTGTATTATAACACATAAAAAAAAGACTGAATTCAGTCAATAGACTGAAAACTTTCACCCATGTAAAATTCCTAATGCTCATAACACTCACGGCCCCACCAGTATCCAATTCCATTTGGCAGTTTTTATTCTCAATTTTTAGATTTACCATTATCGGGGGTTGCCTTGGCTCTTCCTCCCAAAATGTATATCCCTCAGCCTGTAGTTCAAATAAAGGTACTTGATTTTTGTTCTCAATAACATTATTCAAATTTACCTGTTTTTGTTTGACCGGTTTAGCAGCCGCTTTCTTTGCAGCAAAACACACCCTTTAGATATGGCTGATTTTAGAACAATAGTTGCATTTACTTGCAATAAATTTACAATTATTGCTATTATGGTCCGTGCCAGAGCATTTCGTACATTCCGATTTTTTCTGCCTTTCCCCAAAAGTTTGTTTCTGATATTTCTGTTTACCCTTCTTCCCAGCATGCAACACATTTATTCCCCTGCTCATAATATCATTTGTCACTTTACAAGCCTTTTCCATAGCTAACACTATCTGTAATGTTTTGTCGAGATCTATATTATCCTCTTTGAACAATCTATCGAGAATAGTTTTATCCCGCAATCCACTTACAAAAACGTCTCTCAGCATAATATTTAACATATTAGTATCATAATCACAATGTAAGGCAAGGGCTCTTAATTCAGCCATATAGTTATTTATAGTTTCCCCCTCATGTTGTTTACGGTTAAGAAACTTATGACGTGAAGGGATTATCAAGGGTTTCGGATTTAGATGTGTTTTTAACACATCTTTCAACTTATTCAAGGTTTGGTCAGAAGGAATGTCAGGAGCTAACAAATTTTTCAATAACTGGTATAATTTTGGGCTTAAAGATGAAATAAAAACTTTAGCTCTTAATTCCTCTGGAACCTGTTGGACATCAAGATATGTCTCGAAGCGTTCCAGGAAGCAATCGAAATTTTCCGTTTCATCATTAAATTTCTCGGTAAAAATGTGCTTTACGGTCCTTCTTGGCGATTTTTTGGCGAGTTTTTTCCGAACTCGCCGAGTCTGCGCGGTGTTTTTTTTCTCTCCCGTCCTTTCCAAAATGGCGGACAGGAAGCACGGTTTCCCAGTTTTTCTAACCGTTCCAAGAAGGCCGATTTACGCAATTTAAAGCGATTATGTAAACATAAAGCGTCAGAAATATCTTACAAATACTTGAGTAAAGAAAAATACAAATTTTTAACAATTGTTATCAATTAAATCTAAGAAATATTACAAAACAAAAACAGCACAAGTAACTTAATATACATAAATAAGCATTTAAATAAAAAAGAAAGTTTATTTACTTACCCGTTTTATAATTTCCGAAAAAACTAGCATTTTCCTTGAAAAAAAGAAATATCCCCTCTGCATATAACGATATAACCATGTACACCAACCACTCTAGCATCACTCTTAAACACTAATCCAAAGCTTTTTTTTAGCATAAACATTCAATAGTACAAAACCAATAAACGCTACTCAAAAGCTTTTTTTTTAAGATACTCAATCTAAATATTCAATTTTACAAAACCAACAAAGGACAATTTTACCTAAATAAGAAAAGCGGCACACTGAAAAACGAAACTCTTGGAAAAACGAAGAAAATAATCTCTGGAGATTTCGATTTTATCATGTACACCAACCACATCAACACAATTGCAAACCGTACTCAACGTATTTCTTATGATATTCAACACAAATAATCAATTTAAAATAAATCGCAATTTCACAGAAGAAAAACAACAAACGTGTGCATCCATACCTCACATATGATGCAATGAAACGGCCTACTGTTGCCAAAATTCAAAAAACAAAAGAAAAAATCGAAATACCAGACTTTTTCTGAAAGGACCTAAGACTACTGTATAAGTAGTCTTAAAAGGACCAAAAAAAAAAAAAAAAACAGAGAATACAACAATAACCTTAAATATAACCCAGATAAGCACAGTGCATTTAACGTCACACTACTACTGCGTTATGGGCGATAATCTCGGAGATTCGCAAGTAATGTTGCATTTAACATCGCACTAGCACTACCCTTCGGCGACAATCTCGGAGATACGCCAGTAAGGTAAGGTGACCATATTTTCAAACACTGATTTGAGGACAAATTACCGTTTGTCCCCAAATCGAAGTAAATGTCGAGGACCTTGAAAACTCTATTTGGGGACTTTTTCGAGGACACGATAGACCAATATCTATATGCATTATTAATAAAAAGAACTCTGATTTATACATTACAAAATGCTTTGAATCACTTTTTTCTACGAAAAATTGCTGAGCCTAAGGTAAGTTTATGCAAATTAAACTATCCCAGCATTATTAAAATAATCAAGTCTATAGAACCCATTTACACTTTATTATGATCAGGCCCTGACTAACGGCAGGGCATACGGGGCAAATGGCCTGGGCCCCCCTTCTGGAAGGGGCCCCCCTACAGACGTATGCAGAAATTCTGCAACCTAAAAAGCTCTTTTGCCACTGCAAGGGGGGCCCCCAGAATAGGCTTGCCCCGGGGCTCCAGGTACCCTAAGTCGGGCCCTGATTATGATGATAGGAGAAAACACAAAATAGCACCATTTCATTTTAATCTTTAGAATCCCTACTCCCTGAAATGCAGAAGTTATTCCCGATTATATAACTAAAGAAATAATTTCATTAAGCAAATTTTATTTTTCACTTAACATAAATCGGGCAAGATAGAATTTATATACTGATTAGTAGTGCATGATTCTTTCTCTGCTCATGAAGTATGAGGGTCTTTATTTCAAAGTTCCGTTGATTTTCAAGATAATCCAATTATTAGAATGTGATTTTGATTGGATTGGAATAGATGGGTTTAACGTCTCATTAGTGCTGTACAATGGGCAATTGGCGACAGTCTAGCACTTACCCCCACAGGTAGTCCGGAGACATGCCATCACAGTTTTGATCCTCCACGGAATGGACTGTGATTTTGAAAAAATACACGCAGATATTTAAATTTCGGGACATTTAGCGTCCCCGAGTAGTCAAAGAATTTTTGGGGACAAAAAATAGAAAAGGCCAAAATTCGAGGACAGTCCTCGAATTTCGCGGACGTATGGTCACCTTACAGTAAGGTAGCATTTAACTTCGCACTTGCACTGCGCTTCGGCGACAATCTCGGAGATACGCCAGTAAGGTAGCATTTAACTTCGCACTAGCACTGCGCTTCGGCGACAATCTCGGAGATACGCCAGTAAGGTAGCATTTAACTTCGCACTAGCACTGCGCTTCGGCGACAATCTCGGAGATACGCCAGTAAGGTAGCATTTAACTTCGCACTAGCACTGTGCTTCCGTGACTTTTCGCAGGAATGAGTAATATGCACGTTTGTACGGTCCGCGTATATGAAACCAAAAAAGAAAAAAAACACTGGATACCACACCCGCATTGTGCATGAATGTATAAAACCTACGAAATTTTGTTTTGCAGCAATCAGTAAGTGGACCGCTTGCAGTGGACTGCGTCCACTGCAAGCGGGAGGCACCGAGGACGCGGAGGGCCCTCCGGCGAAAAAGCTTTATGACATGAGTAACGAAGCATTCGTTTTGCAGGGAACAGTAATATGCACGTCTGTACGCTCCGCGTACATGAACCCCCTCCCCCCCAAAAAAAGCACTGCCCCCCCACAAAAAAAACACTGCCCCCTTCGAAAAAAACACTGCACCCCCCCCCCCAAAAAACACTGCTCCCTCCCAAAAAAAACACTGCCCCCCCCAAAAAAAACACTGCCCCCCCACAAAAAAAAAAATTTCACTGCCCCCCCACTAAAAAAAAAATCACTGCCCCCTCCCTCCCCCCAAAAAAACACTGCCCCCCCCAAAAAAACACTGCTCCCTCCCAAAAAAACCACTGCCCCCCCCACAAAAAAAAAAAAAAAAAATCACAGCCCCCCCCCCCACAAAAAAAAACCCACTGCCCCCCCCACAAAAAAAAAAAAAAAAAATCACAGCCCCCCCCACAAAAAAAAAACCCACTGCCCCCCCCACAAAAAAAAAAAAAAAAAAAAAAAAATTCACTGCCCCCCCCACAAAAAAAAAAAAATCACTGCCCCCCCCACAAAAAAAAAAAAAATTTCACTGCCCCCCCCACAAAAAAAAAATCACTGCCCCCTCCCTCCCCCCAAAAAAAACACTGCCCCCCCAAAAAAACACTGCTCCCTCCCAAAAAAACACTGCCCCCCCACAAAAAAAAAAACCACTGCCCCCCCACAAAAAAAAAAAAAAATCACAGCCCCCCCACAAAAAAAACCCACTGCCCCCCCACAAAAAAAAAAAAAATCACTGCCCCCCCACAAAAAAAAAACCACTGCCCCCCCCCCCCCCTACAAAAAAAAAAAAAAAATCACAGCCCCCCCCCAAAAAAACACTGCCCCCCACAAAAAAAAACCACTGCCCCCCCCCTACAAAAAAAAAAAAAAATCACAGCCCCCCCCCCCAAAAAAAAACACTGCCCCCCCCCACAAAAAAAAACCACTCCCCCCCCCCCCCCCCCCACAAAAAAAACCCACTGCCCCCCACAAAAAAAAAATTCACTGCCCCCCCACAAAAAAAAAAAAACCACTGCCCCCCCTACAAAAAAAAAAAAAAAAAATCACAGCCCCCCCCCCCAAAAAAAAAAACACTGCCCCCCCCCCCCCCCCACAAAAAAAAAAAAAAAAAAAAAAAAAAAAAAAATACTCCCCCCCCCCCCCACACACACACAAAAAAAATTCACTCCCCCCTCCAGAAAAGAAAAAATAAATCACTGCCTTCCCCCCACACACACAAAAAAAAATCACTGCCTTAAAAGCACATTTTATCCAAATGATGTCCTCCGGACGAAATGTCGTTTTGCAGCGACCAGTAATATGCACGTATGTACGCGGAGCGTACATGAAAACCACAAACAAAACATCACTCTATACCTCACCCGCATTCTGCATGAATCTCTTAAACATACGAAATTTCGTTTCGCATCGATCAGTAAAGCGTACATAAAAACCAAAGAAATATCACTAAATACGTCTCACACAAACTCCATGAATCTTTAAAACGTAGGAAATTTCGTTTCGCATCGATCAGTAACCCGTATATAAAAACCAAAAAAAAAAAATATTACTAAATACGTCTCACACAAACTCCATGAGTCTTTAAAATGCACGAAATTCGTTTGGCAACAATAACGTACGCGAAAATCAGTTTCAAAACATCATGGGGAGGTTACCACATTTCAAACATCGATCGTTCAGCGGCGCATAAACACCGTGGTTACTAAGGTTGGCATCTTTATCCGCCAGTCGCCAAGAAGGACCGTAAAGCACATTCCAACCAATTTCTCAAACTGTACCGCTACTTTCTGTTGCACCAAAGAATCTTTCTTCTGCAGTGCCTTTAATAGTTCTTGATTTTGTTCAAGCAACGCTTTAATTTGCTCCTCCATTACTTCCGATCAAAGAAAAATAATAATCTTTTTTACCTTGAGATGACTTCGGCTTAGCCCTAATCCATCATTCACATCGTCGCCAGCCGTCATTACTATGCTCTATGTGTGTGATGCATACGGGAAGAAATACTATATTTTGGCATTCCTTTATCTTGGTTCACTACAGCACCGATTCATTACAGATAATACGGGTAATCTTGAGGGGGGAGGGGGGGGGCTAACAACAGTGGTGATCTCGTGCAACAATGCACAAATACAATTTTACTACAGAACAATATAGTATAAACAATTATAAAATAATAAGTTGAACTCATTCAATTAAATATTTATAGCAATGTTTGACACAACACAATATAAATAATAAAAGTATTAGTTTTAGTTTTGATACAGAAATTTTTATAAGTGAATTTTGAAGTGGAGGAGAAGTTTTGGAGCAATTTTAAATGAAAATAGCACTTTTCGACGTTCCCGTAGAATCTCAGTAACAGGTAACAAGAGAAAAGAATTCACACATAATGCTGCCTACCAAGGGAGATCTAGGCTCCCTAGGTCGCCACTGTTAAGCACTGTTTTGTGTGTTAATACCAAGGCACCTATATGGGGGCTCTAGAGTTCCTACCAGAGAGCGTCTAAGACGTCATACATCGGTAGCGCATTGTCACAGGTGAAAAATGTGCGTAAATTGCAGACAATTTTTTATGACTACAGACAAAAACTGTTCGAAAGTTGCAGGCAATTTTTTTTATTAGTACAGACAAAGAGTGTCCGAAAGTTACAGACTAATTTTTTTTTTATTAGTGCAGACAAAAACTGTCTGTAAGCATTTTTTCTGTGTCCGCAACTATGTCACCGTGTTATGGTGTTTTTGTCACTGGGACTTGCACATTTAAATTTTGAAAACTATTTTATATTTATTATTACTAACTACTAAAGCACAATATTTGATTCAGAGGAAAGTATTGTTTGTCAAAGCAATCACTGCGCTATAAGATTCTTAAATCAAGTCACAACAGCAATTAGCTATATATCAAAAATTAAAATTTTTGAAGACTGCATTTAGGATTTATATTATAGGACGGCATATGTACATGAGCATACAGTGGGTTTTAACAGAAAAGTTAATATAATTACATACACAGTATATTGAATTGCTTAAGGGATTAATAGCATGAATTGTCTATTAAGAGTCCTTGCAAACATTCAAACATTGATTAATTAAAAAAAAAAAAAACTTATATTACTTATTTAAATAATGTACAGATAAAGGCATAAAAATATTGAAGCTAGTGATAAAGAGAGGCTTAACATATTTCTATGAAAAAGAGCCTACAGGAATTTTAGTCAGTTTAACATTGTAATGATACAAAATTAAATATTTTATTAAGCTTATTAATTGTGTAGAGTTCACTACCTTGATCCATCCACATTTTGTTATTAGTAATAAAAATGTGAATTCTTCCAGATTAATGAGGTATAAGTTACATGAAACAGAGAATATATTTGCTCTGCTTTGGCTTTCAAATTATTTTACTTTTGCACACTTCCTGAGGAATTATAATTATTTCCATACATATTAATTGAAACATCATAAGCTCTTCATACAATTAAAACGTTTTGCCGTAACATTTACATAATAAAATGTAAATACAAGATACAGTGTCATGTTTTTTCCCTCCGATTTAAGCTTTTAAGTATTGTTATCACCATGTAAGATCCTACAGCCATATAGCAGTAAAACTTATACATATAGCAACATATTTCACTCGTTAATTTCATCATAATTAATGATTTTCACTTTAAACATGCTCTTGGTATCTGAAAAACACGTTAGAAGAACTGTATCATTTATCTTATCGAATGAACAATTAAGTGGGGGGAAAAAAAGAAACTTCAATGCTTAAAATCTCAATCAAACTTGATATTAATTATAAAAAAGGATAATCATTAAAAGTACAATGAACAGTTAAATTACCACTCGAAAACTAGTTATTAGAAAAACAAGATAATCGTCTGAAATTATTTACTTACACTTCTAATATCCGATCACCTTTACGAATACCTGCTTTTTCTGCTGCACCTTCTTTTAAAACAGCACTGACATGCTGTAATGGGGCGTATAATTCTCCATTGATACTTTTTAAAGGGCCTCCTTCGCTCACCTGCCCCCGGACATTGAATCCGAAACCTGTCTCTGTTTTACAAATTGTAACAACTCGAGGTCCCGTAGTAAAATTGCTGTCATCGCAATTGTTTTGACTGTCATTATTTTCTTGATATGAATATGAATAACGATCAGAATCGCTATCGGCCATATTTCAATTGACTTTTCTATGTAGATGCCAATTTCCGCAAAGCAAAGGAGGAGGCAATGTTGATGTTCATTAGTACAGTCGCGGACACAGATCCACAATGATTTCGTTCAATTTTTGATATGTGTAACTAGAGCCTGTTTTAGGAAATGCGAATCGTAATCTCATTGGTTGTTGATAATGGTAAAAGATACCACAAACACCCGTCGTCTGTCATATCGTGACAGTGAAGTGAAGTGAAGTGAAGTGAAGTACTCAGTTGTTTTCCCTTCTGGTTTGTGGACTTCTGGAAATATCTGTAGCCGCGTGAAGTACAGAATCAGAAAGAAAGTTATTAAAGTTTGTTTTTTATATTTGTGATTATTTATTTTGATTGCATTAAACAGTATGGTTGATTACAGCAAGTGGAAGACAATCGAGGTACTAATTTTTTTTATTAAAAAATATTTTTTGTTGTTATCTTTCGGTAAAAACTTTCAATTGTGTATCTTGTAGTGTCAATATATTATGTTTCACTTTGACATTGATAATTACTTATTTCTGGAAATTATTTCTATTTATCATTGCCTGTTTTAAACTGTTCTACAACTTTTTCAATTAATGTCACACATTTCAAATTATATGATTTTCTGTCTAAAATATATCGTGTACTTTGATATGTGTCAAACTCAAATTGCTAATTTAAAACATGATGATTACAGGGTTTTCCACGGGTCAGGGAAAACCTGGAAAAGTCAGGGAATTTGAAGTTACTAAAAAAAGTCAGGGAAAATTGTAAATATTGCACCAAATCCTGGAAAAATGATGATACAGACCTGGAAAATGCTTTTTGAGCATGCAATTTATATCGCAAATCACGTTACTATGTTGTTTTTTGTGTTGGGAGCTATGTTCTGTTTTATACTGTGAGCTATTTTTATGTCGCGAACCAAATTTTGTGCCTTGAATTTTCTAAATATAGACCTGGAAAAGTCAGGGAATTTTATTTTTGGAATTGAGTGGGAACCCTGTGATTAATTTTAACCGTAAGTGAAAATGGAATTCATGAAAAATGTATTTAATTTCTAAATTTGGGGCTTCATAGATTTATATTTTGCGTTTGGTAGATTGGAAATTTTATCTATAAATGAAAACCAGAATTTCCAGCTTATCCTCTTTTTTCTTGAACAAAAATTATGAATAGAAATGTTTTATAAATTTCTGTAAAGAGTTTTCCTTGATTATATTAGGTAAAAATTCTTCTCAGTCAAAGGAGTTCAGACAAAGTAGTTTTGTTTTCAGCTGTGGAGAAGCATAAAAATGACCAAATGAAGGTCAAGATTAAATATATATATATATATGTATAAAGGAAAAGAGCTGAGATTTTGTATGTGAGTGAAAGTGTATATATTTTTATTTTTTCACTTGACAGGTATTTAGTAAGTAGTTAATGATTCACTTCAATTTTTACTTTCCGAACATACATTGAAAGTATTGTAATAATGTCAAAAAACCAAATTTTAGATTTTGGTTTTTCTATACATTCGGAGGTCCCCTGAGTCCGTTTTCAATATTTTTATAATGTATGAGTGTGAGTGAACACGCTAGCGCCTAAACGCTTTGTTTGAATGAGCTGTAAGTTGGTACGCATGTTGTAAGTCAAAAATCTGGTCCCACAGGCCATAATGATAAAGAATTTTTCTTTGTGTCCCTGTAAAAAAACTGTAAGTGCTAAATTCACCAAAATCTATACAGTTTGTGCAACTGTGACCTATAACATGTGTACAAATTTTTTGTTCAGATTAAATAAGCGTTTGGACGCTATCACACTTTTAAAAATTTGGCCCCATTGGCCATAATGATAAAGAATTTTTCTTTGTGCCCCCCTGTAAAAAAACTGTAAGTGCCAGATTCTGCAAACTGATTGAGTAATTGTGACCTATAATATGTGTATAAATTTTTTGCTCAATTGAATAAGGCGTTTAGATGCTATCGCACTTTTAAGATTTTGGTCCCATAGACCATAATGATAAAGAATTTTTCTTTGTGTCCCTGTAAAAAAACTATAAGTGCTAGATTCACCAAAATCTATAGGGTCCGTATTATGGTGACTTACAATATACGCACCAACTTTCAGCTTATTCGAACAAAGCTTTTAGACGCTAGCGTGTTCACTCACAGACATACACACACACACATACATACATCATCGTAAAAATTGTGAAAACGGACTCAGGGTACCTCAAAAAACGTATAGAAACAGAAACATCACAATCTCGAATTCAGATTTTTGACATGATTACAATACTTTCCTCACTATAGAGTTCGGAAAGTAAAAAACTGTAAAATTTGCTTTTGGATTAGTTCAAAACCAAATTTTTTCTTAGCAACACATTCAAGTTACTAATACGAAACTAGAGATGGGAATGGTCCCCAAAAAAAAAAACGGAAATTTTGGGGAAAAAAAAACCCAGTTTTTTTTTGGTTTTTTTTTTTCCGAAGGGGTTTATTTCCGCCCGGAAAAATTTGAAATTTCTAGAATAAAATAACATGTTTAAAAATTTATAATATTTACATTCCGATGCTTTTTTCGTGAAATATTTTTTCATGTTTAGTATCTTACATGAAAACACTGACTGTGAACTCTGATAATGTTCATATTTCAAAAATAAAGTTTTAACCATGTAATCAAATGGTAATCCTGAAATATTTAAGTATTACAATGACCTCCCTCCCATCACATTCATTTGAAATTACTTATTCTTTTCAAGTTCCTTTATACAGTCAGTAACAAAAGTATCCGAACACTAGAACATGATTCGACAAGGATTTATTGGTTGGAATGTGCTTTACGTTCCTTCTTGGCGACTCGCGGATAAAGATGCCAACCTTAGTAACCACGGTGTTTATGCGCCGCTGAACGATCGATGTTTGAAATGTGGTAACCTCCCCATGATGTTTTGAAACTATGATTTTCGCGTACGTTATTGTTGCCAAACGAATTTTGTGCATTTTAAAGACTCATAGAGTGTGAGACGTATTTAGTAATATTTTTTTTTTTTTTGGTTTTTATATACGGGTTACTGATCGATGCGAAACGAAATTTCCTACGTTTTAAAGATTCATGGAGTTTGTGTGAGACGTATTTAGTGATATTTCTTTGGTTTTTATGTACGCTTTACTGATCGATGCGAAACGAAATTTCGTATGTTTAAGAGATTCATGCAGAATGCGGGTGAGGTATAGAGTGATGTTTTGTTTGTGGTTTTCATGTACGCTCCGCGTACATACGTGCATATTACTGGTCGCTGCAAAACGACATTTCGTCCGGAGGACATCATTTGGATAAAATGTGCTTTCCTGGAGGGGGGAGTGAATTTTTTTTTGTGTGTGGGGGGGGGGGGGGGGGCAGTGATTTTTTTTTGGGGGGGGGGGTGAATTTTTTTTTTTTGTATGTGTGTGGGGGGGCAGTTTTTTTTTGGGGGGGGGGAGTAATTTTTTTTTTTATGGGGGGGGGGGCAGTTTTTTTTGGTGGGGGGGGGCAGTGTGTTTTTTTTTGTGGGGGGGGGGGGCAGTGTTTTTTTTTTTTGTGGGGGGGGGGGCAGTGAATTTTTTTTTTGTGGGGGGGCAGTGTTTTTTTTTTTTTTTGTGGCGGGGGCAGTGTTTTTTTTTGTGGGGGGGGGGCAGTGTTTTTTTTTTGGAGGGGGCGCAGTGTTTTTTTTTGGGGGGAGCAGTGATTTTTTGGAAGGGGGCAATGTTTTTTTGTGGGGGGGCAGTGCTTTTTTGGGGGGGGAGGGGGGTTCATGTACGCGGAGCGTACAGACGTGCATATTACTGTTCCCTGCAAAACGAATGCTTCGTTACTCATGTCATAAAGCTTTTTCACGACAAGCGGGAGGCACCGAGGACGCGGAGGGCCCTCCGGCGAAAAAGCTTTATGACATGAGTAACGAAGCAAAATAAAGGGATTTTTTTAATTTTACTGATTGCTGCAAAACAAAATTTCGTAGGTTTTATACATTCATGCACAATGCGGGTGTGGTATCCAGTGTTTTTTTTCTTTTTTGGTTTCATATACGCGGACCGTACAAACGTGCATATTACTCATTCCTGCGAAAAGTCACCGAAGCACAGTGCTAGTGCGAAGTTAAATGCTACCTTACTGGCGTATCTCCGAGATTGTCGCCGAAGCGCAATTCTAGTGCGAAGTTAAATGCTACCTTACTGGCGTATCTCCGAGATTGTTGCCGAAGCGCAGTGCTAGTGCGAAGTTAAATGCTACCTTACTGTAAGGTGACCATACGTCCGCGAAATTCGAGGACTGTCCTCGAATTTTGGCCTTTTCTATTTTTTGTCCCCAAAAATTCTTTGACTACTCGGGGACGCTAAATGTCCCGAAATTTAAATATTTGCGTGTATTTTTTCAAAATCACAGTCCATTCCGTGGAGGATCAAAATTGTGATGGCATGTCTCCGGACTACCTGTGGGGGTAAGTGCTAGACTGTCGCCAATTGCCCATTGTACAGCACTAATGAGACGTAAAACCCATCTATTCCAATCCAATCAAAATCACATTCTAATAATTGGATTATCTTGAAAATCAACGGAACTTTGAAATAAAGACCCTCATACTTCATGAGCAGAGAAAGAATCATGCACTACTAATCAGTATATAAATTCTATCTTGCCCGATTTATGTTAAGTGAAAAATAAAATTTGCTTAATGAAATTATTTCTTTAGTTATATAATCGGGAATAACTTCTGCATTTCAGGGAGTGGGGATTCTAAAGATTAAAATGAAATGGTGCTATTTTGTGTTTTCTCCTATCATCATAATCAGGGCCCGACTTAGGGTACCTGGAGCCCCGGGGCAAGCCTATTCTGGGAGCCCCCCTTGCAGTGGCAAAAGAGCTTTTTAGGTTGCAGAATTTCTGCATACGTCTGTAGGGGGGCCCCTTCCAGAAGGGGGGCCCAGGCCATTTGCCCCGTATGCCCTGCTGTTAGTCAGGGCCTGATCATAATAAAGTGTAAATGGGTTCTATAGACTTGATTATTTTAATAATGCTGGGATAGTTTAATTTGCATAAACTTACCTTAGGCTCAGCAATTTTTCATAGAAAAAAGTGATTCAAAGCATTTTGTAATGTATAAATCAGAGTTCTTTTTATTAATAATGCATATAGATATTGGTCTATCGTGTCCTCGAAAAAGTCCCCAAATAGAGTTTTCAAGGTCCTCGACATTTACTTCGATTTGGGGACAAACGGTAATTTGTCCTCAAATCAGTGTTTGAAAATATGGTCACCTTACCTTACTGGCGTATCTCCGAGATTGTCGCCGAAGGGTAGTGCTAGTGCGATGTTAAATGCAACATTACTTGCGAATCTCCGAGATTATCGCCCATAACGCAGTAGTAGTGTGACGTTAAATGCACTGTGCTTATCTGGGTTATATTTAAGGTTATTGTTGTATTCTCTGTTTGTTTTTTTTTGGTCCTTTCAGAAAGAGTCTGGTATTTCGATTTGTTTCTTTTGTTTTTTTAATTTTGGCAACAGTAGGCCGTTTCATTGCATCATGTGTCAGGCAAGGGACGCACATGTTGTTTGTTGTTTTTCTTCTGTGAAATTGCGATTTATTTTAAATTGATTATTTGTGTTGAATATCATAAGAAATACGTTTGAGTACGGTTTGCAATTGTGTTGATGTGGTTGGTGTACATGATAAAATCGAAATCTCCAGAGATTATTTTCTTCGTTTTTCCAAGAGTTTCGTTTTTCAGTGTGCCGCTTTTCTTATTTAGGTAAAATTGTCATTTGTTGGTTTTGTAAAATTGAATATTTAGATTGAGTATCTTAAAAAAAAAGCTTTTGAGTAGCGTTTATTGGTTTTGTACTATTGAATGTTTATGCTAAAAAAAAGCTTTGGATTAGTGTTTAGAGTGATGCTAGAGTGGTTGGTGTACATGATTATATCGTTATATGCAGAGGGGATATTTCTTTTTTTCGAGGAAAATGCTACTTTTTAAGAAAATTATAAAACGGGTAAGTAAATAAACTTTCTTTTTTATTTAAATGCTTATTTATGTATATTAAGTTACTTGTGCTGTTTTTGTTTTGTAATATTTCTTAGATTTAGTTGATAACAATTGTTAAAAATTTGTATTTTTCTTTACTCAAGTATTTGTAAGATATTTCTGACGCTTTATGTTTACATAATTGCTTTAAAGTACGTAAATCGGCCCTTTTCGAAAGGATGGGTATGAAAACCGTGCTTCCAGTCCGGAAAAATTTGTATTTTTCTTTACTCAAGTATTTGTAAGATATTTCTGACGCTAAATTTGTATTTTTCTTTACTCAAGTATATGTAAGATATTTCTGACGCTTTATGTTTACATAAGCGCTTTAAATTGCGTAAATCGGCCTTCTTGGAACGGTTATAAAAACTGGGAAACCGTGCTTCCTGTCCGCCATTTTGGAAAGGACGGGAGAGAAAAAAAACACCGTGCAGACTCGGCGAGTTCGGAAAAAAATCGCCAAGAAGGACCGTAAAGCACATTTTTACCGATTTATTTAACAAAACAGTATTAACTCTACTTTTTCTTTATATAGGAATTTTTGCGAGTAAGAACATGATTCGACAAGGATTTATTTAACAAAACAGTATTAACTCTACTTTTTTTATATAGGAATTTTTGCTAATGTTTACTTTTGTTATCAACTGTACTTTCGTTTTTTTTTTTTGTTTTTTTTTTTAAATATATATCCTTAGAAATTTTTATTTATGAATTCATCAACCGTGTATATTCATTTTAATTGGAGTGTAAAGATTGATATATATTTATTTACCAACTATGTGAAAAAAACCAGAGCCGTGAATCTGTGCATTTAGCATCCGTGCGTTTAGCGGAGGTGCCTGGGTTTGATTCCCGGCTCTGGTTTTTTTTCACATAGTTGGTAAATAAATATATATCAATCTTTACACTCCAATTTACTTAAAATGTATATATCGTTAGACTTGTCTAACTGTATTATTTTAGTGTGTGTGGATATATATTATACACACACACACATAAATATAAATGCATGTAACAGCAAAAAAAAAAAAAAAAAACCCTAAGCAACTACTTTCTATCAAAACGTTTATTTCACAATTTATAAAAATTACATGTGCAAAAACCTACTTGATTTATGTCCTTTACATCTTAGTTAATAAGTTTTATATTATATATATATATATAATAATAAATAATAAAATATTCATACTTATTAATTAAATACCTTATTAAAATCTTTAAATACTCCGAGCTTTTCTATACATTTCGGCACACAAGTCGGGGCCATCATCAGAGCTCGGGATGGCCCCGACTGGTGTGCCGAAATATATAGAAAAGCTCGGAATATTTAAGGATTTTAATAAGGTATTTAATTAATAAGTATGAACTATAATCTTTTTTTTTTTTTTTTTTTTTTTAACTTTTTAATGTTTAATAAAATGTTGTTTTAAATTTCTGAAGTTCAATTAAACTTTTATTTTATCTTTGTGATTAATTTCATTTTCAGTGAAAATCTGTATTAACAGTCCAGCATCAGGCCCAGTAAATCGGTAAGCCTGACATGCAATCAGGTTTAGGTCTAGTTGACTAAATTTTTTCTCTTGTGTATTAAGTTCGGCTTAGGTTAACTGATTTATTTTTCTTATGGGTCAGATTTACTGAATTTTTTTCCTGGGGGCTGGGTTGTTTGATTTATTTTTCTTGTAAGTCGGGTTCGGATTAGGTTGACAGAATTTTTTTTCTGTGGGTTAGGTTTAAGTTTCCAATGAGTCAGGTCAACTTAAGAACATCTTTGAAAAAATTTTATCATAATAAACAGAAATTTGTTTGATATAATCAAAAACATACTAAATATTCCTATGATTAAATATATGTGCATGCAAATTATTGCATACATATTGCAGAAAGGTAATAAACAAAGAAAAATCATATATATATATATATATATATATATATATATATATATATATTAAACTTAAAGCATATTTTTGTACTCTTAAAGTACATAACACACACAAATGGTTAAAAATTATTAATATATTTTTCAGATTTTTAAATTTATAACTTAGTGTATTAGTTCCATTTAAAAAAAAAAATAATAATAAGTGATTTACTAACTATGTAACAATGAAAATTAATTTTATTTTATAACTTTTAAAAGATTTGCATGATTTTCAGATGAATCATTAAATTTAGTTTAGTTTTTGGTTTCGGATATGAAAAAATCAAATTCGGGTCAGTGAAAAAAAAAAATAATTTGTTGATTTGATTCTAATCTAAATTCATTTTATTAATGCTGCTGGGAGATGAACATTCCATAAGAATTCACACCCTATGCAAAATTAATGGTTGAAAGATGATTTGACTAGTTTTTGATATTTTGTACAAGGTACTGGCAGTTATGAAGCAGAAAGGCTCAATTTTTAATAGTAAAAGCTTTTTGTTTGTTTCAGTTAAGAAAAAATAATATGGATTGCAATCATTTTTAAATATTTAACACTTGATATTTTCTAAAATATTATAAATACTAAGAAACCCTATTTTTATCTGTAAAAATTCAATTTTCCCCATTATTTCCAAAAGAGTTTTCTTGAAACTGACCTATTTTACCCCACCTCACCCTACCGAGTAGTTGTAAGAAAGAATAAATGATGCATATATGAAGAAATTTGCACATATTGAAATTAAAAAAAGGGCTTTTGAACATAAAATTTAGTTAAATGGTAAACAGCATGCTTTCATGCAGAACTTTTGTAGTGTATATATACAAAATTAGGTTCATTGCTATATTTTAATACTTTCAGCATAGTGGATTACTAAAACCATAACTGATAACTTTATTCTTAACATCTTTTTTAGATGCAAAATTATTATCCTCAGATAATTCTTAGAGAATATAAAGTTACTATGCACAAAGACTTAATTTAAGATACATGAAATTTACATATGAAAGCAGAACATTAAAATATTTTATAATTTCAAACATGATAGGCTTCATTAATGTTCAGATTGTAGAAATGTAAAATGATAGGTAGTTTTGGGCCATAATTGGAAAAACAACAGATTTGATTATGAAAATACTTTTTAAATAACATTTTAGTGTACTTACCTTTTTTATATATACCGTAAAATGCCATAAAAGCCTTTACTCGATTAAATGCCCCCTCCTCTTTCCACATTAAATTTTTGTTCTTAAAATACTAAATAAACGCACCTTTTGCTCAATGGTAGACTGTATCCGAATAGGTGATAGTTTTTTACGTTATTTTATAGTATAAAATTCAAAATCAATCTTTTCTTACCAATTTGAAAGTGTCTTACTTTCATTTGTGCAAATGTATAACTAAAATTTTGTGTTAATATTACATAGAGGTTCTTTTTTTTTCTAAAATATTTTATTTTTGTCTGATTTATAGATACAATTTTATGTACTAAGTTTTTATAAAATAATGTATATTACATACGTACAAGATAGTTATATATAATTAAAAGCTCATTTCATGAATCATCTCTATACTAAGTTTGGTAACAGCCCGTTTTAACTGCAGAAAGTTGTTATAGCAAAAATTTTAATTATAATGACTCTGTATTTATATTTTTTTAGTTTAGTTATAAAATAAATATCTCTCATTAACACATTTCTTTTGATAATGCATAAAAATAGTGAAATTTCCACAACTACTCTGTATTGGCCGAATACATAGCCTAAATTTGGCCTAGTAGCGAGTACTCAGCAAATAAGCCAAGTACCAAGTATATACTGAGTACTCAGTACAGCTCTAGTAGTAATCAATAGGGAGGGGGCTTGAGCCCCTTCTTTTCCTATGCCCCTGTTCCATACTTCAAAAATAACAAATTAAGTGAATTTATATTAAGAAATTGTCTTATTTCAGATTTCTGATGATGAAGATGATACTCATCCAAATATAGATACGCCCAGTTTATTTCGATGGCGTCACCAAGCTCGTCTTGAGCGTATGGCTGAATTTCAACATGAGAAAGATGAATTAGACAGAGTTATATCAGAGTAAGAAAGATAATTAACATTAGTTATTGTAAATTTACTATTCACAAAAGATTTTTATTGAAAACTATAATATTTTTTTTCCAATTTTAACAGCCTTTTCTTTTCATTTATTTATAAAAACAGCAAATGAAGGACAGCCCTAAAGATTTTAAATAAAATGATTATCATAAATTAAAACAATAAATTTTATAATTAGAATTTAAGTTATTGATAATTTACCTGACTATAAATTAAAATAATCATTTCAATTCATAGTTGTAATTATTAAGATAATACCTTGCTATAAAAAATGACTTAACATTTTCAATTTCAGATATTTCATCAAATATCTAAAATAAGTGCAGTCGACTTTCTGAAATCTACAGTAGTTGGGACCAAGGCTTTTGCAGATTATAGATCATTGTTTTGTTTACATAAATTTCTCTTTTTTATTAGAGTACTAGCAGGCTACGCCCGCATCGCTGGTCACTATATTTAAATGAATTTTCAAAGGAATTAAATGTCTATTTATTTTTAATGTCACATTATAAATAGGAACTAAAAAAATTACATTAAAATCGCTCTGAACCTCGCTTCGGGTACCCGCTGCCTACATAAAGGACTTTCCCGGGCACTTCAATCTGGGTTTTTATCAAATACATGTGGATATGCTATTAGCTAAAAACTATGATTTTAAAGATGACTGTATCTCAGCCTCTATTAAATATTTTAGTTTTTGAAGCATGTATTTTATAATCTTCTCTCTTTATGCTATATTACCGTATGATTCCAGCACGAATATTACGCAATTATCTACTTCTGCCCACTATCACCTACTCCCCTTTTAAACAATTTTTTTATTTTGAACGTATGACATACCAGTCTATTTTTTCTATTGTTAAAATCTAACAATAAATATTAAATTATGTAACGTTTGTGGTATGTCAAAATAAAACTAACAAAAATTCATGATTTTAGGTTGAAGTTTTCTGAAAGTATTTAAGAATAAGAATTTTCATAATATAATCTCCCTCTTCCCAGGAAAGAATAAGCTAAAGGACTTTCACAAAGGCTTAAATATTGCTTCAGCATTTTAGCTAAAATGCTGCACAAATTTTTTTGCCAGGTTAAACATTGTATGCAGTACAACAAAACAAGTTTTTCATTTTATATAAGACAACAATTTATATTTAAAATAGGTGAATTATAAAAACAAAAAATTACTTGATATATTTAAATGTATAAGAAATATATTTAAAATTTTTATTTTCTTATGTAAGTATTCATTTTTGTGGAACGACTTGATACCAAAAGTAGACATTATATGGTTTACAGTTTAAGCAAAACAGCACATTTTAAACTATATTAATTTTATATATTTTTTTAGAAATCAACGCAAGCTGTCAGATATAAGAGAGAAAATAAAATATGCAGAAACTAGTACTGAATTTAATATGGAGGAGTTGAAAGCAGAGCTAGCAAAACTTGAAGCAGAAGATAAGAAGTTAAAACAGCAGAAAGAAGAACTCTTAAAAAAAGAAAAGGTTTTTATATTTTCATTATTATACGGTCATCATTTAATTCTGAACTATAGATAAAATTAAAAATTATTGTAGTTGATTGGCTATTTAAATGTTATTCTAAAATATTAAACTTTTACAGTTAATGCCATGGAATGTTGATACTATTAGTCATGAAGGATTTACAAAAACGGTAAGGTTTTTTTTTTAAGTACTTTTTCATGTAGTGTACTTCATATCTATATGTCCTATATGTATCAATTTGTCTTTAATTTTAAAATTAAGATTGTTCTTTTTTTCCTCAATTTTTGTTATGGTTTTAGTGAGGCAGATCTGAAACTAAGCTTTAAACATCTTGGTGTAATTTTTGCTTATGAATTCAAATGACTCTTATCCAAAAATGCTTTAATTCTATGAAAACAAACATTTAAAATACCTTGTAAAATCCTTTCTAATTACTAGCTAATAAATTTCGGACACGCCGTGTCCATCATCAGAGCCAAGTAATCTTTCTTGACGTCGTTCTTCTGGAGGAAACCTCGTTGTTTACTTTGCCGGGGAACTCTTGCAGCCGTTGTTTCGCTTCACTTCTGTAGTAGTTGTTGCCAGGCGGTAGGGATGAGATAGTGGCAACAACTACTACAGAATAATGAAGTGAAGCGAAACAACGGCCGCAAGAGTTCCCCGGCAAAGTAAACAACGAGGTTTCCTCCAGAAGAACGACGAGAAAGATTACTTGGCTCTGATGATGGACACGGCATGTCCGAAATTAATTAGCTAGTAATTAGAAAGGATTTTATAAGGTATTTTAAATGTTTGTTTTCATATCAGTTATCCTTTTCTTTAAAATAAGATTAAATGCTTTAATTCTATTTTTCAACACATTTTCATTTTCCCAAGAACTTTTAACTCAGCTATTTTGATTTATTAAAATCCGTATATTTTTTTAACATTCAGTTTTTTAGCCATCCATAATTAAAATTTCTTAGAAAATAGATTTATTTTGTTAATTATTATCATTATTATTTTGGATGAGTGGGACGGACATGTTGTAGATTAAAATTGTAACCATCATTTTTTTTTTTTTTTTTTGAGAATGACCCACTTACATATCATTTGGTTGACCTTAAAATGAGTGCAAATTCATGCTAAGTATATCATTACTATCAGGCTTTGCCCACATCACTGGTCACTATATATAAATAAAAAAAAAAATCTATTTGTTCTTCATAAATAAAAAATTAAAAAACTCATTGAAATTACTCAAAAATTTGCTTCGGGTCATCTGCTGCCTTTGGCAAGTCCTTGTCATTATTGCTTAAAACATCAATGCCTTACTCTTAAAATTTAATTTGGGTATTTATTGAAATTTTCAAACAGACAATTTAGGAAAAAAGTATCTTTTTCATATTTAAATTGCAATTACACTAAACAACGCTATACATAGTATTTATTATCAAGTAATTTAAAAAAGGACATTTTATAGTGTGTTATCCCACAAATTCAAAATTTATATGGTCTAATATTAACACAGAGGTAGATTTTTGATTAGTCAACGGTTATAAATAGCTGTTGGCAAGATTGATGGCCCAGTCATTTTCAAACCTGTGACCCATATAAAAGTATTGTACTTTAGCAATACATTTTTGAATTTATTTGCTATTTTTATACTTTATTGCGAATAATCAACGTCCTTGATGATATTTTAATGAGTGTGATAAAATTATATTTAATCTTTGTAGTTACACAAGTGTTAGAAATTAGCCGTAAAATGCAAATTTAACAAATCAATTATTACTCATAATGTTGTTCACCATTGCTTATCATTACGCTGAGAAGAAATTTTGATTATTTTACGTCATAATTGAAAAATAACTTATTTATTACATTTTTACATTGTTGGGAGATAAATTGCTTTAATTTTGGAATACTTTTTAAAAATAAATATGCATGATTATTTATTTTATATCATGCTTTAAATACTTTGAATTCTCTTATTGCATGCTGTTTTACGTATTTATTTCTTAACATATGAGATATTTACATTATTTATTTGCTAGCTATTAGTTTTTAAGTTCTGTTGTGCAATATATTTAATATGTTAGATCTCAATGTATTTTTTTTATATATTTTAAAATACATATTTAAAATAACTAATATAATTTTTTTTTCTTTTTTTTTTGCTAGTACGCAAAATGTATCAGATTTCTTAAAATAAATTAATAAAAATAAAGAAAATGAGGTGTATATTATTTGCTGACATATGAAATATAAATTTCTTTTAAATAATAATTGCCATAATAAATTTTATAAATAATATTTAAATAAGTAATTATTTTTATTTACATAATATTTTAAAAAACCTAAAAAAAAAAAAAAAATGAAATAAGCAAATGTAAATAAAATAAATAAAAACATTTTTTAATTTCTAAAGATATTAGTTAATACTTTTACAAATTATTATTAATAAAATTTTTATTTTTAATATTTAACTAATTCATTAGTATTAATAATGCGTAATTGAAATAAATAAAATATGTATTTTTAGCTTGTAAAAATGTTACATAAATATTTTTATAAATAATAAAAAATAATTTCTGTACTTCTGCCGTTGTTTTACATTTATTCATGAATTACTTGACAAAAACTAAGATTACCATATTTTTGTTAAAAATTTTCTAGCTTTTTATATATAGAATGTATGTCCTCAGAAAAAATACGGTAGAATTGCTTTCAAAATCAACGTATTTTGCTTAATATAGAAATATACAACAAAAAATTCCTCTGTTTTCCGATAGAAATTGAAAAAGTAACCATGTCGAAAAAAATTAAAACAAAATTCTTTTTTTGTCCAATTCTTTTTCTCTAAGACGAAATAAATTACATATTCTGCATTACTTTCTGCACAAATTTAGCACAATTTCCTTTCATTTATGTTGTTTAGTACAGCATCAATCGCGAAGAAAAAAGCATTACATTTTATGGGGATCGCTCCGAATTGGCACTAAAATGGCTGACTTTTGGTCAATGTCCAGTCTCTCTATATGTAGGGTTCCTATTTTGCCTCCATTTATGGGAAAGTTATATCTTAGCTTTAATTGTGTATAATTGCACAAAACTTAAAGGATTTTTCTGAAAAACTTTGCTGATTCAATTATGGTTTATGTCATTGACAGGATATTCTTTCAGTAGCAGAAACAGTGCTGCATGGCAGTGAATGCTCTAGATCAGCGGTTCCCAACCTTTTTAGTTGTGCGGACCACAAATTTTATAAAAAAGACTTTGAGGCCCACTAACTACTTAATATACAAGTAAAAAATATAATGGCAGATAGATACCTATATATGTTATATATATATGTATATACTGGGCAGATATATCAGTAATTAGTAAAAGATACTGTACAAGAATTAATAATAATAATAATAATAATAATAGTAATAACTTTATTGTATTTACTTAGCTGTTACCTCTGTAATAAATTTCAAAAACAAGTGATCAAAAAAAAAAATCCTTAATGAGATTTTTTACGTTGTTTGTCCTCCCCGAGTGAGTCAATATCTGTATTGAAACTGGATAGTTTTAACCTCAAATCCCTCTCAACATTCAATTTATTACTATATTTATTTTTCAAAAAAACTAAACTTGAAAAAGCTCGTTCACATAGATAGGTTGTTGAAAAGCCCATCAAGTGTCTCAGTGCAATTTTTGCAATAGCTGGATAATCTTGCCAAACGTTTATCCAAAACGTGACCAATGCTGTTGTTTTAAAAAGTGATTTTAGAGTCTGGTCACATGATAGTTCTATTAACGAGTTTTCCCCTCTTTAAGATAATTTCAATTTTTTTAGATAATTTTCTTCAAAGGGATTTCTGATCAATTGGATTTCATCTGATGAAATCCCTGAACAACAGCCAACGCGTTTTCCTTATTGACTACTACGGACCACGGAAATCTTGAGTAACACCACATCTCACTAGTGAATCGTCCTGAAAAACTGGTATTTGACCTCAATATTCCACGGCCCAGTACCGCACTGACCGCGGCCCACTTGTGGGCCGCGGCCCATGGGTTGGGAACCGCTGCTCTAGATTATGTAAATCTTGGCAGGATAATTTAACAGTTCAAATAGAAATCTAGGTTTAAAAATACAAATACAAATTCATGTTAGGTCTCTAGATTAATGCATTTGTTTTAATTTATTTTTGTTATAGATGCAAATTTTAAATATTTCATAAATTGATAATACTTCTTGTGATACCAGATTTGGTCCAGTATTTCTGGATCAGAGGTAAAATTTGTTTCGCTACAAATGCAGAAAATTTTGCGAATGGGTTGGTGCTATTATGCTGCAATTTTCCCTGTGTGCTGAAATTCTATATCTAAGCTTCTAAATAGCATATAAATGTAGCAAACTTTGATATTTTAAGATTTTTGTGATGGAAAAGGATGCCGACTTAATTTGGGTGTATGTTGACTAACAAGTGGCGTTTCAAATATGGCTCTATCACAATATATATTTGTTAAAATTATGCCCAACTCCACAGTGTTTCTGGTATGATACTATTGTTATTGGCACTAGATTTAAATATCACTGTATCTCAATCATTAGTGAAAATTCAAAGCATAAAAATAATCATCAAAATATTAACTATACGCTTAAATTTAAGTCAAGGGGAAAAAATGAGACATTTGAAATAATAATAATAATAACAAATAAAAATAGAAAATTTTAATGGAAGTTAAACAATTTGCCAAAGAAATAAAGAAGAAAAGGCAGTGAAATATAATAAAGAAATTAATATTAAAGTGAAAGCACAAAACATTGTACATCATTTAAAATATACAAAATATATTTGCATTTTAGGATGCAGTTGCCACCACATTAGCAAGTTAGATCAACATTAGGCAATTAGTTTGGTCCGTATAATAGAAAAGTATTTTGTTATTTATCTGAGTGCCGTGAAGCACAACATCGTGTTTTGTCACTTTTAGCAAAATTAATTTAATATTTTCCCATTTAATCGAAATTACTTAAGTTTTAAATACTTTCCCGTTTCAAGCCGTAAGTTTGCTTTTCAGCAGCACTTCAAAATTCTCTCTCTGGCTCTTCAATCGCGGACCCCACTTTTCTCCCGTTATCGTGCACAGCAGTTGCACTTCATCTGTCACCCTACTCTCTGGTCGCTCTGCGCAGTGACGTTCGGGGCTCGTGAGCATGCCCGTGATGCACGATCTTTGCAGAGCACTTGATGGCAAGACATTGACGAGATAGTATCTCACGTGCCGGCGATCGTGCCGCGTGCGGCCCGAGGAAATGCCACTGATGTTAATTCTACGTAGTGAACAATCTCTTAAATAAAATAGATTTAATTTTTAATTAATAATGTAAGATTTTGAACTAACAATGCATAGCGTATCCTTATTTAAATTGTGTTTTTCGATATTACGATGAACATCAAGGATTAAATTGGATTTAAAATGCATTAGACTCCAAAGCCACATGTGCAGCTGAGATCGAATTGGGTCAGCCATCGAAATGATACAGGTCGACATCCTTCTAATGAAGTCCTGAATAAAATAATTGGTAACCAAGATACTTTTGCTTGATTTGCCTCCTCTCCACGGTAAGCTCTTTATTTCTTTTAATTTCATCGCAATTTCGGCGCATCACCAGCGAGCAAAAATCAATGAACCTGGTAATCATGGAAATACGTACTTTAGCTAATTCTTTTATAACATACAGATAAACTTTTACAATATTAATGAAGAATCCAATATTATTAGCCATCAGATATAGTTACACTTTGAATTTACATAATATAACCTCAAACTTTATGTAATCCTATAATTTCTTATTTTTCTACTCTTCAACACTGAGTGAAAAAGATTGTGAGATGAGTTTACTTCAATAAAAAATAAGTAATGTACATTATGTTTTTCAAATTTATAAAGATTATGTCTACTTTATATATTTTTTCTTTATGTACTTGGAGTTATTTGGCTATTTTTATTTGTATTTAAATTCTTTAGGTATTGAACAAAGCTCCTCCTCGTCGTAATACTGACGAATTAACTGAAGAAGAAAAAGCAGAGAAGCAGGTTATGTATTGTTTTGTTAAAGTTATTTACCTCTAATTGCTTATATTTAATATTATGTTTTATTGTAATTATTTTATAAACATATTAAAAACGTTTAAAACCTACTTATACTTTTTCACTTTCAGCAGAGTACTTGCAGGAGGGTCCCCTCCCTTCATCAGTGGTTCCGTGGGAGCCACTTTCCTTCAACTGCTTGTTTCTTGAGCTTTGCTTCAAGACCTGGCACCAGTTGCGGTCAGCATTTTGAGCCTGATCATTGCCATTACTTGATTTGAAATTAAATAAGATTTCTATTGTTTTGCGATTTAGAGCATATTTTGTATTATTATAGTTGGACATATGCTTTGAATCGCAAATCTACAGAAACCTTATTTAATTTTCCAAATTGTGTAATGGTAATAATCCAGCCCAAAACGTTGATCACAACTGGTGTCGGCTCTTGAAGTGAAGCTCAAGAAACAAGCAGTTGAGGGAAAGCTCCCACGGAACCACTGACGAAAGGAGGGGCCCTTGCCACAACTACTCAGGCAAAAGTGAAGAAGCATAAGTAAGTTTTAAATAAATTGAAATTATTTTAGTTATAGTGTAAATATTAAATAATAATTAAAAAGTAATAAAGTATACAAATAGTGTAAAAAAATGTGTACTATTATTCAGGTATATATAAGCAGTTTATATAGAAAATTTAAAAGTAATTGGATTAAAATTATAACTACTTTATTATATCTAGCTATTTTTAATTCAAAACCTACATATAAAACTTAGTTACTTTACGAAAACTTTAAAGTTTATTTCACAAGTACAGCAATGGGAAAACTTGGAATTTTAATAGGTTAAAAGGAGAGGATGTTTTACAACTTTAAGAAGGATGTTTTGTCAGAGAGGGAAATGTAAGCAAGTTTTCAAGCTTCTAAAACTATCACTGTTTCCTATTTAATTTGGTTTCATAAGGTTAAATATAACAAGAAAGGTTCATGCAAATGGGTATAACTATTAGGTCCAAATTCAGCTTATCAGTTGACTTAAAAGCTAAGGTTATACTTCTTCCATTTCACCCTAATTTAAAATAATCTGATGTGATATACACTTGACTTTCTCTTACCCTGAAATTCAATACTGTTAACGACAAATTCAATAGTTATAGGTAAGTAATACATACTGTTATATAAACTTATGTTAAAAGCAATTCAAATTAAGCTTTGGGGTAGATTTATTTAGCAAATAATTCTGTGGGAGGGGGGGGGGGCTACTGCCCTCTTAACCCCCTGTTTGGATATTGTAGTCTACATTTATAACAAATTCAAAGCTATTATTAAATTTAAAAGTTCATTTCAAATTAATTAGACAGCTTTCAAGTAACAACCTTATCAGCATTTGAATTGCTTGAAACCAGAGGCATGGTTTAAACCAACTTTTTTTTTTTTCCCCATAAAAACCTGTTTTTTTTTTTTTTTTTTTTTTTTTTGTTGTTTTTTTTCCCTTTCCAAAAAATTCAAAATCTTTATTATATTGTCCCTACTTTAACTGAGATTTCTAAATCACTTATATATAAATGACTTTTACTTTGAATTCAATTTATTTCAATTGTAATCTTGCTTCAGAGATGGTTTTAGTGAATGTAATCCCTGTAAATGACTGGTAAATGATTTTTATACAATATTCTACATAGAATAACTGTTATGTATTTAAAAAATACATATTCATTTCTTTTGGTTTAGTATAACCTAATGATATTAAACTATTTACCTGCACCCATAGACAAAAATTATATTTGGATTCTCTTGGATGTCCCTGTACATGAACCATGTGTTTGATCTTAACGAAGCTTAGTGTAACATCACTGTATAATAGAGATTTAGGATACCGAGTTTGAACTTCCCTCTGTTCTTTATTCTTGAGATATGCTTGTAACAGATATTCACACAGATCAACCCCTAGAAATATGTTTTTTAGATTCAGGGAACCTTAAAACATGTAAATATAACAAAAACTCATTTTCATAAACTTGACCCAAACGCAATACTTTCTTAACCATATATATGGGTAAAAGAAAGTAAAAATATTTTCAAGACAAATAAAACCTGTTTTGAGATTATATTAAATAATATTTCAAACTTTATTCAAATCTTTTTTTTTTTTTCTTTGCATAAGATTGGTGTTCTGAGTATTCTTTAGCATAACTGGGTTAATTGAGAATATGTAGGAATCTATTTGATTTAGGAAATTTTATTAATTACTGAAGTGATTATGTTCAGGTAATTTACCTGCTTTTTAGGTATTTTTCATTTTGATCAGGGTTCCCACGGGTCAGGGAAAACCTAGAAAAGTCAGGGAATTTGATATTACTGAAAAAAGTCAGGGAAATATCAGGGAAAATTGTAAATATTGCTCAAAAACCTGGAAAAATGAGAATACTTTTTGAGCATTCAATTTATATTGCGAGTAACATTACTATGTTGTTTTTTATGTTGCAAGCTATATTCTGTTTTATACCATGAGCTATTTTTTATGTTGCGAACCAAATTTTGTGATTAGAATTTTCTAAAAATAGACCTGGAAAGGTCAGGGAATTTTATTTTTGAAATTGAGTGGGAATCCTGTTTGATACCAGAATTCCTGTTTTTCTGGTTGTTAAATTCATTAAAAAAAAAGACTAAAATATCAAATTCATGATTGTTAAACCTAATTAAAACTAATAATTTTAATAATAAGAGGATTGAATCTCCTTGCATTAAATTATATATTGTCTACCCATACAAAAACTTTTTTTCATTAAAATTTCAGGTATTTTTTCATGAATCCACAGTCATCCCTATAATTATTAATGAATTTATTTCTGTTAAGTGATTCCTTTACAAAAAATATTCATAAAAATTTTCAATTTCATTATATATAATTCAGAGAGGCATACTGTTGTAACAATTGCAGCTATCGTAAATCACAAGTTGGATCGTACACTCGGCTGCAAAAGTATCTGATCACTAGCAATAATCCCTATCTAAAAAAGGTACACTTAATACTGCTTTGTCAAATAAATCCTTGTTGAATAATGTTGTTAGAATGACTAAGAACATGACTCGAGAAGGATTTATGAAACAAAGTGGTATTAAGTGTCCTTTTTTTAGATGAGGATTATTGCTAGTGCTCGGATACTTTTGCTGCCAACTGTATGATCTGACTTGCAAGGGTGAAACTTTTCAGGGGCTACCCCTGAATTCAGGGTTTTTGAAATTTTTGCTGTGTCTGAATTTCCTATTAAATTCTTTTATTTTTATAATTTTTTTTCATTTTTAATGTTTAATTTACTGTATAATGTATTAAGAACTCTGCAGATATCACTTATTATAGGTAACCATATGATATATCATTGATTTGTCTTCCCTATCTGCATGCAAGAAACAGTTTTCAGGGTTTATGCATGTTAGGTAGTTTCACTCCTGGACTTGTGATCTATGATAGCTGTGATTGTTACAGTAGTATGCCTCTCTTAATGGATGTGTATGTCTCTAAATGTATGTCCAACTTTTAGAAAAATGAATAATTCAAAGTAAATTGATTAACTTATTATTTAAATTAAATTTGATATAAATAGATGAAATGGATTAACTATTATATATGTCACATTTTTGAGGGGGGGGGATTGAATTTACTCTGACAAAAGTAAATGTGACTAAATTAGGAATCAAACCTGGTGCTGAGCAATATTGAGACACTGCTGTAACCACTAATTTAACATAGCTAAATGTGACTGATAGAGTTAGCTTGATTGAAAGTTGGAAATTTTGATATGTTTTGAAGTAAAAATTAAGTATTATAGATTTTTTTTTTTTCCTGAAATTTTCAAAATTATATAATTGCAGAATCTCATTAACTAATTTAAAATTGTAACTTTGATCAAATATGAACTGCACAATTTCACATTTTGAGTGGAAAGTTAGATTAATTTTAATAAGAGTGAAACACATGACCAGACCAAATATCAAGCTGAGGTGCTTGGAATGACTCAGCAGAAAAAAAAAAAAATTGGAGGGGTTCAAACTTTATTTCATAATGTTGAGTTTTAAAAAATGATGTATAATTCAAAACATTTTGACAAATTAGTTTTTTTGGGGGGTTACCTCCTCCCCAAAGATTAAAAAAAAATTAAAAAAAAAAGAAAGAAAGAAAAAAAAAAAACTTACAATTGCTTTGCTAAAGAACTGACTGAGGCAACAACTGATTGAAACAATTCACCTGAATTATACCTAAATTGTTTTCATGTAGATAAAGGGATTTTTAGGAATCAAGAATAATATGTATTAGTCGTATAATAAGAATTAAAACTAGTTAATTTAAATGTATGTTTTTTTTTCTTTTACAGAGAATATTTGTTAGAGAAAATGAGAAGCTTTTGAAAAAATTTGGTATGTTTAAAAAATATGATGATAGCAAAAATTTCTTAAGGGAGCACCCTCATCTTGCCTGTGAAGAAACAGCCAATTATTTGGTTATCTGGTGTATAAATTTGGAAGTTGAAGAAGTTGGTATCTTGTCAGCTTTTATTTATTATTATTATTATTTTGTGAAAATCTGTATATTGCATTTATAAGTATAATTTTAAGCTTTTTTAATATTCCTACTATCAGGGAAGAGATATTTTCGACTTTCATCGGAATTTTCGACTTTTTAAAAAATTTTCCAAGAATTTCCAATTTTTAACATAAAATAAATAAACAAATAAAAAATTCCCAAATGTAAAATTTCACAAGCAGTATACCTGCAATAACAATCGATGCCTTATATTGAAGCTGTTCCAAAAATTGAAAGAGATAATTAACTAATGATAATTTTTATTTAAATTTTATTTTATTACCTACCAGTATTGGTCAGTACTTTGAACTAGGACAATATATATATATATATAATAATGATCTATTAAGCATACTGGAAGCCAAGCAACAGATACAAGATCACTGAAACACCAATGACCATTAAGATTAAAAATTCTTTGAGAAGTGCAGAAAAATGAAAAAAAAAAAAAAATTATCAGGGGATGAAATACACAAATTTAAAGAAACCAGATTTATTAATTAACAGCCTGCAAAACAAATTATTAAAGTAACACAACAAATCTTAACTTAAATCCATAAACTTTATCAAAATTTAAGAAGAAAAAATTTAAGAAACTTAAGATAGGAAGGAAGGAGGCAGGCGGCAAGACTTGTGACTTGCCTATGGGGTTAAACTAGTTTCACGCCGGCAACACTCCCCCAGCCTGCCACGACCAGAATAGGAGTCAATTGGATTTAAAAAAGAAAAATTTCAAAGCAGATGGATAACAAGGAAACCACGAAGCAACAATGAAATTCACTGATTGGTTACAATGTATTTAATAGTATGATTAGAATTTTAAGAATAGTTGACAACTCAATAAAGAAGAAACTGAAATTTTAATGGAAAGAAAGTTTGCATAGTATTACAAAGTAAATGCAACAAGCCTTCTGCTTTTTTTTTTTTTTTTTTTTTTTTAATATAAATTAAAAAATCGCGGTTTTGCAACTGGAAAATTATTTGATAATTCTTTCCAGTCTTTACGAAAGGGTAATTCTACTACATATCGTTCATTTTTATATTTAACTGTTTGTTTGAATATTGTCATAGCCTGATCATCTTCTTTAAAACAGGGATCATCTTTAATTCCGAAGGATTCTAGTTTGAAAAATTGTTTTATGGTATCATCTATGGAACAATCATTCTTGAGAAGAAGGCACGAATTTTCATTATTGGTTTTCATTTCACGCAGACGACCCGCAGCTACCCAACCAAATTCAGTTTCTCTAAATTGTAATTCATCGTTTACCCTGTATACATTGTCTTTCATTATTCTAAAGAATATATCTGCATTTAATAAAGCGTGAATTTCCTTAGCTTCATTAAAGGAATCATCTGCTAATTTTAAAAATTCAGGAATTTTTAACTTCGAAATGTCTAAATTAACATTTGGTGTTTACCCTGTAATTTTATCACTAACTAAGAATTCAATGGGTTCCTTAAAACTACCACTTTCATTTGAAATTATTGTACGTAATTTTCCTTTTAAGTTTTGTTTCATTGAATTTAAACCTGAAATAAAAATTTGTATTCTTTCTAATTTAATTCCCAAAATCTCTCTCATCTTTCTCGATAATATGTTCTGATCAGCAGCTAAATCAAAAATGGCATTACACTCGATTAATGTCCCATCATACTTCCGTAAATATACCTTTCCAGTGGATAATAAAATTCTCTTTCCATTTTTATTTGAATGATTGCTCAATACAGTATTATTTTGAAGCAAAGAATTACTTTCGGTTTCCATAGAAACACTTTTATTTTCATTATTTGTTTCCGAAATAGATATTTCCTATTTGCTTCCAATGACTGGCGACAGTTTTCGTCCCCCCTTCTTTGTCGTCTGAGAACAAATACTACGAGAATGATTACGCCCGCATTTGTATGCATATGTAGATTTGCACTCACTTTTTTTATGATTTTTTCTTAGACGCAATTCACAGAGTTTATGAAATTTAACAAGTTCAAATCTTTTTTGGGTGGGTTAATTCTAAGAATTTTTCACATTTATATATAGGATGTGAAGTTTTTGAACATATTATGCAATTTTTCTTTTGAAAGCTTTCATTAAGCAAAACAGTTTTCGTTTTAGAAGGAAAAGGGGATTGTTTTTTTATTTTTGTTTCAGAACAATTTCGATTTACAGATAAGAGGACATTTTCTCTTTGTTCCAGAAAACACATAAATTCATGAAATGTGGGAACCTCTTTCGACTTTGTAAATAATTCAAAGGCCTTTTTTGATTCCGTAAAATGATTCCGTATTTTGGCTAAATTATTGCGTACATCGGGAATCATCTTTGAAAAAAAGTGCAGACTTTACCAAATAACATGAAATAAAGCCTATTTCAGCAAATAATTGGGGGATTAAAGTAACTTTATTAATTAGCGGCGAAAGGATTGCGTGTTTCAACAATCAGCCACAAAGGATTATGATTTTCGGAAATTACTTTAAAATAAAGGTAAATTTTGTCAATTAATAACAAAATAATATCGTATTTTAGCAATTACTAAGATACGTTTAAGCATAGTAGATACATTTAAGCATAACCTTTTAACAGTTAGTAGTGAAATGATCCCGTATTTCCGAATTGTGCTGCAAAGTTATTCCGGATTTTGGGATTTAGCTTTGAAAAAAGCACAAATTTCATCAATTAGTGGCAAAATAATTGAGAATTTGAGATTAAACTTTGTAAAGAATACGAATTTCATAGACTAGGGGCAAAAAAATAGCGATCGGCTGCAAAAATATCGTAAATTTCAGGAAGAGCTTTGGGGAAAGATGGGGGAAAAAGAAGCAAATTTTGTTGATTAGCAGCGAAAATAATAGCAGAATTTAAGAATTAGTTGTGACTAAATGTAAATTTTGGCTATTAAAAATCGACAGCTAGCGGTGAGAATAATGCTGTATTTCTGAATTCGGCTGCAAATTTCCTCTACTATCGGTGAAATAATTGAGTATGGGGGAATTTAACTTCAAAAACAGAGGAAATTTTATTGATTAACGACGAAAAGAATTACGTATTTCGGCAATAGATTGCAAAAATATCGTGCATTTTGGGAATCAGTTTTGAAAAAAGACAGGAATTTTATCGATTAGTGGCGAAATTACAACATATTTTAACAATTCGTTGAGACTTTAAATGTAAATTTTGTCAATTTACATTCTTTTTGCATATGTTGTGTAGTTTTTTCTTTTTCTTTTCCCTCCCTGCAAAAGTTTCTAAATAATAAGGGGCATTCTTTTAATTTCTTTTTATATCTATCTATATATGATAATAATAATGTATAGACCTAAAATATATATATAGGGGAGACCCGTGTACCTAGGGCCGCTTTTTTTCAATGCCCAAAAACAGAGCCTTTGACTTGCTTAAAATTATCAAACTGATATGTACATATCTTTAGGAGTAATTACTTCCAATTGGGATTAATATAAATACCAAAAATAATAAATTCCGACAAATAGAATGTTTTTAAAAAAACTTCACTCGTGGCCCTAGGTACAACACCCTCATTGTACCTGGGGCCAGACCTCATTGTACCTAGTGCCATTCTCTCAAATTTAGATTTCACTTTGTAATGAATAGAAAATAAGCATATAAACATGTATTTCATAAAAGGAACAATATCAAATAATATATTTATTTATTATAAAATAATTATCATGTTGCTGCCTTAATTTGAAACACGAATTTTTTCACTTTTTTTTTTCTTTGGGATATTCAAACAGAATGTTTTTTTCCCCTTCAATTTCTATCTTTTTTTTTTTTTTTTTTTTTTTTTAATATGGAGTGTCTCTTGGATTGCTAGTTCTCTCTGATTTTCGGTCACATCTTTTGTTTGATGTGGGAGGTTTTGCTTTAGGTAAAGGTTTTGCTTAGGTTCGTACCTGTTAAAGCCATAACACACGAAAAGATGTTAGATGTTGAAGGTTTCGAAATTTCAATAGGACACGAAACAGAAACATCCAGTTCTATCATTATTGGTTCACTTTCTTCTTGGAAAATCTGTTTTTATTTATTTATTTATTTATTTTTTATTTTTTTATTTATGGAGGGATCTTGTCTTTCAGTCATATTTGAACTTTAATATTCATCCTCAGTGAATGTGTTTTAATTCATTGGCCATATGTCGGATACACAAAGCCTGATAGAATGTTTACAGTAGTAAAGGCCGACGGATAGGACTTGCCAACATTTTCAGCAACGTCATATATAGTGATTGGTTTACCAGGGTTTGCGAACATCCAATTACTATAGACTGCACCGTGTTTCTTAACACTTTCGCGACTGCTGACGTAGATTCACGTCATTTGAAAATTTAAAACTCCACCAGTGGGCGCTTCTTTTGCAATTTGTATGTTATTTGTTTCTAAAAAAATATACACAATATTCATATTTGTACAATCAGTATACTATGGATGCAAATACTTTGATTGGAGAAAGTATAATTACAATGCATATCCATTTGTAATATAAATGTGAATACAGAAAATTTTGTTTGAAAAATTGTAACTTATGAGAAAAATGCCCACAAGCGGACCTTACTGTCAAAAAGACAAAAACATGTGGTTGCGAAAGTGTTAAAAGGTCCAAACACACTGGCCCTAGGTACAAGGCAGTTATGGGGCCCTAGGTACAAGTTTTGGTAACTTCATTCAAAATGCTGTCCACTAAAAAGTCCACAGGCAGAGAGGACTAATTAAATATCTCATGTATTGCTCAATATAAAAAGCAAAATTATACACTAGAAATGAAAGAAAAATATTTGACTTGCCTTTGTAAAATAGCAAAAGAGATCAGCTGCAAAATTTTACTTCAAACCATGTAAATTCTTTTTCTACGTGTAACTTGTCAAAACTTTTTCCTCAAAAATTCAAAAGTAGTTGTAAAAGTAGCAATTGGTGTTGTTACTTTCCCAATTGAGTATTAAAACTTAAAATTAAATATTATTCAAATAAAGTGGGGTGGCCCTAGGTACATGATGGCCCTAGGTACACGGATCTCCCCTATATTATTGCATAAATATCTGATAGGGACAGAATAGGTACTTACTATTCCTTATCTGTAATTTATATAATTTATGGAAAGAAAATACTTGAAGCATCTATATGTTTAATATAATCAATCATATTCATGGGTTCTTTTTAAATTAGATTATAACTAGCGATAAATATCTTTTAAAATTATAATCATATTTATTATTTATCAACTAATTATCGAAAAGGTTACTCACCCTTTCTTCTTTTCACGGCCGACTTGAAACTTAGGGAGTTAGAAGATAATATCGATGACACAAAATAATATTTCTGGAACTTTGGTTTTCAGCATATTTGATGATGCAATGGTACTATTTACAATGAAAATATATGTACAAAATTTGACGATTAATTAACATTTTTCAGATTATTCAGATTCACATAATGAATAACTTTCTGTATATTCAAAATATTCAGTTTTCTTCTTCTTTAATAAAACAGAATCATAATAAATTTTAAGACACCGTAAAAGTGCCTTTCCTTTCGTCTACATCTCTTTTTTAACACTCCACTTTCGAATTGAAAGTGCATCTTATTCTAATAAAACCAAAAAAGAAAAAAAAAAAAAATAAAGCATTCCCGCTGTCGCGTCAGGTGGCCGAAAAACAGAGGGAAAAGAATGGGGGGAAGGCACTGATATTGCAACATCCTCCCACCTTGAGCATGGAAAGATTCTGTACATGCTCAACAAAATATTAAAGAAAAAGGAAAACTGTTTACATTCTAAAATATTCTTAGTAAAATAATAATAAAAAATAATAATAATAATAAACAATATAATATAAAAATATTTCAGAAAAATGTTCAAGTCATTTTGGACTTAAAGTTATATAGTCAGTTTAGATATTAAAGTTTTTTCACTGGTTTGATAATTCTACCAAAACTAGAGGTCTGAATTTGATTCTTGTTTACAATTGTATCACTAAGTTCTAAAGGGCAAATCCTCTGTAATGGTCGTAAAATTTCACCATTCATGGTTTTCAGTTTGGCAAGACGAAATTGTCCATCTTTACCAGGATAGAGTTCCACCACTTTGACCAATGGCCACTGAATGCGTTTCAAGTTGTCATTTTGCACTAAAACTAAATCTCCAATTTTAATATTGCTGTTAGGAGGTTTCTTTACATTGTTAAATTCACGAAGAGATCCCAAATATTCAGTTCTAAATCTCTTGCGAAGATCGTCTTTTAGTTTTTGTCGGTATTCAAATCTTTTTCTCAGGTTATTTCTTTCTATAAAATCCAAGTCAGGTACTCCTGTTTCACGGAGATCTTTCAAAAACATTTCAGGTGTGAGAGGTGTTAAATCTTCAGTATCCTCAGATACATATGTAAGTGGTCGTGAATTCACCATACTTTCTGTGTCGCAAATGGTAGTATATAATTCTTCATAGTTCAAATTGGCTTTTCCTAAAACTCTTTTCAACATTGATTTGATAATGCGAATCAATCTTTCCCAAAATCCACCCCACCACGGAGAGGCCGGTGGGTTAAGTTTCCATTTAATTCTTTTTATGGTGGCAAATTCTTCAATCTGTACCCAATCCACAGAATTTAATTCTTTTCTTGTCGCAACTAAGTTGGTTCCATTATCACTGTAGATGATACGTGGTCGTCCTCTACGTGAAATGAATCTTCTCAAGGTCTGTATGAAATTCTCTGTTGTCAAGGAAGTCGTCAATTCTAGGTGGATAGCTCGAAAAACTGCACATGTATACAGAACTACCCAACATTTGCTGCCATCTTTTAAGAATAGTGGCCCGAAAAGATCTGTTCCTGTAATTTCAAAAACACCAGCTTCTCTCACTCTATCTTCAGGCAGAGGTGAACTCAGCACTTCAGCAGCTTTCGAAGAGAATCTCTGACACTGGACACATCTATGCAGAATCTTTCTAATGGTCTTCCTGCATCTTATTATCCAGAATTTCTCTCGAATTGCTGACATAAGAATTTGTATTCCTGCATGATTCATTTCTGTATGTTCATTTTCAATAATTCTACAGGTTACGTTATGGTTCGCTGGCAAAACTACTGGATATCTAAAATTTTCTGAATCTTTTCGCATTGATATTCTAGTTTGAACTCTGATGACTCCCATTTCATCAACAAATGTACGCAAAGAGGATAAGTTTTTCTTAAAATTTAAATCTTGATTCTGAACAAACTTCATAATCGTAAGTTCAGCCTTTTCAATTTCTTCAACTGTTAAATTGGTCATTACTCTTGCTTCTTTAGGTTTTTTAACATTTTCTTTAAATCTGAGTATCCATGCTGTGACCTTTAACATCTTTTTATACGAGGAACATTTCTCGTAAAAGTCTATGTTTTCCGATGATACATTGGCTGCAGAAACTATTGTTTTTCTTCTCTCTGATTCTATTACATTTAAATCAGGTTCTAAAACTTCGTTAGGCCAAAATTCTGAAGATCTTCTTAACCAAGAAGGTCCTTCCCACCACCGGGATTTTAGGAGAAATTCAGCAGAACAGCCCCGAGATGGCAAATCGGCAGGATTGAGCCTCCCTGGTACGTATTTCCACTTCTCTGGATGGCTGAGGGATCTAATTTCTTGCACTCTATTGTAAACCAAAGGTGCCCAATTTTCATTTCTTTTTATCCAAAATAGAGCATTTAATGAATCTGTCCAAAAATGTGTTGGAATACTCGGCTGTCTTAGATCTGTTTTCACATGTTGCGCTAGTCTTGCTCCTATGGTACAGGCAAGAAGTTCTAGCCTGGGAATGGTGACTGACTTCAATGGGGCTACCCGAGATCTGGCTTGCACAAGTTGGCAGGTAATGGCATTAAAATTTTCTGCTCTTAAAAAAATGCAAGTTGCATACGCTGCTTTGCTTGCATCGCAGAATACATGAAGGCTCATTTCCGTATTCACCGGATCAGGTACAAGAAGTCTTGGAATAGCAATGTCATTCAACTTATGTAGTCTTCTTTTCCATTTCTCAAATTTTTTCCCAACACATTCAGGTAATTCAGAATCCCAACTCACTTTTAGTTGCCAACATTCTTGAAGTAAAATTTTTGGTGCTAAGGTTACAGGACAACTATATCCGATGGGGTCGAATACTTTATGGGCTACTGACAATATTTGTCTTTTGGTAACTGTCTTGATTTCTTCTTGATTTTCTCGCAAATCTATACTTAGTGAATCATTGTTTAAATCCCATAATAATCCCAAAACTGGAACATTTCTTTTCTTGGAGGGAGTAGAATTTTCTTCTGTTGGATTGATAATATTATGCTCCCACCCTCTTAGATCGAATTTTGCAGTACTAAGGATATATTTAGACTCCGAAATAAATTTTTCAAGTTTTTCGACACTTTCTACACTAGTAACACTATTATCTACATAAAAAGATTCTGCTAGTTTATCAGCAGTTTCTTTTAGTTCATCGTTAACCTGTTGCAAGTGGTACTTTAGAGTTGCTCCTAACAAGTAGGGACTACAAGTAAGGCCGAATACTACTCTTCTATGCTGAAAAATCTTAATATTTGAAGGATCACCCTCCTCCCACCACAGGAATCTAAGATATGGTCGGTCTACTTCGCTGAGCTGAATTTGTAGGAACGCTTTACGAATATCTGAAATTACCCCAATTTTTTTAAAACGAAATCTATTAATTACAGAGGGAATTAGTTCCACTAAGTTGGGACCCTTTCCCAAACAATCATTAATAGAAGGAGAGCCCTTTTCTCTCGCTGACCCATCAAAAACTGGACGAATTTTAGTTGTGGAATTTTCTTTAATAACTGCTCTGTGGGGCAGAAAATGTTCATTTAGATTATCACGGTATGGCTCAACTTCTTCAATGATTTCTTCTGCAAGCCATTCGTCAAAAACTGCTTCGTAAGCTTCTAATCTTCCAGATTTCTTCAGTGATTCCACGCAATTCTTCAATCTTCGCTCAGCAATTGGTCTACAGCTAGGTAGTGGAGGATGGCCTTCAATCCATGGAAGGCTTACTTCATATCTGCCGTCTTCAACAGTTTTAATATTTTGGTTAAAATATTCTTCAGCAGCTATGTCTAATTCTTCTCTCGTGTTCTTATTTCCTGAATCCAAAATTCCTAAAGTATCCAGGGACCAAAGATCTGAAATCTGTGCATTGGCCACATGAAGAGATAAAACAACATTTGTACTATCGTTGGAACTAAATTCTTCAGTTTTACCCATCAATGTCCAACCTAATTTTGTTTCAAAGGCCACTAAACCCTTCGAGAGTAATTTACTTTTCCCTGTAAAAAGTTTCCCACATACATCTGCACCAATTAACAAATCAATTTCTCTATTTTTATTTCTTCTAAATTTTGTTGAGTTGTCATAATCTGAAAATTGAATTCCCCGCCTTCTTGCTTCGTTAATCCATGGCCCATTTCGTAATTTAGGTACTTCTGCGCAAATTTTTTCTTGATCAAGAACTTCAAAATTACACAAATAGTTTTTATTTAAATCACTTAAATTTATTCTATATCGTAAATGATCATGTGTTTGTTGTAACCCACCAAACAAACTATGGTTTAATTTTTCTTGCCCTGTAGGTGTATAACCAATTTTCTTTATTATTTCTTTTTTCAAATAAGATTTCTGAGATCCTGAATCAATTAATGCTCTGATAATGTATTCTTTATCTTTATTGATTAACCTTAGCGTTAAAGTTTGGAGTAACACTTCTTGATTGCAAGTTTTGTTGGACAAAGTGGTATTTTCATTTGTAACTTGTTTTTCAGAATTATTTTCTGGACACATTATATCGAAATGACGGCGAGAACAAATACGGCATTTTACAAAGCAGCGGCAATTTTTTGCCAAGTGACCTTTAGAGAAACACACAAAACAATGACCACGTTTCATCAAAAAATCTCTTTTTTCACTGAATTCTTTAGTTTTGAATTCTTTACAATCCTGCAATAGATGTTTTTCGCTATTACAAAAATTACAGAAATATCGTTTATTGCCTGAATTATTATTGTAAAGGCCAGCTGCAGTTGAGGGACGAATTTTGTTTCTTTTTGGTGATTCATAACTTTCTTTCTTATTTGATGTGGTGGAAATATGTTCTGAGTGTTGGGCATTTGAAATTAGTGCAGTAGCTTTTTCGCGACTAACAACTTCTGTTTTTAAAATTTCAATCATTTCTGAAACTTTCCACTGATCATCATCGCCGTATTTTTTCATTATTTCTAAAACTATGTCTGCTGGTAAAAGTTTTATGAAAATTGGGCAAAATAACGTGCTGTAATTTTCTTCTTTTATCCCTAGGGATTCTAGATTTCTTATTTCTGTCTGACATGTGTCCAGTAATTTTCTTAATTCAAATATATCGTTGGATTTTTTTACAGGACAAAGATTTAGTAATTTATTTAAATGTGAATTAATTAATAATGTTTTTTTACCAAATCGATCTTTTAATGTTTCCAGAGCCGCGTAATAATTATTGTTTGTTAGCGTGAAACCTTTTATTGCATCAGCAGCTGTACCACTTAAGTATGTTCTCAAATAGCTAAATTTATCAATATTTGATAAAACTGAATTCTTATCGATTGCTGCTTCAAACTGATCCATAAATCTTTGGAAATCAGTTGGTTCACCGTTAAATCTATCAATGTTTAATCGAGGAAGATTAATATAACCTTGATCTAATTTTGGTGTTCTATTACCTTCTATTACGGGGCTAGTCGATAAAATGTTAGAATTACTACTATTTTTTATTTTAATCATTTTACTTTTTACTTTAGTTTTCCAAATCAAAATATTTGAATTATATTCGTCGCATTTTAAAACTTCCTCTTCAACCTCTTCTACTTTGATATTTTTCTGTATCTCGTCATCTAATGAATTCAGTTCCCTATCTTTTAAATTTAACTCTTCTAAATATTGTTCTAACTCTTCTTCTCCAACATCAATTTCCAATAACCTGCCTTCGATTTTATTTATTAACTTCGTGGTTTGCGCTCTAAGAACACTTCTTTTTTGTTTTTGAATTACACTCATTATGCTAATTATAAATAACAAATCTTTTAAAATATTATTATTTGATCAATTATCAAATAAAATTTCTTCTCAAAGTAGTTAATTAAACGAAAACATTTCAAAGTTATGCATTCATCATATTAATATATAATGCAATAATTCAAAACACAAAGTATTGCACAAACCCAAACTAAAATATTCTTTCGTTTCATTTTTATCAAAGGAACAAATTTCAAGAACAAAACTAATAATATAAATATCATTTATTATTTATTTCAAATGTAAGTGAAAACGAAACTTTTTCGTTGAAACCAAAACTTTTTCTCTTTATTTATATATCATCAAAAGAACAAATTTTCAAATATTCAATTAAAATAACATTTATATTTATTTATTTCGATGTTGGAGAAAGTAATCAAGTCGGCCGTCCCTGTTCTGGGGCGCCACTAATTTAATATAATCAATCATATTCATGGGTTCTTTTTAAATTAGATTATAACTAGCAATAAATATCTTTTAAAATTATAATCATATTTATTATTTATCAACTAATTATCGAAAAGGTTACTCACCCTTTCTTCTTTTCACGGCCGACTTGAAACTTAGGGAGTTAGAAGATAATATCGATGACACAAAATAATATTTCTGGAACTTTGGTTTTCAGCATATTTACTTAAATGATGATGCAATGGTACTATTTACAATGAAAATATATGTACAAAATTTGACGATTAATTAACATTTTTCAGATTATTCAGATTCACATAATGAATAACTTTCTGTATATTCAAAATATTCAGTTTTCTTCTTCTTTAATAAAACAGAATCATAATAAATTTTAAGACACCGTAAAAGTGCCTTTCCTTTCGTCTACATCTCTTTTTTAACACTCCACTTTCGAATCGAAAGTGCATCTTATTCTAATAAAACCAAAAAAGAATAAAAAAAAAAATAAAGCATTCCCGCTGTCGCGTCAGGTGGCCGAAAAACAGAGGGAAAAGAATGGGGGGAAGGCACTGATATTGCAACAATATGTATATTAAAGCTAGCAATACTTTTTAAATATTTGTAGATTACAATTAAAATATTTTTAAATAAAGTTCAAAAATTCGTGAATTGTAAATTACAAGTATTTTACCACAAATCAGCTTCTAATTATTTTATTTAAACTTTTATGAAATTTCAGCTGTTTTGGTCAAGTAGATTTTAAGCTATACCTAATAAGTTATTGCCACCAGAAGACCTGAATTAAGATTGAAAAATGAATTTAGAATTAAAAATTTCAAAAGTCCCAATAAGTATAATTACTAAACTTATTGAACAAGTAACTTCAAATTTAGTACACAATTGTAAAATTTTCTGTAGAATCTTTGAAGTCAAAATTGTGTATTTGTTGGAAATTGAAATTTTAACATTCTTGCATGTTTACATTTGTAAATAATTAAATTAAAATAGACATATATCCAGAAAGGATGGTATTCATTAGTTAGGTAATGAGATAAATAAGTATTCTATTTTTATTTATTAATTTATTTTTTGGACTGTACATTTAATAAACCATTTAACATGTGGTGAAGAAAGTGCCCTTTCGTCTATTAATATGTGCCCTTTTCGATAAATCCACCCTGGCCTTTAAAAAATGTGAACACTAGACTTAAATAATCTAAATGTTTTCACTTTTAATTAAATAATTTTACATGTTTCTTTTTTATGTATACTGCACACATCATTTAGTTTCTCAGTGTATTAATTTTACAAGTAAGAGTAGTTTGTTAATTGTTTTGTGGACAGTTTCTCGATGCATTAAGCAACATATATTTTTTTTTTACTTAATATTATTATTAATGTGGTTATAGGATTATTGATAATTGACTAAGCAAATTACTTTCTGTGTGCTTAATGTTTCTCTCTTAATATTTCAGTAAGTATTTATTTATTTTAATTGTTTCAGAAACATGAATTAATGGAACATGTAGCTCATCAGTGTATATGTATGCAGTTCATATTAGAATTAGCCAAGCATTTAAATGTTGATCCTAGAGCTTGTATATCAACATTCTTTTCTAGGTATGAATTTTTTGTTTAAGTTTCTCTTTCTTTTTTCTTGTATATATTTTTCTTTTTCACATTTATATCTTCATAAGTATACCTTAATGTACAATCATACCATGTAAATAAATAAATATATATATATTTAATGTGAAAATTTGTTCATAAGCTTAGGATGCATTTTCACATATCAGGTGCTATTGTTGCTTCTAAGCAGATTTGGGTAATAATCAATTACAAAGTAATAAAATAATTTTTTACTGCTAAGATTATGATTATCTTTCTTGCAATTAATATGTAATATATGTAAGTCACTTCTAATTATATCTTACAAAAATAATTAATGTGAATCGATACCAATTATGTTTTATCAAAGTATAATTCAGTTTACATTTTATGAAATGTAATTAAATAAAATGTAATGTCAGTTATGTTTCTAAAAATTATAAATGAGTTAATGGAATTATAAAATCATTATATTTTCTGCAATGTAATTCCATCTATATGTGATGGAGTTACAGCTGGAATAATACAGGAAATAGAATATTTCTTACAATGGCTTGAATCTGTTATGCATTTCAGTTAACTTTGTTACAATATTTTTTTAAGTGTAATGAAATATCTCCAATTTATTATGTGTTTATTACAATTAGTATAATCTTAATTCCATTTTCTTAAAATCTAAACTTATATTGAAAATATATTATAATAATAATAAAAACTGCTTAATGTTCAATTGAACGTAATTTTTTTAATAAGGCCTCATTAAAAAAAAATCTACCTTCATAATATATTTTTGTTGGTTTATAATAAAAGTCTGTCATGTTAGTAATAAAACTGTGATGTTAAATACTATAGTATATATAATGCTGTTCGTAACATTCTTCACCATTATTCATAAATAAAAATTTTTTGTAATATGCTTATATGATTCAATAAAATAAAGGAAACTTTAAAAATGGTGGTGGAAAACGCTACAGATAATGTTAACTCTGTATGCAGTTAAATCTGTATACAATCGAACCTTGTTAACATGAACATGCTTAACGTGAATTACTTTTGCCATGAACTGTTTCCACAATCCCCTTGGAAAATGAAAATTATTTTAGTTTTATGACGATTATTTCCTGATAACATGAACAACTTTTTTTCCCCCCTTAGGATTCATGTTAACGAGGCTCAACTGTGCTTTGAAAACATATCGGTAAAATCAATAATTGAAATTAATTTTCAAATAGCTTTGGTTCTGTAAAATATAAATCTGTGGCAATATTGTAAAAGTATTATGAATAATATGCCTTAACCCTATAATATTCACTATATATATTCTTTTGAAAATTGCTAAACTAATTTCAAAAATAGCTGTTAGAAACACAGCTGATCATAAATATAAAGAAAGAAACAATTAGCATTTTTAATTTAAGAGGAAATTTTGGCTTGAAACATCCATATAGTAATCTGATTAAATCCAATAAATCATTTAAATTGGAAAAACTCTTAACAGTTGTTTCAGAGCATGGTTCTCAGTCGGAGGAAAAAACTAGGCATAAGTGCAACATCAAAGTAACAGTGTGCCCTCATGCCTACTATGAAATTTAAATTAACTTCTGCATATGACTTCCTCTGAAACATAATTTATTAAATTTTGGAGTAGTGCTGCTATCTACTGAACAGAGAAGGAACAAAAGTTTAAAAATAGATTAAAACAAGGAAAAAAAAATGTTAAAAATTGTTGTATAAAGGAATTTTTAAATGTTTGGTTCCAGTGCAAAACCATTAAATGTTATAAAAATAATTCTTGCTTTTAGTATCATCTAAATATTAATTATTATTTTAGGATTCAAATGGCTGATACAGAATACAAAGATGCCTTTAATAGTGAGTTAGAAGCTTTTAAAGGTCGTGTGAGGGAGCGGGCGAAAATCCGCATTCAGACTGCCATTGAAGAAGCAGAAGAGGTAATTGCTACTAACTTTTTAGTTAATTAAACATTATGTTGAATTGCATATTTTATTATTATTATTTTGATGCTGAAAACTAAAATCTATTATTTTAGAGTTAGCCTTGAATAATTATTTTGTGCATTCACTTATCAGTTGTCTTTAGCAGTTAGAAAATCTGCTTGCTCATATACATATACCTCATAATTCAGTTAATTCTTCCAGAGAAATATCGAATTTCTTATTTCATTGTTATTGTGATTTTTTTTTTTTTTTTTCCATTAAAATAAATATTTAGTTAACATTTTTAATTATCCTTATTGTTAAGAATTTGTAAATAATTTGTAGTTATTTTTATGTAAATTCATTCAAAGAAGCTTAGTCAGGTGATAAAATGTTAATTTTCAGCTTTTTTAGTTTATTTTCGCTTTAAAATAGTTTAAAAACACGTTAAAAAGTCTCATTGAGGCAGGTAATGGGTTTGGCAACTTTTTCGCTCCTTGGCGACTTTTTTGGCAAGAAACCTTATTATTGATACACCGAATATGGAAGGTCTAACTCGAATATTCTATGAGTTACCAGAACAATCTGTGTTTTATTGAGGGGTTTAAAAAGAGACTCAATGTGGCCAAGTAAGCAGTCTCTTGCCAACTGCCTTACGATAAAGTGCTCTCCTGACAAGTTTCTTTGATTACAGCCTTTCTGTGTGTTAATGCTCTGATACACAGGGTTGCCATGCTACCTGGAAAACTTGGAGAACCTGGAATAGTCAAGGAATTCGAAAATTGACTATAAAAGCCAGGGAATTTGAATATTTTAGCCAGAATCTGGAAAAGTCGGGGAATTTCATATGATGATTGATAAAAAATAAAAAAATTCTGGTAATTATTTTTTTTTTTTAATATCAGTTTTCTCTCTCTCTTTTAGCTTCTGCCATTTGTTTTAACCCCCCCCCCCCCTTCTTTTCCACTCATGAAAGAAATTTCATATCTTGCTTGTAAGCAACAGATGCTATCTCTATGTAGCTTTTATCATATGTAACTTTTGTGTTTTCAAGTGGTACCATAATGATTTTGCTCTCAATACAACTAATGCTCAATATACTGTTAAACTGGAATTTTCTTAAAATATTTCTGGAAAACCTGGAAAAGTCAGGGAATTTAATTCTCCTGTTTGAGTGGCAACCCTGGATACAGTTTGTACTGTGAATTTTCTGTTGACAGCTGTTATCTAAGCTGTGTTTTCTAGTGAAAGTGAAGTTGATACTTGGTGTATAGACCTGTATTCTTTTAGAATTTTCTGTAAATAAACTTCTGAGCTTCTGCTAGTTTCGCCTTTCATTCTTGGACAACATACGAACCCCCATGTGCGTAACATTATTTTAAAATTTGGCAAATTATGAATATTTTGTATGTGTATAATATGTATATATAATATGGTAACAAAGTGATAGTATGTAGGAAAACAGATAATGAAATGCTACCGAAATCCTCAAGTTCTATACATAATATATATGTTATATATACATATATTCTAGTGAAATTGGTCATAACCTCACTTTGATCTTCCCTACCCATGTGTCCACACTTATGTTTGATCCGGGTGCCCACTGCTTTCAGCATCTTAATTGGGCACTTCAATTTGGGTATTTATCTGATGACAGGTGGCTTTATTATTTATCAAGAGCTTTTGTTTTACAGATGGCTATATCTCCTCATTTACTGAAAATTTTAGTTTTATCTCCATATAGTAGTGAGACCTAATTTTTCTAGCCCTGTTATAATAAAATTTATAAGTAAAATAAATTTATAATTATATTATAAAAATTGTAAAAGAGGAATCCCAAAACACTTAATTCAAGCATGCCAATCCCTATACCAAAATATTAATTGATATGGAAGAAGTAGAAACTAACCAAGGAGTTAGACAAGGCTGTGGTCTGTCCCCAACTCTCTTCAATATTTATATTGATAACATTATATGAACGTGGAAATTATCAATAAATGCTGGTATCTGTCTGAATATGTCAACTTGTGTAAATACACTATTGTTTGCAGATGACCCGATCATAATTCAATCAAATGAAGATGACTTTCAAAGATCCGTCTATGTACTTCATAGAATATGCCTAGACTATAATATGAAAATGTCTGTTTCAAAAACAAAAACAATGGCATTTAAGGGCAAAGAACCAGTAAGAACGAAGATCGTTATTGATAATAAAATTATCGAACAGATACAACACTTCACCTATCTGGGATGTGACATCACCTTTGACTATGATAAGGATTCCCAAAGAAAGCTACACAAATTCCAACACATTTGTGGCACTCTCATGAGAACACTAAAAAGAAAAACGAGAAAAGAAACACAGCTAAAGTTTTAAAAGTTAATGGCTGTTCCCACTTTACTGTATGGCTCAGAGACATGGACCCTGAGTGCCCAAGAGAGAAGCAGGATCCAGGCAGCAGAGATGCGGTATCTACGATCTCTAAAGGGCTGCTCAATTATGGACAAAAGTAGGAATGAAGATATTAGAAGATAATTAAAAGTTTTTAACAATATAGACAAGATCAATGAATACCGCACCAATTGGAAAAATCATGTCCAATGTATGACATGCGGAAGACTACCGAGAGCTTGCTTCTACTACATTTCAAGGGGCAAGTGAGACCATGGCAGACCTCGAAAACGGTGGTTAGACCAAGAAGCTAAAACAGACTCCCAGCCTAATCCCTGAAGAAGATGATGATGATTATAAAAATTATACATAAACTGAATTATTATAAATTTTAATTAAAAATCTAATTAGAATCTAGGTAAAGAAAGTTTCATGGTTGTTACACCTGAGATTTATTTACGTCTTGAAAGTTATTTAATTCTGTAGAATACTATTTGTGTTTATATTTGTGTTAGTAGAATCAAATCCATACAAATTTGCTGATTTGCAATTTTGTTGTTGAACGTTGTTATTATTATGTAAAAAACTATATTTAAATTAATGACACAAATTATTTTTAATTTTCTTTTGAAAGGTAAAATTATATATCTGACAATTTTTATTTTTTCATTCATTTTGAAAATAGGAAGAAAGACAGAAAAGACTTGGTCCTGGTGGCTTAGATCCAGTTGAAGTTTTTGAATCATTACCTGAGGTATGTTATTTTTATTTTAGGTTATTATATTTTAACTAGCAAGCCCGTGTGAAATTTTTGCACTTTATCCCTTTGTTACCTTTAAAATTTAAAATCTTTATTAATATTTCTCTAACGTGGACCAGTTACAAATAATTTTTGTCAAAACGATATGATAGTGGAGAAATTAATAAAATAAAATTTTTTTAAAAATTAACAATATTTAAACACGCGTACACAGCTCAATGAACTAATAAGAAAAAATGACGACATTTGTATGATGACATTATTTTATGGTAAAATGTATTTTTAAAAGTTGCTTCTTCAGAATCTTTGCAAGCTTCATTTTAAATCTAGCAATATTTTAAAGATATATACACTATGAATTATTACCATAAATTTACTAAAAAATTCAATCATAAAAGTATCAAAATAGGATTTTTTTTTTTTTTTTTTTTTTACAAAAATTATGTCAAAATAAATAAAATGTCATTGCACTCTTGGCGATAAAAATTTTAAAGGCGTCATGGGGGTTATTTACTAAAACTGTACTTCCTTCAGAAGTATGAAAACTGGGTCGTTAACCATGAATTTTATTTTGAAACCTTTCTTTGAATGACTTTGGTTTCACTATTGCACAATATCTATTTGGTTATAATAATAATTTGGCTTCTGGTAAATTTAAATTAAAATTAGGGCGTGAAATTGGTATAATATTTATCAGTTTCAAATTTTAAAAGTATTTACCTTTTTAAAATTTGAAATTGATCTTTCCTTATTTAAGAAAAGAAATAAAGTGCGAAAATTTTGCACGGGTTTGCTAGTTATTATTATTATTTTATTTTAAAGTCATAAAGATGTCATTTTTTCATATGCATAAGCAAATTTAATATTTTATAATGTTTTATTTTTTGCATGAAAGCATATTTCATTTTACGCTGAAAAAAAAGGCAACATTTAAAAATTTAAATGTCTATTTTAAAGCTATTACCAGGTTATTATTTTCATATTTTAATTAATTTTAAAAAATCTAATCAAAAATTCGTTACAAATAAAGTACCAAATGAAAGGGGTGATTTTTCTGAATCCGTCGGATTGAACAGCTCATCGATCGGACAATTAGATTTTTTTTAAATTAACTAAAGTAGGAAAATTAGGTGACAACTTGCATCCACACACAGAAAAGCACATTTCAAGGAAATCTCTTAGCCGTTTATATATATACTTGGTTACCAACTGCTCCGATTTTTGCGGAGTTTCTCCGGAAAAATTTAAAAACTCCGCAATTCCGCGAAGTAATATTTATGCTCCGCAAATTCAGTCTTGACCACATAATTAAATATTTTTTTATTAAATACATAAAATTGAATAGTGGCAGACACTGAAGAAAAAAAAAAAAAAAACCAATTTTTCTTTTTTCTTTCTTTCTTTCTTTTATTTTTCTTTTCCTTGCACACATCTAGGCAGAAATCGTTATCCAATCTTTATCAACTTTTGATTTTGCATTTCCAACAGTTGCCGCATAAAACATTATTCTTTGAATTTTATTTTTTATCTATGAAAGCGCTTCAACGTATCTTGAAAATAAAAAAAATAAAACTAACTTTTACAATTTAGCTGAAGAACCACACGCTTCATCCTACAATACTCATAAATAATAGTAAACAAAAAAAAAAAAAAAAAAGAATGAAAGAAAGAAAACATTCTAGTGATCGAAATATTGCTGACTCAGAACAGGAACAAGTATTTGTTTACATTAGCTAAGAGTGTGTTTAATTAAAACTACAAGCTGAAAGGGGGAAAGAAAGAAAGAAAAAAATGTTTATTTTAATTATTTATCGATAAAAATAATGGATTCAAAGCTACTGAACTTTAAGGCCGATTGACAACGCTTTATTTAAGATTTATTTGAAATAATTATGCTTTTATTTTATCATTCACTTAAATCATTAATGATTTATTATTATATCTTCATTTGTATCTGGGGAAAAAAAATAAGTAAACAAATTATGACCAATAATCTGCAAAATTCTAAAGTTTACAAAACATATGGTCCCAAGCTATGCAGATTAGAGGGAGTTGACTTAGAGATGAGATCATTTACACATTTATATGATTTCGTTTTTAGATTTTTATGTGATAGTATAATTATTTTGACATTCATGAAAATTGTTGGAAATTAATTTTTTTTTTACCTTTGTGCTTCTCTTTCTTTTTTCTTTTCTTTTTTTTTTTTTTTTTTTTTTTAATGTAACTGAATAATCTACTTTCATATATTGCCTTTATTTATGTATGGAATGATAATGTCCTGTTCTGCCATTATGCAAAAAACAAATTACTTTTGGGTTTTAAGCTTATATTCAGACTTAATCATTTCCCATTCTCATCTCTCTTCACTGTTTTGCTAAATATATTTGATTATCAATAAATATTTCTAAATTTCATATGATTATTGTTAATTTATTTTTGTGAGTAGTTTATTTCTTTTATTTATTTCTTTTTTATTTTTTTTATGTATTTTTAAAATTGCTCCTCAAAGTAGCCAAAATGCTCCTCAAAATTTCTCTGAATACTCCTCAAACTGTTTTTGAAAAGTTGGCAACCCTGTATATATACATAACAAATTTTACTTTTGAAGTTTTTGTGTTATAACAAGCTGTTGTGCTATTATGACCTGTGTGCTACAGACTATTTTAAATATCAGCTAATTTTAAATTAGCACTAATAAAACATGCAATTCTTATTTGCGTTATTTTATCATTCAAAAACAAATTAGCTTACATAATGAACTGCAGAGTTTAATGTACATTTCTAAAACATCGGACAATATGCCAAGTAGTTGTAAGTGGTAGATTGTTTCTGTGTGCTACATAGTAAATTGTTTAAAAAAAAAAAAAAAAAAAAAAAAGGAGATGGCGTATTACTTTGTTGCATTATGCTACTATTAAATGAATGATATTTAAATAGTATATTAATATTTTCTTAGCATAATTCTCCCTTTTGCTTTTCATAAAAAGAAATTTATCTTATATTTCCATAGTTATATATATCCCACTTTTTTTCTGTTTTTCTGGGAAAATTTCTAAAGTATATACAGTAAAGCACCGTTTATGTGACTTTCAAGGGACTGACATAAAAGGACTGTAGTAAAATCAATCCCCTTTAGACGGCGCTGCGTCGCCACTGAAAGAAAACAGAAGAACTTAAATGTTTTTGTTTTAGATTTTGGCAACAGCCAGTAAGTTTAGTTTTTAGATTTGATTCTTCGACTGCGTTCGAAGATGGAATTTTTCGATCTCTCACTATGAGAGTTGATTAGATTCGGAACTATGTTCCTTTAAGCATTTCCTTTTTTGTATATAATGTAATTTAAAGTGTAAATAGATCTCTTATTTTATTATAATCATTAAATTTCAAAAAGAATAATGCATCGTTGTCCCTTTTTCATTCTCTTGTTTAAAGAAATCCGGCATCTCGATTTTGTTCCTTTTTTCTTAGATTTTCAAATACCACTGAACCGAGAATTATTTTACATTTTGGTGCATCAGTGCCAGAAGAGAATGTTGTTTTTGAAAGAAACGATGCTTGTATTAAATTCGATTAGGTATTAAAATCCCCTTTTGTCTTTCATAATATTGGATTAGCTCTTAAAGAGCGAAGACTGCTCAAGGTAAGAAATATTTATGGAAATTTACAATGGATGACAAACACAAAATTAATAGAAAAATTATTCGATCCAGCGTTACGAAGTTGGTGAATAGTATAGAATTAAATATAAAAGAAGATCATTTAAATGTTGAAGATTTAGAGGAAACTCTTAATCAACTAACTATAAAAAATGGGCTTCTACAGGAAGCCGATAGAGAAATAGAAAAAATAATTCCTTTAACGGAATATGAAAATGAAAAAAACATGTGTTATGAATACCAAGACAAAATCGCGAACGCTATTTTTAGAGCAAAAAAGGAAATAAAAGTAAATTCAGTCGAAAATAGTGGTGTAAATTCAAATGTTTCAAGTACATTACAGAATAGAAGTACACCGTTAAGTGAGAATAACAAATTCGTTAAACTCCCGAAATTAATCATTCAAAGATTTGGCGGTGAATTGTCCCAATTTATGAGTTTTTGGAATACTTTTCAAGTTACTATTCATGACAATGAAGCTTTGTCAAAGGTAGAAAAATTTAATTATTTAAAAAGTTATTTAACTTCGACAGCTTTAAATTGTGTAGAGATTTCGGAACAAAATTATGACAAAGCCGTAGAAATTCTTAAACAAAGATTCGGACAACGCGATATGATAATTAACCACCACATGAACAATTTGTTAAATCTAGCACCCGTTTATAAATCCACAGATATTTTTAGATTAAAAAAATTACATGAAGAAATCGAGATAAATATTAGATCATTATCCTCGTTAGAAGTTGATGAAAATAATTATAGTGCTATGTTAATCGAAGTAATTCTAAAGTCACTACCATCCAATTTAAATTTAGAATTCAATAGAAAACACGCATCTAACTTACATGGAATTAAAATTCAAGAGCTATTAGATTTCATACAAACGGAAATAATTTCGCGGGAAAGAACATTATCTACAAAAAATAAAACAAACGAACAAATAAAAAGTAACAAATTGGGTAATCGAGACGGCGGCAGATTATCGTCTGCGCATGAATTAATAACTACTGCAGTGGAAAATAAACAGATGAGATGCATTTTTTGTAAAAAGAATCACGCGTCAGAAACTTGTTCCGTATTCGATATTGAAAAGAAGAAGAATATTTTGAAATCTCAGGGCCGTTGTTTTTTGTGTTTGGAACAAAAACACCATATCGCAGAATGCCATAGCGACATTAAATGCAGAATATGTGGTTATAAACATAATATAACTCTGTGTTACAAATCTAAACATAAACCTCAGGAAAAAATAAATGTTCCTTCCGGTTCAGAATCCAAACAGGAAATAGTTTCTACTGCTTCTTCTATTAATCAGGAAAATAAAATTTTGTTACAAACTTGTTCCGTAAATATTAAAAATAAAACGAAAGAGAAAACGATCCGTTTGCTTCTCGATTCAGCTTCTAGTAGAACATTTTTATGTCGTTCTATTGCTAATGAACTAAATTTAAAAGTGATTAGAAATGAAAAATTGAGGGTATACACATTTGGAAGTATAACACCGATAGAAAAAACCTATGGCATAGTTAAATTAAAACTCGTGAATAAAAATAACTCTGATCATAATATTCAAATTGAAGCGTTAGTTACGGATGAAATTTCTGGATCGTTCATTCACCCTCCCCCTGAATTGGAAAAAATCATGAAAAATGATAATTTTCAGAATTTAGAATTATCTGATATACCTAATAGTAAAGAAAGCATTACACTTTTGATAGGAGTCGATTATTATTATGATATTGTGTTAGGTAATATTAGACGCATTAATAAAAATTTAGTAGCAGTAAAAACTGTGTTCGGTTGGGTTTTACAGGGAATTAAAAGCGAATCATTGACCATGAGTATCATAGTAGAAGAAAATTTGTTGTCAAAACAAATAGAAAATTTTTGGAATTTGGAAAATTCGGGTCTTATTAATCCGAAAGAAAAATTTGACCTTTCCGAAAATAAAATTATGAAAAATTTTGAATCGGAAATTAAGTATGAAAATAAACGATATAAAGTTAAATTCCCTTGGAAAATTAGTAAATCACAATTACGAAATAATTTTGAAATCGCTGAAAACAGATTTTCGAGACTTAAGTACAAATTTTGTAGAAACCCAAATTTATTTTTTGAATACAACAATGTTTTACAGGATTATTTGAGAGAGGGGATTATAGAACCCGTTACAGATTTGGAGGAAAATTCTACAACCTTTTATTTACCACATAGAGCGGTAATAAAAACAGATCGTACAACAAGTAAATTACGAATAGTGTTTGATGAGTCTTCACATGATTACAATAATCTTTCTCTTAATAATTGTCTACATATTGGACCTAATCTTTATGAAGATATTTTTGACATTTTGTCTAGATTTAGATTTCATCCCGTAGCCTTTACTGCGGACATGAAACAAGCTTTTTACAAATTTTGATAGACGAGGAAGATAGAGACGTAACACGATTTTTGTTTACAGAAAGTCCTCACGAAGGCACCTCTCCCCTTCAGATTTTTAGATTCACTAGAGTTTTGTTTGGACTTAATTGTAGTCCTTTCCTATTAGCTGCGACGATAAAACATCATTTGAAAAATTTTACCGACACACATAAGGAGACTGTTAGATTTTTAAATGAAAACATTTATGTAGATGACATAATAGGAAGCCACCCATCAGTAGAGAAGGCTTTAACTACAAGTCTAGACTCACTTAGTATCTTTAAAGACGCGAGTATGCAACTTCACAAATTTCATACAAATTCGACACCATTACATGAACTTTGGGTACAAAAAAATTTTATTAGCAAGGATTCTAAAATATTTAAAGAAAATGATCCCCCAAATAAAGTTTTGGGTTTAGGGTGGAATAACTTGAAAGACACTCTCTATTTTGATTGTATGGATTTAATAAACCTCGTTTCTAAACAGATAAATACTAATAGGTTTGTTTTACAAGTACTAGGCAAAATTTATGACCCTATCGGTTTCCTAGGGCCCTACACTTTAAGAGTTAAATGCCTTATGCAGATGATCTGGAAGACTGGTCTTGATTGGGATGACACATTACCTGAAGATTTGAAAAAAATATGGAAAGACTGGTGTAATGAAGTAACTCATCTTTCTAAATTTTCTGTGCCGAGATATTATTTTTCCGATTTTCCAGAATTTAACATCGGTGATTTGCAACTACATGTTTTCTCAGATGCCAGTGTCAAAGCATTTGGCACTGTTGCCTATTTTAGAATTAAAGAAATCTCGAATGAAAAATGCAAAACGATATTCGTTGCTTCCAAAAATAGAGTAGCGCCTTTGAAAAATCTCACGCTACCTAAACTTGAACTCACAGCTGCATTGTTGGCAGCTAAACTAGGTCATAATATTTTGAGAGCTGTGAAATTAGATATACCCACGTTTTACTGGACAGACTCAAGGATTGCCTTTTTTTGGATTAGAGGCTCTCCAGAAAAGTTTAAGCCGTTTGTGCAGAATAGAGTACAAGATATTCGTGAATTGACATCTCCTTCAAATTGGAGGCACTGTCCCGGTTCGTCTAATCCTGCCGACCTTGTATCCAGAGGTGCAAAGATCATAAAATTAATTAACGATAGATTGTGGTTAAATGGGCCTGAATGGCTCAGTTCACCCCCCCGAACTTTGGCCTAAGCCTGATGATAAACAAAAGCTAGATGTAGAAAGCTTAGAATATAGAAAAAAGATAAAAGAAACACTCCTTTTCAATTGCATGACAGAACAACTAGAAAACCCCATTGATATCAGAAAATACAGCAGTTTAAAAAAATTAATCAGAGTTACAGCTTGGGTAAAAAGATTTATTAAGAGGATCAAAAAAATTCCACAACTTAACAGTACATTGACAACCGAAGAACTAATAGAAGCTGAGAAACATTTGATATCGAATGAACAAAAGTTCTATTTTAAAAATGAATTTCACTCGCTAATAAATGAAGAAATTATTGATAAAAATTCTCCCCTTAACAACTTAACTCCTTATCTAGATGATGAAAAAATGATGCGGCTCGGCGGGAGATTAGAGTTTAGTGATTTACAGCTAGAAGAAAAACATCCCATCATTCTCCCCAAACAGTCGTGGTTGACTACCTTGATTATAAAAAATGAACATGAAAAAATAATGCATGGAGGAGTATCTGGAACATTGTCAAAAATACGGTCTAAATACTGGATTCCCAAAGGTCGCCAGTTAGTTAAAAGTGTCCTGAATAAGTGTATTATATGTAAGAAATACCTTTCCAGACCAACAGATCAGATCACTGCTCCACTACCTCGTGACAGAATAACAGAGTCGCCCCCTTTCTCCATATGTGGCATTGACTTTGCTGGGCCTCTCTACATTAAAAATGCTAAAGAAATTGAAAAATCTTATATAGTGTTGTTCACTTATGCAGTAACCAGAGCGTTACACTTAGAACTTGTACACGACATGTCAACTGATTCTTTTTTGTTGGCCTTCAGACGTTTCTTAGCGAGAAAAGGAAACTGTAAAGTTATTTATTCGGATAACGCCAAAACATTCAAACGTTCGAAACAAGAGCTAGAAAATTTGTATCAAATTCTTTCTGACGATTCACTTTTAAAGTTTTTTGCAAATGAAAGAATCATATGGAAAAATATAATAGAAAGGGCCCCCTGGTGGGGCGGGTTCTACGAACGATTAGTTAGATCCGTCAAAGACTGTCTGCGTAAAATCATTGGCAAAGCCCTCTTGAATTATGATGAAATGTCTACTCTCCTTATAGAAGTTGAAACAGTGCTCAACTTACGCCCCTTAACTTACGTGTATAGTGAATCTGGAGAACCGAACCCCTTAACTCCTATGCACTTTTTAAATTTTGGTAAAGAAATCACCTACCCAGTGAATTTTGCTGACATTATTGAAGGTGCTTCAAACAAAATATCTGCCTTAAGACGTAAAAGATACCAATCACTCTTGTTAAAGCAGTTGTGGAATAGGTGGAAAAGTCAATACCTGTTGGATTTAAAAACAGCACATACTTTAAAGAATCCTACTGCACAACCTGAACTGAAAGTAGGAGATGTAGTGTTAATTGGTGATGATTCAAAAAACAAACTTCTGTAGAAACTTGGTATAATCCAGAAAACAATCATCGGCAGAGATCACAACATCCGATCTTATGAGGTTAAGACAGCCAATGGTGTTTTAAAACGAACTGCTCAGCATTTATACCCTCTGGAATTGACTTAACTAAAAACTTTAATGCTACGAACTGATAAAATAACAAACTTTTGAGAAAAATTTGAACTTTCAAAACCTTTATTTTAATGAACACTTTTTCTTTAATTTTCAGAATATTTGATATCCTTTTTTGAATAATTTAGTGTATTTTATTTGATTATTGAAAATATTAAAATTTTGCATGTGTTATTATCTTTATATTTAAATTTGCTTATATTTGATAACTTTGTTTATAGTTGATAACTAAGAGTTAATTGCTTAAATAATAATGTGTTTGCATATGTTTAATATTGATATTTCAATTTAATATTTTGATTTGATCTTTTATTGATTTAGTTATAGTACTTTAGTAAATATTGTTTACATTTCTATTTAATATTAGATAACTGTTGATATTTTGAAAAAAAAAAAAAAAAAAAAAATGATTATGTGATTTAGTACTAATTGAATACTTAGAAATTTGAACAATTTATGATTATCAGAAGTTGTTCAAATTTTAGATTTATTTTTGATTTAACGAGATTTTTGATTTGTGAACTCTGTAAGAGTTCACGGCGGGGGGTTGTGTAGTAAAATCAATCCCCTTTAGACGGCGCTGCGTCGCCACTGAAAGAAAACAGAAGAACTTAAATGTTTTTGTTTTAGATTTTGGCAACAGCCAGTAAGTTTAGTTTTTAGATTTGATTCTTCGACTGCGTTCGAAGATGGAATTTTTCGATCTCGCACTATGAGAGTTGATTAGATTCGGAACTATGTTCCTTTAAGCATTTCCTTTTTTGTATATAATGTAATTTAAAGTGTAAATAGATCTCTTATTTTATTATAATCATTAAATTTCAAAAAGAATAATGCATCGTTGTCCCTTTTTCATTCTCTTGTTTAAAGAAATCCGGCATCTCGATTTTGTTCCTTTTTTCTTAGATTTTCAAATACCACTGAACCGAGAATTATTTTACAGGACATATAAATGAGAAGACGTATAATCGAAACTTTAATAATAACACTTTGATTACTACAAATTTAATGACACTCAAGTAAAATTTATATGACAATACTAATTAATAAAGTTTCTTAAGTTAGTAAATGTATATTATACTTTTTTTAAGACAATAATTAATAATTAAAAAAAAAGATTTGTTATAAAAAAAGAGAAAAATCATACTTATTAATGCATGACTGGGTACTAATTACGTTTATCGTATATTGTGTATTACATTACATTTTTTAAGAACTATATGAACACATTTTGAATATTAATTATATATATTGCATATCTTTAATAATAAGCATACAATTTATGTCCCTACAGAGTAATTTAATAACATTAAAAATCTTTAATATTCGCCTGATTTACTGCTTGTCTATGAGTATTAAAAATTCTACTGTGAAATCAATTGATACTTTGATCAGTATTCTTCAATCTTTCCTGCGTTCCTCCATTTAAGATGCTTTCTAGAAGAAATCCGTCTTATTTAGAACGGAAAATGACAGGTTGAGAAATTTTTCAAATTTTAGTAAAGTGGAGAAGACGTATAACCGATATTAGCGGCGTATAAATGAAGAAATTTTGCATTAAAATGAATAGGAATGAATCGGGACTTCACTAAAAGAACATATAAATGCAAAAGACGTATAAACGTTGCTTTACTGTATTTAGATTTCCCCACTTTCTCAGCCATCTAGATCAGGTGGAAGTCAATTTGCTCCCTATTAACCACTAGTGGGCATTCTAGCTTTTATGGTGGGCAGTGAAGGTTTTGTCAGATACTGAAATAGTTTAATTTTATTAAATTTATTTGACATTTTAAAAACATTGAAATGGAAAAAGTGCTAAGGAACATTTTTGGAACTCTTGTGATAAGTTACCTGTAATTATTTTGTTCATTGATTTATCTTTGTTGAGTAGAAATTGCTATATTTATAATGTAGGATTTAACTGTTTTACTATACATAAGGAAGAGACTGTGTTACAAATTAGCCTTCGTTTAAGCTGATCAATCAATTTCCTTAGAACAGATTTTTCTATGTTCTAGATCAGTGGTCGATGAACTGCATGCAGCTCTTCAGCCACTTCAGTGTGGTTCTTCCACAAATTGAATAAAATTAATTGCAGGCAAATTGATTGAAGGTTCTGTTGATGATATTTCATTCTATTCATGCAAACAAACTTTTTTTAATTTTCTTTCAAGCATTGATTTTAACAAAAGTAAATTCAGAAATTGTCTTATTAACAAAAACTATATTATTATTAACTAGGCGAGTCGTATTAATCCTGGACGATAGGACCCATGCCCCAGCCCGCCCGGTTCCCGCTGTTCAATGTATTTTTCTAGTCAACTTTGTCCCCTTATTACTTCCGGTGTGATTTTTTTTTTTTTTTTTTTTTTTTTTTTAACACACTTGACATTGTGAGTTTTTTCACTTTTCTTCCCATGCTATTCCTATGGGGTTTTTAGCCTTTTTTCCCCTCTTTTTCTACATTCTAAAGCTACATTAATCCTGCTTAAAAACCAACGTGCAAATATGACTTAAATAAACTAACCAATCAGATATCAAATTAACCAATCAACTAATACAAACTAACCAATAAACTAAAAGATTGTTTACATTAAATGCATGTTTTTTGTTTTTTTGTTTCCCCCCCCCCCTCTCTCTCTTTTTTAATATTAGTAACAAGTTTAAGTGAATGTCTAGAAATGTAATTCTTGAAAATAAATTGATTCCCGATAGAAATCTTAATCATTGGGCCTCTGATCTTTGGCTTTTTTGCCTAATGATTTTGCCAACCCCAGTCCTAGATGTTCAATTATTTTGTATTGCATTATGTCTAAAAATTGGGTACTACATAATTTCCTGACAATGATTCTTTGATCATAACTGATAAGGTAATCAATTTTGGCCTTGTTGTCATGAGTTGCTGTAAAGGGTCACCCACTACTAGGTGTCTTATCCAAAGAGATTTCTCGATCTTTAAATTTCTTTATCAATTGTCTGACACTAATTATTTTATTTTATCCTCTTTGTGTCTAGTTTTCAATTTCTGGGGAATCTCTAAAGCTGAATATCTGTTTCCAAGAATTTAATAACTACCTGCTGTATCATTATAAATTCTCTGCTTTTATTTAAAATATCAGAAAACAAGATTTTTATAAGGCTTTATATTATATTTTATTTAATTTGTTAAGTCTTGGAGGCAAATTTTGCAACAACTCTTATATTTAAAAAAAAAAAAAAAGTTGAATCATTATTATTAAATTTATTTAAATTAAAATTAAAAGACAAGACAAAGTAAAATAAAAAAATGATGGGATAATTATAGCCTTATGCTCTTTAAAGAGAAAAAAAAAAACTTGGCATTTTGTATGCATGGTCCTGTACACACAAACTATCAGTTACTCTTATTTAAATTTGCTATTATTTATATATTGTACATAGTTCTAATTTCTGTTTTTTGATATATACTTATAGCCATTAAAAGCCTGTTTTGAATCCAAAGATATTGAACTTCTTCAAAAAACTATTGCCTCTATGCCTGAAGAAGAAGCTCGATATCATATTAATCGATGTATTGATTCCGGGTTGTGGATACCTGATGCCAAAAAAGCAGAAGCTGAAGCACAAGCTGCTGCTGCTGCAGCAGAAAAGAATGAGTCTTCATAGGAAAAATGTTAATTGAACTATAATGATTGCTGCTTGATTGGACAATTTAAAATAAAATTTATGTAGTCAAATGCTAAAATCTGTTTATCCTGCCTCACATTAACATTCTTATTTACTTTTTTAAATACATATTTTTTAAAGAAAAACACACAAAAAATGTCCACTTTTTCATTTTTTTTTTTTTTTTTTTTTTTAAATCTTGTTGCATGGGGGGGAAATATAGTTGTTTAAAAATGATTAATATATGCATATATATATAACTATTATTATAGTTATTATTTAATTATTATTTTTTATAATATGATAGTATTTGAAGGATAACAATGCATTATATGAATAAATGTTTTTCAAAAAATACATTTCAGATTTTTTTAAATGATAATAATAATAATAATAAAGTATTTGTTTACAATTAAGTAGTTGTATATACACATTTTTTACATCATTTTTTAAAAAGTAAACTTGATACTATTTTTGTTGCAATGCTACCCATTGTTATATTTTATTCACATTTTTAGAATGTGAAGTATGTTAATTAAAATGTATCACTTTAAATGAATTTGGTATTACTTATAAAAATAATAAATACTGAAAAAAAAAAAAATAATAGTAATAATCTAGGCTTATCTTTATTTTGTGGCTTGTGTTAGTAATTATATTGATAGTTTGCGTTGCTTGCACTATGTTATACACTGAGGTTCATAATTATAAAGACAGGTATTAATTTCAAATATGTCAGTAAAAATTCAAACAATAGTTAATTTTTCTAAATCCCTTTAAAAATTACGAAAGTAAAATCAATTTTATCAAAAACTTTTATTGCATTCAAAAATTTTAAAATAAAAATATATTCAAATAAATCAAACAAACATGATGTATGCAGGTCCACAATTATAAAGACACAAAAAATATCAAATGATTGAAGAACATTTTAAAAGTAGTTAATAATCTTTTGCACCACCATTTCTTTGTTGACATTGTGCCATCCTGCTTGATGTATTTATTGCTAGGTCTTCTAAGTATTTTACATCTGACTCATTTCATGCATCATAAAAAGAGTTAATATATTCCAAAGTTGATTATTGCTTCATATTTTTATAAATTTTTCTTGTGAGTATTCCCCGAACATTTTCAAGTAAATTTAAATCAGGTGGCAATTCAAAATATTTACCTTTATTTTATACAAACCACTTTTTTGAAACCTTAGATGTACGAGAAGATGCCTGTCTTGCTGAAATATGAAATTTAAACTTCCTAGGGGTTAAAAATAGGTTAACAGCTGCTGTGCTAATACTTCTATATACATTTTAGAGGTCATATTTTTTTTTATTAGTCTAAATCAGTTTTTCCATTTTCAGAATCCCCCCCCCCCCCCAAAAAAAAAAAGTCTTTTAAAATGATGACTCCAGCTGTCTTTTTCTCTCCGTAAGTTATGCCAGTATTAACTAAAACAGTCAGGTCCATCTAAATTGAAGCAATTTTCATCAGAAAATATGACAATTTTCTAATTAGTATTTTCTTGCATCCATTTAATAATGGCTTCTTTGCATAAGAATCTATGACGTTTTGTTAAACATATTGTTTTCTATTGATGTTTACAGCTTTGGTTAACTCACATATAGTAAAAATTCTCAAAATAGTTCATTCAGGAATATTTTTATGATACTCACTTGCAGTTTGTCAAGAAGACATTTTATTTATTTATTTTATTTTCCTTTCAGAACAGCAAGACGAGCAATATGCATTTTATCACTAAAGTTATCTTAAATTTTGTTCCTGATTTTTTTTTTTTTTTTCCCATATCCATTTACTTTTCTTTTTAATACATTTTCAATGACACTTTTACATCCTTTTATCTTTGCAGAAATATTTTGAATTGACAAACTTTTACCAGATAAATTACGTATTTTTCTAATTTCAATTTTGTTTAATTCAGTTCCATTCGTCATTTTTAAATCTAATGTGCAAATGGTAGATTTTTTTCATCTAATTAAATCAAAATTATATTTTTAGAGAAAAAAATTTAAGTCTGGTAAAAAAAAAAAAAAAATATTTTTGAACTTTCAATAAAAAATAATAGTGTTCTTATATTTATGGGCCAAAATGTATGACAAATATTTTAAAATAATTAATTAGCATTATGAGGTATAAGAAATATTTTCTTTTCAAACATGTTGTATGCAAGATATTGCATAAATAAAAATCAATACAACGTTTAAACATTACGTTATTGTTTATTTTTTAAAAAACACAACTGTCCTTATATTTATGAACTTCAATGTAATTACTGTAGGTAGTTTATTTTATTTTTTGAAAATTTTAATTAGCTCAGATAAATTTAATTTTGTTTCATTTTTGTAATACAAACTGTTGTATGTAATAAAGATGTGATTGTCACAAAGCATTGTTTTAAAACTTGAATAATGTTTGTATTTGCTATATGAATTGTAATTTTGTGTAATTTCTTCTTAATTTTCTTGAATAATATACTGGATGGATGTTATGAAATGGCTCATCTGTTCTTAAAATAATGTTGTTACAGCTTTAACGTCATAATACCAGTGTTATTCAGGCAGATATTTTTTGTATTAAGAACTATGATGCCCATAATTAATTTTTTACTATCTTTAAATTTTTGCATGAGACATGTATTAATTTTACAATTTTAAAAAAATCTGTCTTTTTTTTTTTTTTTTGTTGGTCATTGTTTCTATTATTTTACATTAAAATATATAAGTTTTTTACCTCTGAAACAATTACTTCCATTTCAAACTTTGTTATGTATATATACATATATAAAAGTTAAATGCAGATGCTGTGTACATATATTTTAGTTTCCATATTGCATTTTGAAAATAAATGGATGGTCTTGAGTCTTGTTTCCTTTTTCTTTGTATGAGAAAAACCACACAAAATTGTGTGTAATATAATAAAAGTTACACTAATTTATTAAATAATTATATGATACTAATCAGTTGTAAGGTACCTATTGAAAAATGTTAGATATAATGTTTCATATGATGACAGTTCATGACCTATTTTTGTCCCTAGAGGGTGCTGAGAGCTGTTTCAACATCATTAAAATTATAATTTCATTTTATAAAATGATCATATTTAAACATGCATTGGAAATATTTCATAATAGATTATAAATTCCTATTTTGACTACCAGGAGGTGTTGTAAAACACTTTAAGTGAGTAAATGATTTTAATGATATTTTAAACACACAGTATATCTTAATGTCATACAAATCTTTACTTAAATCATAATTGTCACTTATTGTATTAGAACTGATGACCTGTCAGTCAGCAGTCCAGTGTCTTAACCATGTGGCCATGCTATCACTTGCAGTGACTCTTCATACAATGATTATACTTAATTATGCGTGCATGAAATTCATCTAAAGTTAACGCCATCTTACAGCATTACAGAGCCAGTCAGTTATGAGCATAAGCATATTATATATTTTAATGGACTCTCATATATCCATTCTGTAAAATTAATAAGAAAATGGCAGGGGTAGTAGTTGTCCTGATATTCCTGAAATTCCTGAAGAAATTTTTTTGTCCTGAAATGTCCTGAATTTTCACTTAATGTCCTAAATTTCCTGAAATTTCAGTGCATTTCAAAACTTTTCATGTTTCCTTCACTTTTCAACGAGAAAGGTAATCTCAGTATGGTAATTTCAAAGTTTACCATTTAGTCAAGTTTATTAAAATTTGTTTGACTGTATCTCACAGTAGTACATTGCCTGAGAGGATTTTCTATAAGCAGAGACTCCAAGTACTACGGATTCTCCGTAGTTTCTACGGATTTTGATGTTCAACTACGGATTACGGAAACTATTCCGAAAATTACGGAAAACTTTTCGAAAAAGCTTTTTAATTTTTTTTACCGATTCTCAGCATTTTTTACTGCAGATTTCGCCTCCCGGAATGCCGCCAGCGCCAACGGTGTTCGCAAAAAATTTGCCTACTATTCAGTTTTGGTTTCTATTTGTGCAATACATTATTAGCGAACGCCGTTTGTCTGCGCTTCTAAGCCGGAAACGAACACAACTGATAAGAGCAGTGGTTCTGTTTTCGCTCATTCGAAAGTCTGGGCTTTCGCGGCCGCGGTTGTCGCTTGACAGGAGGGGGAGGAAAAAGAAGCGGTCAGCTTTCTCTTTCTTTAATCACGGGAGGTTTTTAATCGGCGCTCTCGCTATTCGTTGCGCATCACGCCCTGCTTGGATGCGAATGGAACCTTTTGAATGGAAAAGCTAGAATGAGGAGAGGGTGAATCATTAGCGGAGATCATCATACATACTGCATTCTAACCGGCAGGCGGCATGGGACCCGTGAGAGCCTTGCGTGAGAGGAGGAAATGCTTTGCTGTTTGTTTAGTTTACACTTGCGCTTCCAAATTCTCGTCGATTTTTTTTTCTTTTTTTTAATGTAGCTTATTTATTTATTATCTCATTTATTTTAAACTTAATTTTGTTAGAAAGCGAACATAATTTCCGATAATGCTAGATTCCTTGATATTGATAAAAGACTAAAAAATAAATAAATTTCTGTGATTGGCTTTCAAGAAATGTCAAATTAATTATTAGTTAACTGATTAAGTTTTAATTCTTTTTTTTATAAAACATTTATTTTCTTTTTCTCTGAGTAAAAATTCTTTTTATCATTATTATTCAATATTGTTCTGATTTTTCCGATGTTTTTCCAATTTACCCACAGTGAACTCAAGGCTGCTAAACAAGCAACCCTGAAAGTGAATTCAAAGTAAATGAATAAACCTGAACCTAAATAAGAAATCCTTTTTTTTTTTTTTTTTTTTTTTTTTTTAAATACCATAGTTATTGAATTGAATCACTTTTTCATTACACCTTTTCAAACTGATAAATACATATATTTTGATTTTAAAATATATGTTGCTCACTAATTTTATAAATATATTTTAGTAACCAGCATCATAGTTAACTAATTTTTTAAACTAAACCATGTTTAAAAATATATTTTATATGTAAAAAAGCAGTTTTGGGCATTTTAGCTTATTCTCTCAAAGTTATTTTGTATAGTCTTTGTCTTAAGCAACAAAATAAATTTTTGTTAGTCATTGAGTAATTATTTGGTAGTATATTTCTTTTAGTTAAGAATAATTAAGTAACACATTTTTGCATAACTAATTTTTGTTTTTAGTTCAATCACTTAAATTATTGTGTTTATTTAGAGCTGCTTGAGACCTGTCTAAATAGTTTATTATTTTTTTACTTTATTCAAAAGACCATTTTTTAATAACAAAAGTAAGTATTTTTGCTCAATTTTAAGTTGGTTTAATTTTATTACAGTGCTTTTGCTACTACATTTTTTTATGCGAAGATTTGGTGCGCATATTACTGAACGATGTAAAATGTCGTGTATACTGTACATAGGGACTACTGACAAACTTCCTGGAAGGTTGGAGTCTCTGTATAAGTAATATTGTCACAAAAGAGAGTAACAGCATATGAGAAATTGTAATTTATTTTTTATGCTTTTGCAGTTGTTATTTGAGAAAGCAGACCTCAATTACTCCCGTTTGTATCAAAAGAGATGATTTGATATATAGATCAGTCACATGCTGAATTTAAAGCAAATAAAGACAAGCTCAAAAATGAAAGCATGATAAAGAGGCTGCTGCTTTCAAAGAAAAAAAATCTGATGTGGGCACCACATGACTTCCTTATACACTTTTAGAAATATACATAATGTTAAAAAACATTGACATTGGACCCGAAACAGTTGGCTAAAAATATTTTTAAAAAATGAATTATCACCGTGTTCTGAGTTTTCTGAAAGTTAGCTAAAAACCGATTGCAAGATTTGTACTGGTAACGCTGACGAAGGCAGCAGGGACCCGAAAAAATTAAAAAGTATTAAAAAAAGGAATTTTACCATGTTCTGAACTATTCTGAAAGTTTCAAATGTCTACCTAGTCGGGAAGTTAGTTAAATAATTTTTTTGTTGAACCATATAAACGCTGCCGAAGGCAGCAGGGACCTGAAACAGTTGGCTAAAAGTATTAAAAAGATGCATATTCACCGTGTTCTGAACTATTCTGAATGTTTCAAATGTCTAGCTAGTCGGGAAGTTAGTTAAATAAATTTTCTGTTGAACCATGTAAACGCTGCCGAAGGCAGCAGTGACCCGAAACAATTGGCCAAACATATTTTAAAAATGCATTGTCACCATATTTTGAGCTTTTCCGGAAGTTTTAAATGTCTAGCTAGTCGGGAAGTTAGTTACAAATCGATTCCAAGATTTGAACTGGTAACGCTGCCGAAGGCAGCAGGGACCCTATACAGTTGGCTAAAAGTATTTAAAAAATGCATTTTCACCGTGTTCTGATCTAATCTGAAAGTTTCAAATGTCTAGCTAGTCGGGAAGTTAGTTAAATAAATTTTCTGTTGAATCGCATAAACGCTGCTGAAGGCAGCAGGTATCTGAAACAGTTGGCTAAAAATATTTAAAAAATGCATTGTCAACGTGTTCTGAGCTTTTCTGAAAGTTTCAAATGTCTAGCTAATCGGAAAGTCAGTTAAATTGCAAGATTTGTCTAAACCGTTTTTGAGTTATTACCGTTTTTTGATACATTATGGCCAAATTTTTGTCATTATGAACCTAATTTTCCTAAATATCTCCAAAACGGAAAATCATAGAAAGTCCAAAAAAGGAGGTGCACAACTAGATGTTATAACAAACCTATGTACCAATTCGCAACTTTCTACGTACAACCGTTTTTGAGTTATGCGACATACCCACACACAGACACACACACACATATACAGACGTCACGAAAAATCGTGTAAAATCCCTTATATCTCTAAAACGAGAGCTCGTGTTAAGATGACACTTGCAGGTGTGCAACTAGACATCATGAAAGTCACACGTATAAATTAGCAACATTCAGCGATCATTTGTTTTCGAGCAATGTGAAATACAAAATCCATTTCGCAAATCGGGATTACTATACTTCCTTATACTTTGTATAAGGAAGTAAAAAACTAATTCATGTTTCTCAAATCACAATTATGGATACTTGGTTAAAATCATCAGTGAACAAAAGAAATAGAAAGTAAAATTAAGGATAACCAAATTAAGAAAAAAAAATCAATAGTATCATTAAATTAAATTTCGAAAAAGCTAAAATGCTGCTTATGCATTTTAGCTAAGATGCTAAAGAGACTTTTTTGCCTGGTTAAACCCTGAAGTAAGTAAAACAGTTAAATGTAATATGATTTATACATATATATATGTTACGGGCAATGTAATTATTTAGGTCAGTATTCATAATGCTTGGTTATTATGAATAATGACCATTAAAATTGGGCAATTTGATAAATTTGAATTACTTTACGATAATTTCTCACATTGCCCGGTCATTATAAATACCGCTATTATTTCTTTGGGCACTTTGATTAATTGACAGCAATGGGACAACCACGTGCGTGTGGTGTGATTCTGGCTGGCCAATCAGCATTCATTTTCAGTCGCTTGTCGCCTGTGCTGGTACTTGTGGCTTGCGTCGCGTTATTTACGTTTTCCGGTTGTCTTTGGATGTTATTTAGCTTATGTGCGACAAATGCTTATTGATGTATGTCTTAAATTGACTTTGGGTTCTGTTTATTTAGTGTTAGTGATTTTTCTATAAAATAAAATGCAGGAACAGTTAGTAACTGATGTCAGTGACATGAAGCATCGTTTTAATGAACGTCTGGATGAATTATGTTCATCAAAAGCTCAGAATACACAAATTCTCACAAAGCCACAATACTTGGAGTTAATAGAAAAGGTTAAAATATCTAGAAGCAAAGTGGTAAATAAAAAACCCGAGGATTATCAGCGTTTACATAGGTTTGACGTAATGACTATTGGAGAGAAGGAAAAGTTGATAGTTCCTGTAGAGGAAGGTAAAGAGCAGATAAAATTTTACGTACATCGGGAAGAGATATTTCAACTCTTACATGATGCACATATAGCAGTTGGGCACGGTGGTCGAAACCGTATGGAAAAAGAACTAAATTCAAAGTATAAAAACATTACAAGGGAAATGATTGTTACATATCTAAATTTATGTATGACCTGCGAAAAAAAACACAGTGTGCCAAAAAAAGGTTTAGTTGTTAGATCGATACTAAGTAAGAATATGAATTCAAGATGTCAAGTCGATTTAATTGACATGCAGTCACAAGCTGATGATCAATATAAATTCATACTTGTATACCAAGACCATCTTACTAAATTTATTCAACTTCGACCTCTTAAAAGCAAAAGAGCAGAAGAAGTAGCTTATGTGTTTTTGGATATTTTTGCAATTTTTGGTGCGCCCAGTATTTTGCAAAGTGATAATGGGAGAGAATTTGCTAACAGTACTATTAGCGAACTATGTAGCATGTGGCCCGAGTTGAAGATGGTGCATGGGAAGCCCAGACACTCTCAAAGTCAGGGTTCCGTAGAACGTGCGAATCAGGACGTGGAAAATATGCTTTGTTCGTGGCTAGAAGACAATAGCACCAGGAAATGGTCAGAAGGCTTACGTTTTGTACAGCTAATGAAGAACAGAGCTCATCATAGTGGCATCAACCATGTTTGGGACAAAGTTAAAAGTTAGTCTAAAAAGTTTTTTACCCACAGACGTTCTGCATAATATAAATTGTGAAAAGGACTTAGAAGTTCTAGTAAAAGATCAGAACAATTTACAGTCTGCAGAAGAAGGTCCACTGCAAAATAAACCTGAGTGACATGTGTTAGCAGAGCTACCAGGTCCAAGTCAACATGATGAGGAGGAACTACTTTCTCTTGATAGTTATGTTCAAACTTCAACTTTGCTAGCTAAACCAAGCCCTGATTTACATAATAAAGAATTTCAAGAATCTTTCGGGCATGAAGATTCTCCGGAAGAACCCTATGTGAAAAAAAGAAAAGCCGACATATTAAAAATTAGGCAGATTTCAGCAAGCAATCTAAACAAACAAGCTGAAAAAATGGTTCAAACTTCTAACTCAAATTACCCTGATGCTAAAAAAGGTGACACAGTTAGAGTTCGAGTCCCAGATGTCGACAGAGATCGCACCGATGGAAGAAATATTTTGGCATTTGTTCTTGAAGTAACAGATGCTAATCTGTATAAATTAGGCACGAAACACGAAATTCCAAATCAACTTTATGCCAGGAACCAATTTACAATATGTAATGAGAAGTTTATATATGGCGAAGATATTCCACAGACAGAGATTTCACTAAGAGAATGTGCAAGATTGTCATCCAAGACAGGGGGCCAAGGCTATAGTCGATGTGGCTGTAAAGGTGGCTGTAAATCCGACAAGTGCAAGTGTCGTAAAGAAAAAAAGCTATGTAACTCGAAATGTCACCAAAGTGGAAACTGCTCTAATAAATAGACCCTCTATGTATTGCTACATATTGACATTTTGTGTAAATATAAATTTGTAAGTACGTACATATCTAATACATTATTTTTATTTGGACTTAAGTTTTGTTTGTACTTATTTCATTGCCACCGGTTTGTTTGTCAGCATGTGAAATTTTATTTGTTATTTTTTATTTGTTACTTTGTCAGTTAGGTATGTAAAAATTTGTTATTTTTTATAAGAAATATGAATAAAAATGATTTTTAAATTGCCCACTTGACTTTTAGCATTATACATAATGACCGGGCCTGTAATATTTGCAACATAATTTATCATTTTGTCATATCCTTTTGGGCACTTTAAATTGCCCGGGCATTATAAACAATACCCAATTATTTACATTGCCCGTAACATATATATACTAAGAGTATAGCAGTTTTTTTTTTTTTTTTTTTTTTTAAATCTGTTTATTATACACTTACTGACAACTGATTTTGCTTTTTAACAACATATTTCGAGCTTTTTGAAAATCAAAATTTACTTCACGTTGCAATATTAAGGTCGTAATTAAAATCTTTTAATAATTTCCTTTTTTAATTTCTTATACATAAGTATAAGAAAGTATCGTGAAAATTTGTGAAACGGATTTTTTATCACGCATAGCTCAAAAATTAATGTCTCGGGATGTTACAAATTTATATTTGAAATTGTCATGATATCTAGTTGTACACCGCCAATTTTGATTTTTATTTTGAAAGTGCATGTAACGATGCTTTTCGTAGAATTTACATTCAACTACTATTCGTGGACAGAGATGCAGCAATATGTAAAATTGAGAAGCCCTATATGCACCTTATGTACGGTGCTGCAAATGACAATGCCGCGGAAGTGGTAAGACTTTATCAGTTGTACTTATTTTGTTTGTACTTATTTCATCGCCACCAGTTTGTTTGTCAGCATGTGAAATTTTATTCGTTATTACTTTCCGAACACTATAGTGAGGAAAGTATTGTAATCATGTCAAAAATCCGAATTCGAGATTTTGATGTTTCTATACGTTTTGAGGTCCCCTGAGTCCGTTTTCACTATTTTTACGATGGTGTATGTGTGTATGTCTGTGAACACGCTAGCGTCTAAACGCTTCGTTCGATTAACCTGAAAGTTGGTACGCATATTGTAAGTCACCATAGTACGAACCCTATAGATTTTGGTGAATCTAGCACTTATAGTTTTTTTACAGGGACACAAAGAAAAATTCTTTATCATTATGGCCTATGGGAGCAAAATCTTAAAAGTGCGATAGCATCTAAACGCCTTATTCAATTGAGCAAAAATTTTATACACATATTATAGATCACAAATACTCAATCTGTATAGATTTTGGAGAATCTAGCACTTATAGTTTTTTTCAGGGACACAAAGAAAAATTCTTTATCATTATGCCTATGGGGCCAAATTTTTAAAAATGTGATAGTGTCTAAACGCCTTATTAATCCGAGCAAAAAAATTGTACACATGTTATAGATCACAGTTGAACTAACTGTATAGATTTTGGTGAATCTAGCACATACAGTTTTTTTACAGGGACACAAAGAAAAATTCTTTATCATTATGGCCTATGGGACTAAATTTTTAAAAGTACGATAGCATCTAAACGCCTTATTGAATTCAGCTGAAAATTTATATGAGTATTATAAATCACTGTTGCACTAACTATAAGCATTTTGGTGAATCTAACATTTATAGGTTTTTACAGGGACACAACGAAAATTTCTTTGTCATTATGATCTATGGGCTCAAAGTTCAGTAGCGTTAAATAAAACAACGTGTAATAGATGGAGAAAAATACTCAAACACTCTATTATGGTTTTCTCTCTTTTGTTTGTTTAACAACTACTCTTTCTTTACTTTATCTACAAAACTGTTAATTACTCAATGTTCGGAAAGTCGAGTGGAGTCACTCCAGATTTTTTTTTGTTTGTTACTTTGTCAGTTAGGTATGTAAAAATTTGTTATTTTTTATAAGAAATATGAATAAAAATGATTTTTAAATTGCCCACTTGACTTTTAGCATTATATATAATGACCGGGCAATGTAATATTTGCAACATAATTTATCATTTTGTCATATCCTTTTGGGCACTTTTTAAATTGCCCGGGCATTATAAACAATGCCCAATTATTTACATTGCCCGTAACATATATAAGCATATATAAATCCTGTATAGTCGAATCCTTTATAAATCCTTTATATATATATATATATATTATTTATAAATCCTTATAGTCGAAATTCCACAATTGATTTATACTTCATTTATGAAGGTCATGCAATGTTTACATTTTTTACTTTAAATGGTTTTTCATTATATCAGGTATCAATGTATCTGACTCTGACTGTACATATTTTATAATGATAAATTTATTAGAAATAACAGAATTACATATATATACTCAAATAATAATAATTGGGACAGAACTTATTATTTTAAGAGAATTGAGCTGTTAGTCATACATTAAAATGAAAAGCAGAAATGAAGATTATAAAATAGCATGCATACTTACAGCAGAGGACATAAATAATAAGGCATGTCAAATGGGAATAAACATATTTATATCACATATTATGTATTCCAGAAAGCATTCATGAAGATGACATGTTATTCACATTTGTCTTAATTCCAGGAAGCGTTTATAAAGATGATTAATAAAATTAATAAAAAGGCATAAAAATTTAGCCGAAAAAATGCCACTGAGGCATATGATGGGAAAACACTCACATGCACTCAATAACAGTTTTACAGCCATAAAGGAATGTACAGATAATTGGGTACTTTTCATCAATGAGAGGTAAAAATATTGTTTTTATCGATATCATATATTAATGAAACCTTCAATAAAAGTTCAATAAAATTTCAATGAGAGCATACGGTTGTAAGAAGATGGCCTGTTTGTACAATCGAACGCTGAACTACCAGCACAATTTAAACCCAGTTCCAATTGAAATTCCAAAAAATAATAAAAAGTGTGATTTTTTAAAAATAATTTCGATAATAAAATCAATAGCTCATGCAATCATGTGCTAATCGCCTGATAAACATCATTAACAACATATGCTTCTTATTTATCGATTATTTCAAAAGTAAAAGGTGAAATAAAACACGGAATCATAAACAGAATTATCTCTGACACATAAACTTTAAATTTAACTTTCATCCAAGTGCCGAAATAAAAAATTATATCTTTTATCAAACACTTTTTAGCATGCACAAATGCATTTATTCATACTGCAAGAGACAATGTTTTTGGACAGTGAGGGGGCGTGACACTTGGCTTCACTCATTTCGTGTCAGGGCTACTCCATATATTGAACCTCCTTGGCATTTATGAAACGAAGACAGGCGATACTGAATAAGGGTTTTAATTTCGTTGTTAGTAAGACTAGTCTTAGTTGTTAGTCATAAGACACCATCATGACTGACGTCATCACACTAAGTCAAAAATAAGGCATTGTGAAATGCGTGATGTCTATCTTGCTTTCTTGCTCTGTGAACAATATGCCGCTTACAGGGAAACATCATTATCATCATCAAAATTGATTTTAATTGCCATTTCACAATGCCTTGTTTTTCATGTAGTGCGATGACGTCAGTCATGACGGCGTATTACAATTAACAACGAAATTAAAGCCTTTATTCAGTAACCTTACATACACGAAATTAAGACTACCGCGATCTCTTCTTTTCGTTTCGAAGTAGAATCAGTAGACTTTAGTCTGAACCAAAGACTCAGTGTGAAATGTGACGTCATTAAAAAAAAATCTGATGTGGGCACCACATGACTTCCTTATACACTTTTAGAAATATACATAATGTTAAAAAACATTGACATTGGACCCGAAACAGTTGGCTAAAAATATTTTTAAAAAATGAATTATCACCGTGTTCTGAGTTTTCTGAAAGTTAGCTAAAAACCGATTGCAAGATTTGTACTAGTAACGCTGACGAAGGCAGCAGGGACCCGAAAAAATTGGCTAAAAGTATTAAAAAAAGGAATTTTACCATGTTCTGAACCATTCTGAAAGTTTCAAATGTCTACCTAGTCGGGAAGTTAGTTAAATAATTTTTTTGTTAGACCATATAAACGCTGCCGAAGGCAGCAGGGACCTGAAACAGTTGGCTAAAAGTATTAAAAAGATGCATATTCACCGTGTTCTGAACTATTCTGAATGTTTCAAATGTCTAGCTAGTCGGGAAGTTAGTTAAATAAATTTTCTGTTGAACCATGTAAACGCTGCCGAAGGCAGCAGTGACCCGAAACAATTGGCCAAAAATATTTTAAAAATGCATTGTCACCGTATTTTGAGCTTTTCCGGAAGTTTTAAATGTCTAGCTAGTCGGGAAGTTAGTTACAAATCGATTCCAAGATTTGTACTGGTAACGCTGCCGAAGGCAGCAGGGACCCTATACAGTTGGCTAAAAGTATTTAAAAAATGCATTTTCACCGTGTTCTGATCTAATCTGAAAGTTTCAAATGTCTAGCTAGTCGGGAAGTTAGTTAAATAAATTTTCTGTTGAATCGCATAAATGCTGCTGAAGGCAGCAGGTATCGGAAACAGTTGGCTAAAAATATTAAAAAAATGCATTGTCAACGTGTTCTGAGCTTTTCTGAAACTTTCAAATGTCTAGCTAATCGGGAAGTCAGTTAAATTGCAAGATTTGTCTAAACCGTTTTTGAGTTATTACCGTTTTTTGATACATTATGGCCAAATTTTTGTTATGAACCTAATTTTCCTAAATATCTCCAAAACGGAAAATCATAGAAAGTCCAAAAAGGGAGGTGCACAACTAGATGTTATAACAAACCTATGTACCAATTCGCAACTTTCTACGTCCAACCGTTTTTGAGTTATGCGACATACCCACACACAGACACACACACACACATACAGACGTCACGAAAAATCGTGTAAAATCCCTTATATCTCTAAAACGAGAGCTCGTGTTAAGATGACACTTGCAGGTGTGCAACTAGACATCATGAAAGTCACACGTATAAATTAGCAACATTCAGCGATCATTCGTTTTCGAGCAATGTGAAATACAAAATCCATTTCGCAAATCGGGATTACTATACTTCCTTATACTTTGTATAAGGAAGTAAAAAAGAAAGGAACGGAAGAATTACAAGATAAATTTAAACAATTAATTTTAGAAGAAGCTGATTTAAAGTGCGAAGGAAAAGCTGCCCATGCTTTGTCTAATGAAGTATCATAAAAGTACAGTATGGCTTAAAAAACAGTTATATTCCAAATGTTAAAGTTGGATAGATGATGCTAAAAATTGCTAATGCCACAGTTAAGACTACAGGGGAAAACTATTTGTTTTTTTAAGCAAAAAAAAAAAAAAAGGATAAAAATTAAGTGATAATTTTATCGGAAGTTTTTAAAAATGTTTGTGTACATAGCTTTTGAATCCCCGCCTTTTTTGCTTAAGTATTTTTATTTATTCGTTGAGCACCACATCATCCATTCTAGATTCTAGACATTTTGTCATATATCTCTAAGTACTGAAGGAATCATCTTGAAACTTTAGGAGTGTGCAGAACATGTTATACCTACTTCAAACATTTCAGTGAAAGTTTTACCCCAAAAGTAAAAGCAGTACTCCTGAGAAATTTCAATATTTATAACTGGTATGTTGTGGTCATCACAAGACTTTCTTCTTTTTTATCTTAGACAAATTCACCCAGTAAAAAATTGTTTATAAAAGTTATTTTTTAAGCTGAATGCAGATGATTTTTATCTCTGAGAAATATAACTCCAAATGCTGAACGAAACTAAATTTTGTGACAACATCAGAAGAAATGCGGCCTTTATTTATTTATTTTTTTTTTCCCCCAATAAAAATTAAAAAATCAATGACTTTGTTTTAAATTATCACAGGTCTATGGTTCAACTATTCATTTTAAAGGTATTGCCGAGTTCTTTTGAAATATACCCATATTAAAAATTTTCACCCCCTGGAGAGGATACTTTCCGCCCAGGGGAGAATGATGATGCTCGTACATCACGCAACTTTTTTCCTAATTTACTACTACTATTATCAATAATTTATATTAATTTTACAATCATTTGTTATAAATATTTCTCATTTTGTACATTTATACGAAATTTCGACCTATTATGCCGTATTAAAAATTATGAAAAGGTGGGATGACAGCACCACCTGTTGAGCAATTGGTTATCAAATGTAATCAGCACCAGTTTAGGTCATCATCAACAAAATACAAAGTTTCGTTGAATTTCGTTCATTTTTTTTGTGAGATACTGTGTTCACAAAATTTTTGATACACACATAGAGATTTTTAAAAAATAGTCAGATAGTGTTCAGAACATCTCAAAACATGTAAGTACGTCAAAGACAGGAATTGAAAAATTTTCACAAATCCAATACTTTATCCTTATATATTTAGAATAAAGTAATGAAAGCAGTTCAAAATTCACACCAGACATGGAAATTAAAACTTCTGTAATGAATTGATTTATAAGTTATTCTAATTTGATATATATATTTTAAGCAAGTATTTAGTGTGATTGTATTTTTTGTAATTTGTCAATTAACTTATTAAGTTAGTATTTTTTCCATATTATGTAATTTATATAATTAAATTTCAGTAAAATTATAGCTGAGATATTCTGAAAATGGGTAATTTTTAGTGCGAGTGTCCTGAAATTGTCCTGAAATTTTATAAAAATTGTGTCCTGAAATTTTTTTGAAGCCACTACTACCCCTGAAATGGGTGCAAAAAATATTTTAAAATTTTACCGACAGAATTTAAATCTATTAGGAAAAATTATTTCCTAATCTTTCTTTTTATGAATAATATAGAGAGAGTTTACATAGAGAGTTAAAAAAAAAAAAAAAAAAAAAATCATTTGAGTTTTTTTTTTTTTTTTTTTTTTTTTTTTTTAATATAAATCCTTGTTTTCACAATCTGTAATTGACCTACCTAAGCAGGATGCCTGTCAATTTTTCTGTCATAATGCTAAGGCCATCTAAGAAGTGGTTTATGTAGCAAATTTGAAGAAAATCATTAGAACTTTTTTTAAGATACTGATATTCAGTTACCAGTTTTCACCAAAACTTCGCCAAACTCATCTGTTCATAAGAAACTAATAATTACATACAAAAAAATATATCTTAAAGGGAATTAATATTGCGTATTTGAAGAGAATATGTAGAGCCATTTTGAAATGATTGCTCTTGAGAAATCTAAAATTGATCTATTTATACTTATCAGTTTTCCTAAAGTAAGCAACTAATACATACAAAAGGGCATCTAAAAAGGATATTTATATAATATTTCAGGGTTCCCACGGGTCAGGGAAAACCTGGAAAAGTCAGGGAATTTGAAATTACTGAAAAAAGTCGGGGAAAATTGTAAATATTGCTCCAAAACATGGAAAAATAATTATATAAACCTCGAAAATGCTTTTTGAGCATTCAATTTGTATCGCAAATAAAGTCACTATGTTGTCTTTTATGTCGTGAGCTGTGTTCTGTTTTATACTGTGGGCTACTTTTTATGTCGCAAACCAAATTGTGTGACTGGAATTTTCTAAAAATTAACCTGGAAAAGTCAGGGAATTTTATTTTTAAGATTGAGTCAGAACCCTGCTAGTTACATTAACATGTATCATTTTTATGGTTTGTTGTGTACTATCAAAAAAAAAAAAACATGTAGGAGAGTTTTATTCATCATTCAAATAAAATTTTATAAAGGAAAATTGTTTAAAAATCTGATTAATTGATTAATGAACTACGATTAACCCAGTTAAAACTGTTAATCGATTCCCACCCCTAATATAAATATATATATATATATATAAACTGCATTCACTTATTAAAAATATATTAATTTGAAATGGCATAGAAACTTTTTCTAAGGAAGTGAGGTATTGACTTAAAACATGGGAGCTACAGTGACCAGCAACCAGAAATCTTTTAAGAGTTTTGAAACTTGTAAGAGTCAGGGAATTTTCACTTATTCCTGGAAAAAGGAAAAAATTCTTAAAATTGTAAACCAAAAAATAATAATTAAAATGTCACATGTCAAAATGGATAAAAAGTCCTTGAATAGTCAGGGAAAATTATTTGTTTTGTTTCATTTTTAAATTATTAAAATTCATACTTTGCTCTTTTTTCCTTCTAACAAATTGAGATTCTGTTGATATGAACAATACCCATTTCTTCTAATTTTATAATATAAACTAGCTGTACCCTGCTACGCTTTGCTGTGGCACATTGTGGTTGCATGGGTAAGAAATGAGAAACAAAAAGCATATGTTTCATTGAAGTTTAATTTTGCAATAATTGTGGGTATACAATATTTTTTGTTATTCCATTGTCTGCGTACATATAAAGGCTATCTTGTTTGCCAACACGGGAACATGCAACATACTGTTGTCCATGTGAGAAGCAATCCACATCTAAATGTAAACCACACATTTCTAAAGATTGACCTTGAGATTTATTGATTGTGACTGCAAATGCCAATCGAATTGGGAATTGCAATCTTTTAAAATTAAATGGTGTATCGGTAGGCATGATCATGGGAATTCAAGAAATGAGGAAGGACATCTTCACCTTTCAAAGGCCCCGTTAAAATCGTTGCTTCCACTATGGTGTTAATTAATTTCCTAACTGCGAGTCACATGCCGTTACAGAGTTTTGGTTGATTAATATTCCACAACATAATTGGCACACCTATTTTCAATTTTAATATGTGTGGTGGCATCCCAGGTAGATCAAGTGAGTTAAAAAATTCCGTAGGATAATTAACTACTTCATCTGCTTCCACAACGGTGTCTATCGATTTATATGTAATTTCCTCACTTTGAATGCTGGATTGAATAACATTATTGAATTGATAGACATCTTTATTCTTCATGGCAAAGATAGCTCGTTCACTGAACCAATCGTGATTCCTATAATTAATTTGAATATTAGGAAATACTTTCGATCAGTTCTTCTTTCGATGTTACTAAATTACAAAAATTATCAGGAATTGATATTTGTCTTGACGTCTCATTGACTGGCAGCTGTCCGTCCCCAATGTCCAGTAACTGTAGTGAGAATATATTATAACCTCTTATGGTTCTCGCAGCTCTAGGTTAAAAAAAAAAAAAAAAAAAAGAGAGAGAGAGAGAGAGAGATGAAAAAAAGTTAAATAATGAAAAATTTTCATTTTGTAATAGCCCAAAAAGTTCATGGCTTTTTAGGCAAGCATTTATTTCGTCAATAGAGCATGCACATTTTCGTTTGTTATGATGTTAACATTAATGACAGAAAGAGAAACAGTTGAGATGTATTCACATACTCTACATAAACATTAATCGCAACAGGATATTTCGGAGCAAAAATGGGAAAGTTATTTCCTATTCTAAAAAACTAAAAATTTTATACAGATGCCATTCATCGAAAATCAAACATTTTTAACTATTGCAAGCTCATACATTCACAAAAATAAAAAATTGAAACATTAACACTATTTTTCTTTTCATTTTTTACTGAGCACGCGCTGTAATATAAAATTCATCAAAATCAAACATTTTTCACTTCCACGTGCTCATACATTAACAAAAATAAAGTGAAACATCAACATTATTTTCCTTTTCATTTTTTACTGAGCACGTGCTGTATAAAATAAATGGTAAACATAAAGCAAATTTGCATTGTTAGTATGGCAGGTTTGCTGGTACACTGCTGATCGTTAAAAAAATCTGTTTTCTTGTGGTCGCAGGTATGTTACTGACGCGAAAAATAGATAAAAATATTCTTTGAAGCGGTGTCAAAATTTGAGCTCAATCGGTGCACAACATTTCGAGTTTTTGAGCCGTACACAAACCAACTTAACATTTTTATAGATGTGAATACTTAACTTTATTTGTTATAAAGTTTTCATATTTAATTAAACCTCTTATAAATATAAAAATCTCCAAAAATTTAAATTCTGAAATGAAGTTTTATTGAAATCAGTCAAAAGCTGTTGTTAAATTTTTTGGGGGGCAACCTAGCAGATTAGACAGACAATTGTTTTAAGCTAAAAGTTTCGAGTCACTAAAGCCATTGCTGTCTGTATGAATGCTTTTATGCAATGTTAATTTATTAAAATTGGCTTTCAGTTCTTTCACCTTGTGTTCAAAATGTCACAAATGTAAGCATGTATCGACAAATTAACACAACCTTTTATGAGAATTAACAATTCTTAACTTAAAAAGATAGTGCTCATTTTAACCCTTTAAAGTTCACTACATATTTCCTTTTGAAAATTGTGAAATGAATTTAAAAAATGACTTTTACGCGCATCACTGATTGTGATCATAAATATACAAATGAAAAACAATTAGCATTTTTTATTTTCCAGAAATTTATGGTTTCACAGTGAAACCAATGAACAGTAACGTGCTTTTTTTTCTCTTTAAACAAACTAATATAAAAATTGCAGAGAATAAATCTGTACTGATAAGTATAAAGGATTTAAGTCCAAAAATGTCGATTTTGAGTTAAGTACATAGTCAGACTCAGAAAAAAATTCTCTATTGATTGGTATAAAGAATTTAATTCTATGTCATTTAGTCTTTGAGAAAATCCAATGGTAAAAAAAGGACCAATTCAGAAATGTACCATTCATGTATGGTATAAAATATTTAATTCAATTTTTCCCGTTATTAAATGAAGGTTGACAACCACTGAATGGTATAAAGGGTATAAATCAACGAAATACCTTTTTCCTAATCGATTCTTCTGATTTGTTTTTAGCTAGTTAAACTTTATTTTTCGTCTCCTGAAAAATCAAGAATATGGACTTAAATCCTTTATACTTATCAGTACAGAAATCAGATACTTTAGAAATCTAAAACATTTATATTTTGACTCACTTATTAAGAAATTCAAATAATGATTTATTCAGAAAAGAAACAAGTGTGGTGTAAACAGTGTCACAGCACCAGGTGCCTAGTCAAACATTGTTGCTACAGCTCTGACTTTATTCAATTTTTTACTGTTTTTTATAAATTTAGGAATTTATACATAAAATTAAATATACTTACTAATTGTTTTACCAGAAAAAAACTTTATATTCATAATTACAAAATGTTTAGTACATATAAATTATTTTAAAAGAAAAACTTTATATAAAGATATATACCCACATACATACATACTTATATATAATTACATATAATATATATATATATATGTGTGTGTGTATTCATATAATTCCAGAAAATGTTCATTTTGTACTCTTATCTTATGTCTTGCGAAATTCGACCTTTACTGGAGTTTGGTTTCTCTCAGAAACCAAACATTTTACAAAACTTTTCGGACAGTTCTGTTTATATAAAAAATTGAAAGTTGCAATTTATGACTGAGAAGGATCATAGTAAGTTCATGTGTAAGTTCATAAATATTTTCTCTTTATTTTTAAAATTGATACAATTTTAGAAAATTAAAGTGACTTCTATATCTGGCTTCATCTGTAATATCATTTTTTGGATTTTGCTGTAGTGCTGCCATGTAGAGCAAAGAGAATGAATAAGAGTTTAATATTCTATTAACACTTTCTAAAAATATTGAAAAATTGCTGAAAAAAAAAAAATTTAAAAAATGCAATATTTGGTTTCTGGGCGAGACCAATGAACGTTAAAGGGAAAATGAGGAAGTTTTTTTTTTTTTTTTTTTTTTTTTTTTTTTAAATCATTTAATAATATTTTGAGAGGACATCAGAATGGGATTAAGTTTGAATGTGCTTTTTGAAAGATTTCCATATTTCTGTTGTTTTTACAGCTAAGACAAATAATTTCTCATGGAATATTACAATATCTGGTATCTTTGATAGTATAATCTCCCCTTCTCCATTCTCTCTGTCATCAGAAAATAACTAAATAGAAATGCTTGTTACTTAATGGATATACGACTAAAAGAGTCTGTAAATTGTACTGTCCTTAGACATTATTTTTAAAATATCGACTGTCTTTCTCTTGCCAGAAGAAATTAGATCGTAAAGAAACAGGCAGGTTCTAGTCAATCAATGCATTTTATTCAACATATACAGGTGATGGACAAAATAATGTGAACACTTTTGCTTTTTTACATTTTGTCAAATATCTTGAAAAGTTCTTTAGGAATCATCTTGAAACTTTGGTAGTGTAAAGAACATGTTATACTTCCTATTTTTCAGTAAAAGTTGTGTCATGGAAAGGAAAAAGGGACCAGTAAAAAATTAAACAAAAATCAAAATGCTTTGGATCACCCTGTAAAAGCTAACTCTCTGTATGTGTTTTGGGTGTAGCATGTGGTTATGAGGATTTTTCACATTATCTGTATAAAATTTTATGAGGCTACCACATATAACGATTTCTTTAAAAAATTACAAAAACAATTTCCACTTTTTTTATTATAACACGTGAGGTGTTAGACCTAGTGCAAAGACATTTTCAGGAAATATGGCATACTACATTAGACTCAGCATACAGCAATCAGAATAAAAAAAATATTAAATATCTCTTACGAAGTACAAGCACTTTTACTAAATAATCTTGAACTACGCATGCACAAACTTTATAAAAATTTCATTTGCATAATTTAATAGCCAAAGGTATTGAGCAACTTACATGAAAACCCCAAACAAATATCATGTAAATTCAAAATGTTAAGAGAGATAGAATGAACAGAATTTTAGTTCTCTTAAAATAAAAGCTAAAATATAAAGGGTTTTACTCACATTTTTACTTTGATTCAATCAATGGTTAATCATATTAGTGTTTTCGCTGCTTGTAAATAAATATTGATAAAACCCCCTAGCATCTTTCGTTTTTTTGTGAACTTAAAATCTGTTTATTCTATCTCTCGTAACGTTTTGAATTTACATGATATTTTGATTGTGGATTTACATGAGTTTTTTTTATATAAGAGACTTTGGGCTCAATTCTGTTCGTTCTCTCCTCATAACTTTCTGAATTGATAACTTTTTGAACTTGGCCTTATGCTAAACTTGGCCAAAGATTAACAAAACCATTTTTAAATTCATGAAATCAATGAAGGTAGTGTAGATGTTATCACTAAAAAGATCTCCGAACAGAAATAAATGAAAATTCAAACCAATTTTTTATAGTACAAGGAACTAATAAAGACTTTATTTAACCAAATTTATCCAAACAAAAGTTTAGCCGAAAATTTCCGTATACAGAATGTTTTTGGTGAACACATTTTCGCATTTCTTAATTAGACGTCCTTATTGAGGCATGTCGAGAACTTTCACCTTAACATCTGAAGAACGCTCGACTCTCGAAAATGCGACGTACAGTTGACAATGACCAAAGACAGGTTCAGATAAATATATGCCCACTTTTTTAAATCTGATCTCCATCTGTTTCTTTAAGCGGATTGTTCTTCAGCAGTTTTCATTTGTTGCTTTAAACGTCTATGCTCTTTGTTTCTGTTTAGTCTCTTTTGATCTTCTTCTTTATCACTAGGATCCATTTAAATCTGATCCAAGATAGAGAATGAGAAAGAGCAAACAAAAGAGATCCACGCTTTAAAAATCAATTCGTCTTTGCCGCTAGGATCCATCTGATCCTAGGTGAAAAGAAAAGAAAAAAATGAAAAGAAAAAAAAAAAAAAAAATCGTCAAACGGCAAGTATAATTATTAATATATACTAGGCAGTCTTTACTGGCATAGCTGTCTATATTTCTAAATGAATGTATTTTCAAATTTACCATATTCGGGAAAATAAAATAAAATAATAATAATATATATATATATATATTTTTAATATCAAAATAATGTAATTCGACTAATGAGATGTAATTTAAATTTAATTATTTATGGAAATTAACTGCAGTGCAAATCTATCAAAATTGTCTCTAGTTCATTTGTCGAAGAGATAATATCTAAATATGCTAAATCTATTACTTTTTCTTACTCTACCTGAATCGAATTCTCATAACAGAAAAATACTATAAATTTGTTTGGCTTGAATTTATTATCATTTATATTACTTTTAATATTATTAAATTTATTTATTATAATCATTTTAACTATTTCTTTACTTTTTTCGGTAATTTAGTTAAATGTTTTGACCATAATTTGGTGGTTTATAGTGGTGGTCGAGAAAAAAACCCTCAAATTGCCAATTGGCAGTCCTTACATAAAATTACATCTATTCTTTTAAATTATCTTTTATTTATTTATTTATTTATTGTTTTGTTTCATAATTTTTACTTTCTTTTATATTCTCTAAAAGAAAGTATTGGATTCGTAAAAATTTTGGCTTTCGGTTTTCGATGAATTTACGCATTTTGAAAGTTTCAGAACTCGATTTGACCATTTTTAGAAAATATCTATGTGTGTGTGTGACAAAAATTTCGTAGCGACTGTATCGCAAGAACTGCTTCAGAGAATTGCATATAAATTTATATGTAGATGCAATCTGATCTAAATTAGTGCCCATCAACTTTTGATGTCAATTGCTCAACAGGTGATGCTGCTATACAGCGATTTTCACAATTTTAAGGAAAGCTATATCTCAGGAACTAGTGCATAAATTTGCATATAAATTTATATGTAGAGTGCATATTAGTTTTTGTTATTGATTTCCTGACAGGTGATACTGCTATACAGCGATTTCTACAATTTAAGGGAAGGCTATGTTTCAGGAACTATTGCACAGAATTACATGTAAATTTATATGTATATGCACCTTGAATTGCTCAGGAAACACCCACTGCACTAGTGGCCCAAGTATCCTCTGGATATAACAATATTAAAATTAATGCCTGTAAACTTTTGGTGTCAATCACTCAACAGGTGGCGCTGCTATACACCGTTTTCCGCAGTTTAAGGGAAAGCTATATCTCAGGTTCTATTGCGTATTGTCAAACAAAATTTGATATGTTAGAAGGCCATTATGAGACATTATGCTAATTCAATTTTGATGCATATAGACTAATGTATTGTATCCAGGAAGCGTGTCTGTGCGCTCCGTTCCCTGGGCTATCTGGAGGTGTGGTGTGCCAGTCGAGCATTATGTGTCAAGAAGCAGATATCGCAACCCTGCCATTCCTGAGCTGTCATCAGAAGTAACCTTGCAGTCGTGTTGAATAGGAGCCAGCAGTCTCCCAGTCTGATGTCAGAAGCCTGAACGAGTCGTCGGACACAGCTCATTCTATGTAGCGACTAGATAACTATCTGGCAGTAGGCAGCTATCATGCAGTGATCTGGCGATTAATTCGCTCCGGCGGACGGCATCCAACCCGTTAAGCTTGGCTCGTCCAGGCAGGCAGGGGCTGTCCAAAGGTTTCAATGCATATAGACTAATAGGTGGTACTGCTATACTACAATATTCTCCGAGAACGGGAAGATAATATCTCAACTTCTATGATGTATAACTGTACGAAACTTGAAATGGAGATAACCATTAAGAAAACACATTTTTTAAGATATTAATTATATAGAATAAGACTGTCTTTCTTTGAATAGTAAAGGTGCCTTTATAGGGGCCGTTCTGTCCCGCTGTCCGCAAGCACTGAGCTAGAATATAAGGAGTGACAACTACTAATTAATAAGAAGTTGAATTAAATTGAATATAATATGAAGTTATTACTCCTTATATTCTAGCTCTGTTCTTGCGTACAGCGGAATGGAACGGCTACTATAAAGCCAGCTTTTAGTGTTAGTTTCCTCTAAGATGAAAATCGTCTGCATTCATCATGGTAGATAATTTTAATAAATGATAGTTTTAATAAATTATTTGTACTGAGTGAATTTGTATAGGAAAATATAAAAGTAAGTCGTGGTGGTTACATCCTAGTTTTCAGTGCATTGTTGCAACTGTGATGTCTTTTTTTTTTTTTTTTTCTGCTAAATCATCTTTCTTCTATTCCTCCAAACCAAGGATAAAAATTTATTTTCTTTGTTTCAAAACATTTTATATCTTTGACATTAGTTTTGAAAATTTTCTCCAGGAAAATTGGGCTTTTATTATTAAGAAGATGTGTGTTCGTTCTGCTTAATAATCTGTAAATTAAAATCTATAATCTGCAAAATGCTTAGAATCAGCTCTGTCAGTCAATAGTCTACTGTGTACATATGCAGGGCGTACGAAAGAGAGGGGCTCAGGGGGCTGAAGCCCTCCTATTGATTATTAAGAAACTTTCTTTCAATGCGAAGTGTAAGAATCACCAATTTAAAACCAAAATTCGTGTCTTATAAATGTTCACAATTAGTTATATTTTAAATTAACACTGATAGTCAGTGAGTATTAATTAACATCTAATTATTAATTGATTTTCTTAAGATTAATTTTGAGTAATTTTTAAAATGAAATTTTTTGAGCCCTCCTATGAGTATTGAATTGCTACGCCCCTGAACATATGCAAAGCTTACTTATTATTGTATCAATTTACTTTCCATTATGTTTTATTAAAATTGTTACTAAGTTAGCGTTTATATAAATCTTTATTTTTGTGCATTACTTCTTACACATACATTTTAATATAATTAAGGAAAAATTAGTTAAAAACTAGCTAGTAAACTAAAAGAGTCTAACAGTCACTGACTATTATTAAGTTAATGGCGATTAAGTTATATGGTCTACTAACCACTGATGACTACCTGAAAATTCCAATTTTTTGGTCTTTTTGTCGCCGAGGCTGATATTATTGAAAGTGAATAGACTGACACTGTTTCCATTTTGATTGTAAATCTTCTTTTACTGCAACAGCACATTAGATTATGGAAAGAAGCTTAATCCTTTGCATCAATATATTAAGAGACTTGGTCTGGTCCGTCAGCAGCGGCTTTTCTTCTAATAATGTTAATCCCATGGGTGTAAGACACATTTGTATTTAAAAGATATGAAATAAATAAAATTTTCAGTTTCTAATCTTTGTGTATCCTTCTTAAAGCTTGTTTTTTCTCAACCTGCCCTTTTCACATTTTATTTTATTTTATTTATTTATTTCAAATTATTTATATAAGTTTTAAGTGATAAAGTTTCACAGAGTAATTTATTATTATTATTATTATTATTTTAAAGCATTGGATATGTACTTTAACAAAAACTGTAAAAAGAGCAAGCTGAGAAAGAGAAGTTATAAGAAGGATACGCCGAAAACAGAAAATGGAAATTTTGATTTTCTCATGAGATATCTAAAATAATCAAGTAACGTACGACCATAGGCCTAGAATTACAGGTAGAAAAGCCGCCGATGATTAATCAGGTCTGTTAAGGGTAAGTAGACTTGAAAAATACCGAAACACCGTTAATAATATTTTTTAATGGACATTCATATTAATCTGTGTATTGATTTTAATTTCCGTTTCATTTAAATCTATGAACACAATTTTAAGTCTTCAAATATATGAAATTCTCTTGAAATTTCAGCATGTATGAAAATAGTTCTTAAAAATTAATTTGTCAGTGAATCTACAAATAAATACTCAAATGCAGTGGACAGTAAAATTATTGAAGCATGCACACATCCACATTTTTGATACATATATATTTTTAGTCTGGTCGCTAATTTTTATCATCAACTTACTTTTTTATAAACAGCGTAAGACTAAGATCATGAGCATGACTTAACAGATATTTGCTTAACAAAACAGTATTAGGTGCCCATCTTTTAAACGAAAATTATTGCTAGCGCTTCAATAATTTTGATACCGATTGTATACACAGAATATATTTTAAAACTTCAACAATGTAAAATTGGAAAAAAAAAGTTGAAAGTTTAAAAAATAAAATAAATGTATTATTTAAATAATGTTGCTCAAAATTTAATATACTTTATATTATATATTCGAGCATAATTTCATAACTCTTAGACAGGAATTTACATAACCGGGTGATTATAATTCAACTTCCGTTATAACTTTCTGAAGTTAAAACATGTGAATTAATAGATGAAAGGTGCCTGGTTCGAACCTACATTATGTTCATTACCCTAACCTTTCGAAGTTTTCCGTTGTTTTCGACGAAACTCACATGATTACGGGAGAGGACCTCTTAGAAAGATACCCACATAGGTATTTCTCCTTAGGACTAAGTCCCAATCGGTCTCAACCACAATAAAACATTTCATCCAAATTTATTATGTGTGCGACCCGGAGATAAGACAAAGCTTTTTCTTAACTAGTCTGAAAAAATCTGCACCAGATGGCAATTTACATGCAAAATTGGGAAATTTGATAATTGGAATAACATTCATGAGATCAATTATATGTTTTCTGATTTTCGAAGATAATTAACTCCTAAAGGAGGTTTTTATTTATTTATTTATTTTTTTTTTTTTTTTAACTTTTTCTTTCTTTTAATTCCTTAACCACATTTTATGAATCGTTCACATACCAAATTTGGAGGTAATTAGCTTGCTCGTTTTAGATGCAGAATGTTGTTTATATCAGAAATTTATAAATATCCTGAATATATATATAGTACGTATTTCAGTCCGTTTATCTATTTATTAGTCTGTTTATAAACGTCGAATGTAATTACTGTTGTAATTAGGTTGGTTGGTTGGGTAGGGGGGGGGGGAATTAAGGCCGATTGACTGCTCTAGGGTTCTAGGCCTGAGGGGGAGTGCTCTTGGTGGGTCTTTCTAAGGGGTCCTAGCCCGTATTTACGCAAGTTTTAGAGAAAAACGGAAAACTCCAAAAGGCTAGGCTGACGAGCGCATGTTGTAATTAGGAAATTAAGGTAAGAAATCAAAAAGCGCAATTTTTTTTTCTTTTAATTTTAATTAATATATAACAAAATAGTGGTCATTAGTGCTTAAAAAATAGTTTTATTTTATATTTTATTGAGAAGAAAATAAACGAGATTTTAAACAGCACTGTAGGGAAAAAAATCTTCGCGGGTCTAGGTGAAATGCCCCCTCCATTGGAGGATGGTGTTTGTCTAAAGAAGTCCTAGCCCCTATTCATGTGAATTTCGGATAAAACTACAGAAGACTCCGAAAAGCTAAGCCGATAAATCGATCTGAAACCGGTACTTCCGTATACCAGCTTTAAAAGCAGACAGAACTTCTCGGCCACTGGTGGGCTAAAAAGAAAACAAAAAATTGTAATTCAAAACAATTTTGGAATGAGAGTAGAAAGTTAATTCTTTCACCTTTTTATAATTTTTAAATATTTTTTATATGTATAGTTTAAGACAACAAAATGTCAAATCCTGTAGTTTTATCACTTTTTCTTGAAATTTAAATCAGTATATGTTAAATCAAGTTTATAAAAATTTTCAGTATACTTCTTTCACGCTTTCTTCTACAACTTCTAGGCAGTCACAGTATACCTTATCGACTAAAATTCCTTTTAATTAAGAAATTTCAAGCTTTATTAATATTAAATAAATAGCATCGCTGTCGAAAATAAAGATTAAATCGAGTAGATTTAATTTTTCTTTATATTGTGGCTTTAATCAATTAAGATGTAAAATAGAAATTATTATTTACAATAGATGGCGACACTATCGACTGAAACCCTGGAATTATTGATCAGTTTAATATTTAATAAAGAAGCATCACAAAACTGGCGTTGTAAAATTATTACTTACAAACTTTGAATAAATTACAAACTTTGAATAAACACCATAAAATTGCATTTTATGGTGTTTATTCAAAGTTTGTAAGTAATAATCAGTTTAATAGTTGTTTAAAAGTTATATGGCACGTGTTACTCTTTGCTTAAGTTTGTTTTGCATTTTTATTTTCTCTTACCCATAAGGTCGAGAAAATATTGTTTTAGGGTCAAATTTTCGAACGTGAGATTTTGTTATATTTACATGTTCTGAGGTCCCCTGAATACGAAAATCATGTTTTTAGCGAATGGTCTGTGTGTCTGTCTGTCTGTGTGTCTGCTATCAGCTTATCTCAAGAACAAATAGTAGCAGAAATTCCAAACTCGGTATTCTAAATATGTACCATATAGGGATGCTACAGTAAGCTTTTCGTTGAGATGAAGCAAATGGTTCGTGTACAGGGACACTCAAAAGTATTCAAATACATTACGTCTATGGGGAAAATTGCATGTAAGAGGTAAGTAGAGTTTAACATCTATAGACTGCACAAAACCAAATGAAACGAATATATATTTTTTGTAATAGAGATAGTCAACTGGGAAAAAAAAAATTGTGTATGTAGGAGCCTCGCCTCCCCCCCCGGGGGGGAAGTCCCCCCTCCAGGGGAGTAAATTTTCATGATGGGTACCTTTCAAAAGAGCTCGCCAATACCTTTAAAACGAATGGTTGAACCGTCGATCTGCGATAATTTAAAATAAAATTGTCGATTTTTTTTTCATTTTTAACATTTTTTTTTTTTTAAATGTAATATTAAGAATAAATTCAACCTTTTTTTTTTAACCGACTTCAAAAAAGAAGGAAGGTTCTCAATTCAAACCGTATGTTTTTTTTATGTTTGTTAGCTCATAACTTCTGAACGGATGCTCGGATTTTGATAATTTTTGTTTTGTTGAAAAGGTCTTGGTCTGAAATAGGTCCCATTGTAATATTTTTACAATCTAAAGTAAATACAGGGTGCCCCAAAAAATCAGTCCCAACTCTTTTAACTGCTAAACGACTGGAGCTATAGTGATAAAAATGGTATGTAAGTATAGCAAAGTGGCCATGCAGTACAAGGTTTAATCGCTTGCAGCGCCACCTGGTGAAAAATAGCGGAGTTAGTTTTCTTAACTCGAAAACTGTTCTAAAGAAAAAAGTGATTTACTAAGTTGAAGAGTATCATCGATTTAGTACAAAAAGATAGTTTAGACATTCATGCTAGCTTTCCTATCTCGGAAACGGTTCAAGACAGGGGGGGGGGGGAAGTGAGTTATAAAATTGCAGAGTATCATCTATTTAGTACGAAAAGATAGTTTAGACATTGATGCTAAAAATACAATGCTAAAAACGTGCATTTATTTGTTCGCTATTTCTTACACTATGCACACTTGAGCTACATTGCACACGTTGTAGCGTAGCTGGTGAGACATACGCTATATAGTTCAAAATACGATTACTTGATACTTTTTGTTTTGTTGTAAAGATCTTGGTCTGAAGTAGATGCCATTGTAATATTTTGCAATCTAAAGAAAATAAAACTCCTTTTGGTGAAAAACAGCAGAATTAGCACCCCTATCTCAAAAACGGTTCACGATGGGAGAAAAGTTAATTACAAAGTTGCAGAGAATCATGGATTTACTACAAAAAGACAGTATTTAGACATTATTGCTAAAAATAGAACGCTGAAAACGTGCAGTTGTTTATTCGCAATTTCCACACTCGAACTACGTTGCACACTTTGCAGCGTATACTCTGTGGTTCAAAGTACTGTTACTGTAAGCGGTCACATCGATTAGTGCAAATTCGTTTTCAACCAACTTCAGAAAGAAGGGTATTCTTAATTCGAGCTATGTGTTGTTGGTGTTTGTAAGCTAAAAACTTCGTAAGAGATGCTCTAATTAACCGACTTCAGAAAGGATGAGGTTCTCAATTCAAAGCGTATGTTTTTTTACTTTCTCTTACTCATAGGGTCGAGAAAGTATTGTTTTTGGGTCAAATTTTCGAACGTGAGTTTTTATTATATTTACATGTTCTGAGGTCCCCTGAATACTAAAATCATGTATTTAGCGAATGGTCTGTGTGTCTGTCTGTTATCAACATATCTCATGAACAAATAGTAGCAGAAATTCCAAAATCGGTATTCTAAATTTGTATCATATAGGGATGCTACACTAAGCTTTTCGTTGAGATGAAGCAAATGGTTCGTGTACAAGGTCACTCAAAAGTATTCAAATACATTATGTCTATAGGGCAAATTACAGGTAAGTAAAATTTAACATCTATAGACTGCACTAAACCAAATGAAACGAATATATATTTTGTATAATAAAGATAGTCAACTGGGAAAAAAATTGTGTATGTAGGAGCCTCGTCTCCCCCCCCCCCCCCTCGGGGGGAAGTCCCTCCTCGAGGGGAGTAAATTTTTACGATGGGTATCTTTCAAAAGAGTTCGCCAATACCTTTAAACCATCGTTGTGCGATAATTTAAAATAAAGTTATCGATTTTTTTCATTTTTAACAATATATATATATATTTTATGTAATATTGAGAATAAATTCAACTTTCTTTTGGATATTTAGTGTTATACTACTTCTCCGATATGGAAACCGTGTGCATTGTCATGGAAGATAATTTTTTTAAATAATAATTTTAATAAATTATTTTTACTGAGTGAATTTTTATAGAAAAATATAGAAGAAAGTCGTGTGGTGGCCACAATACACTAGTTATTTGTTGTTTGTGGATGTGCTTTACTAAAAAATATTTTACCATTTCCTGGAAAGCTGTTCGGGAATTGAAATAAATTCCTCATAGAGATATGGTAAATAATGTATGTTTTAAGTTGAATTATAAAATTGCAGAGCATCATCTATTTAGTACGAAAAGATAGTTTAGACATTAATGCTAAAAACAGAACGCTTAAAACGTGCATTTGTTTGTTCACAATTTCCTATTTTGTGCACACTTGAAGGACATTGCATATGTTGTAGCTTAGCAGGTGGCATTTATCTATGTAAAATTCAAAGTATGGTTACTGTAAGCGGTCACATCGATTAACGCATACACGTTTTAAACCGACTTCATAAAGGAAGAGGTTCTCAATACAAACCATGTTTCTCATTGTTGTTGCTGTTGAAATTTGTTAGCTTTTAACTTCGTAAGAGAGGATTTAATTTAAATACTTTTTTTGTTGTATTGATCTTAGCCTGAAATGGGTTTCATTATGATTTCTTTAAGATATAAACAAATTACAGGATACTCACAAAAGTCTGTTCTCACTCTAACTACTGAACGCATGCAGCTACACTGGTAAAAGCAGTATGTAAGTATCGATGTTGAAACTTCTGTCCGTCAGCTGCAATGCATATTTTGCTCTTTGTTTGAAATTAACGCTGCACAATTTCCAGCGCAGCGGGTGACACGTATTCACTGTAAAGATCAATATATATGTCTAACAGAATTTTTAGTTACGAATACAGCGTATCCGTTCTTTACATTTCTAAAGACTTTTTAACCTAAAGTATGTTCATTCAGCAGATAGTTTTTTGCTCATATCCGATAAAGCCAAGAAGAGTGACACAACTTAAAAATGCAGCATTTGAGAAAAATCAACTTAAAAATAACTTGACTAGAATAAAACTGGCACAACTGTCTCTCGAGTGGATAACTTTCTAGATGGAGATGTAACTTTTTTCTTCACATTGGGTGCATTTCATGTATTTTTCAGTGACATAAACCATTTTTTGAGTTATGTCACTTTTCTTGGAAGTTTTGATTTGTGAAGCTGCCGTCGAATGTCTTTTGATGTTCTGCTATATGAATAAGTTTTCACTGAAAAGAGAAAAATAAAATCTTTTTGTAAAAAAAATAGAACCGACTCCAAAAGATAACAACTATTCAAACAACTAAAAAAGAAATTGGGTATGAAAGGAAACTGTAAATTGCGCCTAAATGTATAAAATAATTTCCTTCGCCAAACAACCTATAACACTACAATTAATCATAACTTTTGAAGTCGGCGCAAAATTAAATAAAAATTGATACCTTTATTCAATACAAAAATCAAACCCTATTCAAAATACACATCTCACATTGTTACCTGCAAAACGCAGCCGAAAAATACTTTGATTCAAGAAAACAAATAAGATTTCGTAAGCAGCAAAAGTTGGCGAAGATGCTGGTATCGGACGTCCTTAGTGAAATCAAAATCGTAAAATTATCTGGCAAACATATTTAATTTCTTTGGGATATCATGATTGTTTTGATAAGGTATATCAAGACAGTAATCAAGAATATGAAACATACATCGTACAATATATGTTATGGAAATATACATCTTGCGTGTATGTTTTGATCTCCAAATCCAAAAGGCACCAAGGATGATAGTTATCAAAGTTATACCAAATTTTCAAAGGAAACTCTAACTTCGTAGAAACATAAATACAGCATTGTAAAGAATATTCACTGTTCTATGTAGATGCTACTAATGGACCAATTGTATACAGTGATAAAATAATAAAGGAAACATGAAAATGGATCATTCGAGACAACAGCATTTGTTGCTACCGATCTAAAAACAAACCTTTAAAAACTAATTAAATTTTATTTAATTTTGCGCCGACTTCAAAAGTTATGATTAATTGTAGTGTTATAGGTTGTTTGGCGAAGGAAATTATTTTATACATTTAGGCGCAATTTACAGTTTCCTTTCATACCCAATTTCTTTTTTAGTTGTTTGAATAGTTGTTATCTTTTGGAGTCGGTTCTATTTTTTTTACAAAAAGATTTTATTACATTTAGTGTTATGCTACTTCTCTAATATGGAAAGCGTCTGCATTATCATAAAAGATATTTTTTAAAAATAATAATTTTAATAAATTATTTTTTAATAACTGAATTAAATTTTATATAAATGTAGGTGGATTAATGAAACGGGGAGCGGTAGCCCCTCTCACACATAACTAATTATCATATAAAACTCTTTCGAAGCCTAATTTGAATTGTTTAAGACAGGTTTACATAACAGTACTCCTTATCTTACCTCTTAATCTGCAACCTGTATTTATACTATTAAATTTCAGGGTAAGAGAAAGTCATGTGAGTGACACACCAGATTATTTAATTTAATTTAATTTAACATTTATCTTACTTTATCTTATTCCTAGATAGTCAGTTGCTATTTAAATAATGCTACCTTTACGTTAAAACGACATGAAACCAAAACAAAAGAATCAAACATGCAATGAGAAAATAAATAATTAATATACTGTTTTTGACAAATTATTTTTCAAATAAGAATAGCTCAGAACGGTGAAAAAGAAACTTTTCAAGGGAGACCTGTTTCACCGCTGAGCACTAATGTACGATTTCGTTCGCTAGTGGCTATAATAGCGAATTTTTAGCGGGCTCCCGATCGTACATTAAAATATGAATATATATATATATATATACATATATAATGTTTTATTTAAAGAAAATAATTTAAAATTCTTATAATAACATTTTAGCATGATAGCCGGTACAAAACCAGTTCGCGCTTGTGGCCTAGTCATTCGGAGTTTTCCGTGGTTTGCTACGAAATTCACTTGAATATAGGCTAGGATCTCTTAGAAAGAAAGACCCCACGGAGGGCATTCTACTTAACTTGAGGAATCACGCGTAGTTAATCAGCTTTATTTAAAATACCGACATTAACACATATAAAATAACATGATAAATGGTTGTAGGATGGGTATAGTTGTAGGAGGTCAGGGTGTGTTAAAAGCAACAATAAAAATTTATCTATAATAATAAAAGGAAAAGTTTGTCTGTCTGTCTACCTGTCCTTTTATACTTCCAGCCCCTATTGAATGCAGAAGTACAAAAATTGACATACGGATGCTCAGGAGCTTTCCCGAGGGGCTCTTGAAAACATAATTTGAAATTTTTGATTAGTTGCGGAGATATTAATTAAAACGTCGACTTATGTTAATGGACCTTATACACGAGTGGCAACGGCTGCGGGTATTTACCTTTCTCAGCGACTGGTATTGGCTAATACAGCAGTAAACAAAAATTTCAAGCTCAGTGATTGGCGTAGAGACTTCTATATACCCGCAGTGACGTGTGATGCATAAAGTCCATTAATAAACTAGTCAATTTTGAGCTTAAGAGGCGTTTAAGGAGCGTTAAATGACTAAATAAATTAGAAATATCGATCCAATCGTTACAAATTCGGTACCAAATGAAAGAGCGATTTTTCTGAATCCAAGAATGCAAACAGCATTTCAATACGACAATTAATTTTTTAAAAATTAACTAAAGTATGAAATTTAGGTGGCAACACTTGATTATTTCATTTATCAATTCTTCAGTGCCAGACAAGGAGTGAAAAATTCCCATTTGAGCGACCGGAAATTGCAGGACCGGGCGTGCAGGTGATTTCTTCCTTTTTGACTTGATTATCTGAGAACCCCCGTAACCGTTGCCATCGATAAGATAGCCTTACGGCACGGAAGAAGAGTATAGGAATGAAAACGAGATAGGGCAGCGAGCGCGGAAACAGAAGCTTCCCTTTCCGCATTAATTCAGCCCAGTCCAGGAAAGCGATTCGATCGCCGCCTGGTGTAGTATCTTTGAAACTTATCGGAAGAAAGGGAAAGCCCGCCCCTTCGGCTTCAGTCATCCAATGAACGAACAGCCAGAAATGTAAAAACGCGCTGATTGGTGGATTCTCGAGATTGGTCGCCTTCTATATGAAAGATGAAAATTACTACCTTTCCGTAACGTTCGTTATATATCCTTCTCTTTTAATATCCGTGCCTTACGGCTGTCTGCTGACTCATTCAGTGTCACCTGCGATTTTTTCCCTCTCCCCTATCCCCTCCACAAATTGAATATAGAAACAGAAGCAAATTTTTATAGCTGTAATTTCGAATTTGTTTTATTTAAAATCTTTTGAACAATTCAGAGATGATTGTATAAAGTAAAATATTTGATGAATTCAACACCAATTAAAAACAGACAACAAGAATACTACAATGGCAAATAATTCCATTTACTAAAGAAAATAATTTATTTTGTAAAAGAGATAAGTGAAGATACGTTCAAACTATTGTTTTTCCTTCTAAAGAGTTAAAAAAAAAAATAGTTTGATTTATTAAAATCGATAACTTTTAAGTTTTTTTTTAAAGAGAATTCTTCAAAATTTCTGAAATTTTTGGATCGAATTCTTCCCAAATTTAATTTTATTTTACAATGAAAAAAGAATATATAAATATACATTATTAAAATACTTATCTTACAATGCTAAACAATTACGTCGAAAATATCTAAATAACAAGAAACAAATTCTTGAAAAAAAAAAAAAAAAAAAACTTTACAAATTCTTTTTTCTATATATGCACAAGAAGAAAGTATTATATTCGTGAAAATTTCCGACTAACGGTTTTAGATGGACTGACACATTTTAAAATATCATCAACACGGTTTTATTATTTTTAATTAATGTAACTAATGTAATTTTAATTTAAAGTAACATTAAAAATTTAACTAAATCTTGTTTTTAAATCACACTAAAGCTTAAGGGCAAAAAAAAATCATAAATCGTAATTAACATAAAATAAAAAAACCTGTAAAGACTCCACTCGACTTTCCGAACATTAAGTAATTAAGGATTGTGTAAATAAATTAAAGTAAGACAAACAGTTAAATAAGCAAAGTGAAAAATATAATAAGGGAGGGGGGGGGGGGGGGGGGGGAGTAATTTTCCACATTGTTTAATTTTGCGCTATTGCACTTCATATAATTTTAGCCCACAGATCATAATGATATAAAACTTTTAGTTGCGTCCCTGTAAAAATCTATAAGGGGTAAATTCACCAAAATCTGTACATTTAATGCTACAGTGATTTATAATATGTGAATAAATTTTCAGCTCAGACGAATAAGGCGTTTAGATGCTATCGCACTTAAAAAAAATT